>JAJGOT010000044.1:1102500-1105000 GCA_022457155.1 Cladopsammia gracilis | reverse complement strand
TTCCTAATTTTTTATCGCTTATTTTTATCACAACATATTCATCACAAAAGTTGCTTATTCGTATTTAATTATCTTTTTATATTCAATTTTCCCAGCATAAAGTTTGTATTCATTTTCTGTTGACAATTCCTAACATATATAGCCACAACCCCATAATATAAATAATTAATTCTCATGGAGTGACATTTTGTTCAGAATTTCAATTTTAATTGTTTAAAAAACAACTGTGTTCAGTGAAATTGATTGTTTTTGTGTCGTCCAACTTTTGACATGATGTCTTCTCCGATCAAAGTCTAATTAATCAACTTCCTGGTGTTCCTTCCATTTATTCACCATCTAAACAAAACTTTATCACAAGCAAACAGCGATTTTATTAAAAGTAAAATTTTTTGAACATTGATAATTCTCTTAGATATTATTTTTTACATTTGTATGCAATGATATCAAAAAAGCCTCTTACTATTGTAAAAAAAAACGTGACGATCCCAGATAAGGCAATGCGCATCTGATTCAGAAGTTGATTTCACAGAAAAAAAGTTCGATTCCTCTAGCTTATTTTTTGGCATACTGAAATACTGTCATTTGAAGAAGGAAAAGTGTCTGATATATGGCGTATTTTTTTATGAGGATGGCCACGAACGTGCTTTAAGCGTTTGCGTTTTCATCAAAATGATGAAAGCAAACCTTTATAAACAAATGACACAAAATAACGGCTACAAAACTCAATTTTCATTTCCTGACTGCTTGTCGCGAAATTAAATTTGATGAAATGTATATGTTGAGGTTCAAATGTTTCTTTGGTTTGAAAATTTTCAAGCCAGTTTGATTTTTGTTTTCCTTTGCCTTAAATTATGGTACTGAATCCGAGACAATGGAATATATAAATAAACTGCTCTGAAAATTTTAGAGCCACAACCACAACTACAACATATACACTTCCATCCTTGTAATTAATCCTGCACTCTATCTCCAAACCGTTTTGCTCAGTAGAATCATTTGTTAATCCTTAATTGTATTCAATTTAGTTGTATATTTGAAGATACTTTGCGATAAAACATAAAATGTCAGACAAGGAACAGAAACATGTGGGCTTAAAAGTTGTTACTTTCTTTATTATTTTTTTTCTACTTATTTTGCTCAATTATTTTTTAACATTATTAAAATAATTATCAACCGAAAATATTTTAGCTTTTCTTGCAGAGTAACTTTGTTGCCTCTTTGCGGACGTCATTCATTTTCCAATGGTAACGGCATAGTGATAAGGCAAGAAGCAAAACGAAAACAACGCATAGCCATGACGAATAGCCACAACTAAATATCATAACATATCTTCATTTTCATGGACATTTTGTTTAACTAAAACAATTCCAAAAGGATAGCGAAAACCAAATATTATAAAATATCTTCATTTTCATGGACATTTTGTTTAACTAAAACAACTATGTTCACTGAAATTAATTGGTTTTAGTGTCTTTCATTTTGACAAGGAGTGTTCTCCCACTAAAGGCAAATAGGTCGGCTTCCTGGTGTTCTTATCATTTCACATCATAATCAAACTTTCACCACAAGCAAACAGTGATTCTATGAAATTTGATATTGAACATTCATAACTCTCTTAAGTAAGTTTTGGTATATTTTTATGTAATGATACCAAAAAATGCTCTTGCTAAAACGATCACCTTCCTCATTCTGACGTAATCCAAGATGAGGCAATGTACCTCTTATTCAGAATGGATTATTTCACAGCATGAAAACATTTCGATTATGGGAATCTTATTTGAAATACAGTTTGACTTTTCTTTTGCCACGACTGACTCGTTTGCTTGATATTGTTATTAAATCACTGCACCTTGAAGGTTTTTGAGAAAAAAGCTCATGAAATTATTCCTTCAGATAGGGAACAGCATAATATTTGCTTCAAAGTTTGTCTTATTATATCTTGCAGAAATTCAGTTCAAAAGAAACAGGCGTTTACCGTACCAGAAAGGTCTTTTCTACTCATTCATCAAGATCACGGGTTGCAAAAAATAGCCTACAATCGGTGTTTTTTTTTAGTCTCTACCTAAAATAGTTTTAGCTTTTCCAGCAGAGTAACTTTGTTACTTCTTTGCGGATATCATTCATTCTCCAAAGGTAAAGGCATGGATTGAGTGATGAAGATAAAAATAAAAGCGCTAATGTTACACTAGTTGCCACCTGTATTTGTGAGTTATAACCTACATGAACATGCACACCAACTGTGGCAAAATATGGCAAGAAACAAAACGAAAACAGCGCTAGAACATATATAATCGTTACAACAGATTTCTTGTACTTCGAGAAGTTTATTGTCGATGGAACAAAATTCTGAGACAGTGTATTGACTTGAACTTGAAGCTGGTGACGCCGAATAATCTGGAACACGTTAAAATAAGCTGCGGTTGTGGTAAAAAAACAAATCAGCATACCACACACTACAATAATGTTTAGCTCAGTTCCAAAAGTTTGGTTTACAATATCA
>JAJGOT010000044.1:735000-1097500 GCA_022457155.1 Cladopsammia gracilis | reverse complement strand
TTAAAAAGCAATATCGTTAGTATATCTGAAAATGGAATCGATTGAAACACTTTACAAGTGAAAACACGACGAAAATACTCACGTTCTCGACACGACGGCAAAACCCACGAAATGGCGTTCTCGACGAGACTAGGACGGCAAGCACGCGAGTGGGAAGTTCTCGTGCGCATGCTTAGTAGTGCAAGTTTACTTCCGGTAGCCGTCCTCGTTCCTCCCGTCCTTGAATCTTAAGGTCCCTAATGTTATCCCACGTGGCACGTCACACATTGAGGCGCCACGTTTCTTCCAGCGCGCTCAAATTCTCAAGCAGTATCTTAGCGTTGTGTTGGATACAATTCCCAATGTTTTATGTTGGCTTCATAAGGCCTTTGCTCATCCTGCTAAGGATCTGTACTTAGCGGATGGCGTTCACGTTAACCCAGCGGGTCAGTGTCATTTGTATCGAAGTTATCGGGGCGCCATTTTACACGCCTTGAACATGCTTTAGTTTTGTCACACCTCGCCGCTCCCTTCACTTTACTTGTTATTTTTCTTTACATCGTCCAGTCATGGGTAGTTTTTGTTTATTTTTGGGCACTTGCTTATTGTGTGGCATTTGTTACACAAGTCATTTGTGACTTTGTCCACTCCAGTTAATTAATTTTATAAGAGGTTTTAATATTCCTCCCTTGGATTCGTCTACTGTGACATGGTGGGTTTTTTGCCACATTTTTGTTATGGATGCCTCCATTTCTGTTTTGCTATTCCATATTGTTACCAGTGAATTGTATTGTACTGGGGGTTTTATCCCTGTATCTCGGGTTTTCTCCCCTTAAAATCACTATTTTTGAGGATTCGTCCTCTCCTGTGGGTTCGTCCACTGTTGCATGTGGATTCGTCCACAGTTTATAATATGCGGATTCGTCCGCTATTGTATGTGGATTCGTCAACCGTCTTATAAATTTTCTTGAAACTTCGTCTGCAGCTAGTAATACGTAAGTACTACAAAATTTGAAGTTTCATTATGAAGTAGCTTGAAGTGTCTGATTACATTTTGAGAAAAAAACGACATTGTTTAAAACAAAGGACAATTAGCTGGCGTTGCTATGGTAACCGCTTTGATCACATTTCATACACTTGGTGAAGTAAGTGTAAACGACACAAAATAAATTTTGTTTTCCTGACTTCTTATGACAACTAAGTAACCATATTTCTTATTTTCATTGCTATCAAATAATGACATCTTTCCATGATAATGATCATCCCGTAAATATCTGTCTGAACGCTTAAACACAATTAGCATTTCGTCGACTTACACTAAGTCGTTTTTACGCGGACTTGCTGTCTAGTGTGAACCCTCTATGCTTATCGTCGAAAACTCGCCCTGTAGAAAACACGTTTTTAAATTCGGGCGGCTTGGCAGAAAGCCAGTCCGATTTAATAAATAATTAAAGCTCTTACGAAGAATGTTTTAACTGCTCCAACAAAACAACTGTTTTACTCCATGACGCAAATCGTTCATTCTCCAAAGGTAAAGGCATGGGTTGAGAGATGAAGATAAAAATAAAAGAACCACGGTTATAGAACCTGCGGTATATAATTGTGTATTAGAAACCAAATGAAAATTTACCACAACATTAATAATAATATAAGGCAAAAAACAAAACGAAAACAAAGCTATAACATATAAAATCGTAACGACGGATTTCTTGTATTTCAAGAAGTTTATTGCCGATGGGCCACAATTCTGAGACAGCGTATTGGCTTGAACTTGAAGCTGATGATGCCGAATAATCTTGAATACCTTAAAATAAGATACCGTTGTGATTATAAAACAAATCAGCATCGCGGAGGTGATTGCAATATTCAGGTCGACTTTTCCATAGGTCTGGTTAACACTATCAAGAGAACGAAAAACTGCAAAAGGAATTGGAATAAGCAATATGACGCTGATGGTTAAACATCCACGACGCAAGGTAGACGTTACCAAAGATCTCTGAGACATATGCAACCATCTTTCAACAGACATTAGTGTTATAATGAAGACGGTGACACTGATCAGGTATGTGGCACTAGATTCGCCAATTGTTTGAATTATGACAACGAGCGGTGGTCTTTCAACTCCCGCTTTAAGCCACAGAAGCATGGCTGCTGCAATAAATGGTTGGGAGATGAGTCCAGAACACAAGTCAGTGATCGCTAATCCACTCAAAAGAATGTGAAAAGGAGTTCTCTGAAAAGTCTTCTTCCAAATCGCCGCCAAAATAAGTGCATTTCCCACCACTGCAACCGGTGACAAAACAGCGATAATGATGTTAACTGACAAGGCAATGTCAAAAAAGCAAGGCAATTGGAGTTTGCTGCCGTTTTTGCCCAAGTTACACGGAGTGGATAAACTGTCTAGAGTCGTTCTATTGAACATTGATTCGCGTTGGTGAATTAGAAAAAAACACCAGAAGATCAGGTCTCGTCGCTACTGAAGCAATTCAATATATTCCCGTTATCTCAGTTGTAAGAGTGCTAGTGGTGTCGCCAAATTTTCTCAACCCACTTAGGAAAACTGGAATAACGGATAGCAGTGGCAGACGGCTGAGTTCTTATGATAAATCAATTAAATACGACTCACGATGTAAATAAAACAGGAAAGCTGGCTTTATGAAATTTTTAATTGAAAAGTTTTTCTTTTTCATACAATTAGATTGTGTCACCTACTGTGTAGTTCTATTTGTTATCTTAATCCCTTTTTTGCCACGCAGACATGGAAGTTCATCACTGTTATTAAAATTTGATTAAAATTCGTGTCTTGATGAAAATAAATTGTATTTTGTAGGAATGTCTTTCATTTCAACCAAAAGTTAAATATAAATAAACTGCGCGACTTAATCAAAACTGAGAAACTACATATGTATAAGAAATCAAAGAGATTCGCATTGAATACAAAAGCCGGTGTCATTTGTAATCGAGGAAAGGTCATCTGTTCATCTGCGCATTTAATAAATGTAATTAAAGTTTGTGCCTTGATGAAAATGAATTGTGTTATGTATAAATTTTATTTTTCAACCACAAGTCAAATATGAATAAACTGCGAGTAAAGTAAAACTGTGAAACTAAACATTTATTAGAAATCGATGAAAGTTTCAGATTCATAGGCCGGCGCCATTTAAGCGAGCTCGAAGGAAGACAGTCTATTCGTTCTCAATTTAGTTTTTCCCATTTCCTTTTAGAATTAAAACGGTTTAGTATATGAAATCTATTATATCAGGTTTATATATATGGCGCGGCTTCTGGTATGAAAGTCGGAAAGATATAATTTCCTGAATCAGAATTCACAATTAAAAAAATCAACATTTGACGACAAAAACACGTGTCATTATGCGAAAAAAAAAAGAACAAACAAATCAAATTAAAGGTAAACTGTTCCGCAGAAATAGCAAATTTCGCTTAGCTTATTTCCACGTTATATCGCCAAATGCCACCAAATACACAGTATTAGAGCGGTTTTCAATTGAGTATCGTAAAACCAAAACCAAAGTAATTACTCTGACCAATCAGAACTCGCAGACAATCCGATAAACCAATCAGAACTCGAAGCAAATACATGAAGCCGGCGTCAAGCGCGGGAAAACGCGTGCGAGCAAATCACGATTGGTTTTGGTTTTACTTTTGATTGGTTGAGAAAATGGCGCGAGATTTTTGAGCCAATCACAAAGCGTAGCAATGCAAAACCAAAGCAATCACGAAATTACTTTCGACACTCAATTGAAAACTGCTCCAAACCTACAAAAATAAATACAATTGGATGACAAAGAGCTCACAATCATACACGGAATCTCTGATAATGTGCATTAAAGGGACGCTGTCCCGTCGAAATAATAAAATTTCGCTTAGCTTATTTCCATGTTATATCGCCAAATGCCACCAAATATACAACTAGATTGGATAAAAAGATTCTATAGAGCAAAACGCGAGGCCTTTTTAATTCATAGAGGGAACACTTTATCACCAGAAGGTTCGATTTCTTGAATTTCATCGAAGGCAGCTTGATGTGCTATATTAAAATGGTACGCGTTTTGCTTTTAAAGATAAACTGATGGAGATTTGAATCAAATTTGTCGAAAGAAGATTGTGTTGTCCATTTTTATGTGCTTGTTCATTCATTACATAGATTGAAAAGCGATTTTATGGAAACAAAACAAAGCTTAGACTTCACTCGCGTCGCCTTATGCAAATACTTTTGTGTATTTTTGCAATTTTGATTTCCAAATCAGTTTCTCTAGCGATTTTTGGCAAACAACAACTGTATTTTATTCGGAAAGTAGTCGTACTAGTTATTCTAGACAGAGAAAATGTGTTTTTGTGAACGTTTGTACGGTCTAAATGTACTGTTCGGACTGTCGGGTAATAAGCCTTAAGCTTACTGTTTTTGAGAATTGCTAAAACTGAAAAATAGCCCGGTCGTCAATTTTAATTATAATATTGTGCTTCCGACCTTTCAACTTAGTTAAGTTTCACCTTAGTTAAGCTTGTTCAAAGTGCTACGCTATTAGGCTCAGCCTATCTATATATATTATTTGCTATTTGCAATAACGCTTTTGTCAGTGTAATTTATTAGTTTTCCCTCAAATAGTGCAAAACTATGATCTGAGGATTAGGCTGTTGCCCTGTTGTCATGAAATAATTTCAGTTAACCAACCAATTCGATTGTACCTCACTATGTAATATGTACAGTGCTACTCGTCATACGATCGGTACCGAATAAGTTTAGAACAGCAAAAATTTTAAAATGTTAATGTTAAAGTGTCAAAAATTTATGAAAAATTTCCAAACGTTTCGGACTTTGCCCTACCGAATACGTTTACCTGCCTGCTTAACATTTATTGCCTTTTCTTTTTCGAACCACAAAAGGTCCTTCCCTTTTTAGTCAAGACATTTATGGGATTATGGGATCTTTCAACCATAGTAACAATTCTATTTGGCTTAAGATAAAGGAAAAACTAGTGGTACATGTTGGAATATTTACGATTGAATATAAAATAAAATATTCTTGATTTTCTTTTCTTATCATAATGTACAAATATATTTATATTATATGGCTCGCCAACTGCTATTTTGCGTTTTATACAAACCACTAAGCTCATGATGGATGTTGAATATTCTTGTTTTAACTAATACAATAACTGTTTCACGGCTTAAGTACGAGTACCGTTAATTCTTATAAAATCCCGGTTCTTATGAGCTAACATAATAACTGTTTCACTCCATTACGAACATCATTCATTCTCCAGAGATACAGGCACGGATTGAGTGAAGACGATAAGAACAATAGCGTCTTCGTGACGTGCAAGGCCACCGATACTCCTCGTGGATGATCAGAACTTCTGAAATAAACATACACACCGATAGATACAACATGAGGTAAGAAACAGAAATAAAACAAACCTAGAATATATAAGATCGTGACCACAGATTTCTTGTACTTCGCTAAGTTTATTGCCGGTTGGCCAAAATTCTGACACCGCGTATTGGATTGAACTTGCTGTCGATGGCATCGAATAATTCCAACAACTTTGAAATAAGAAATGGACGTGGTTAAAAAACAAAACATGGCCACTGCAATAATCGTAATATTCAATTCAAGTACAGGATTTCCTTTTATGGTTTCCAGTGAACGAAACACTACCATGGGAATGGGAATGAGTAACAATAACATAACGATAAAATATCCTCTACGCGATGTTAGCAAGGATCGCCGAGACATGTGCAGCCATCGTTCGACGGCCATGAGAGTAATGACAAACCCCGTGATGGAAATAAAATACGTGGTACTGGCGTCACCTATTGCATCTATCGTTGAATTAATCACCGGCCTGTTTCTATACGTTTTGCAGCCAGACGCAAAGTGCAAAAATTCGGTTGCAGCAGTGAAAGGTTGGGCAATAAGTCCTGTACACAAATCAGTGAGCGCTAACCCACTCGGAAGATAATGAAAAGGCGTTCTCTGGAAGTTCCTTTGCCAAATCGCTGCCAAAATCAGCGCATTTCCCACCACTGCCACCGGTGAAAAAACAGCGATAACAATGGAAGTTGAAAAGGTTTCCAAGTGTCTGTTAGAAACGTGTTTATTGTTGTCATCCCCTTTCAAGCCACAGTTGGGAAGGGAAAAGTTTTCGGGAGGAGAACTTTCAAAAAACGTGTTTTGAGCCATGTTCTCCAAAGACACTGGACTGTCACTTTATATTGATTGACTGGTTGACTTTCGTGGAATCAATAGCCTAAAAGCAGCAGGACTCGGGAAATAGACCTATCCGATCATTTATAATTCTCACCAAGTTCAGTTTTCTATATTTAAAAAAGTTTTGGGTCACTTAATTGCTTTCTGTCCTTTCTGTTATATCATATTTTAATCAAACGAAATGGAATAAATTAACTAACTAAAGTTATTTTATTTCACAGTAGCTGATTGGACAGTTCAATTGGTTTCTCTTTAATTCAATTTCATGAATTGCTGCGAAAATTAAATAAAGGAAATTTTACTTTGTGTACTTCACGGGTGGAAGCGAACACGGTTATTTCTAGTATTAATAAACAAGAAAACTAAACAAAATCCATATTATAAAAACAAACTGTGAGCAAGATAACAATGAAAAAATTAACTTGAGTGTACAACTTTCTAGTGGGAAGTGCTGCGTTTCCGTTATTGCGTTCGAGGAACGAGAACGCAGTCCTAATTTGTGTTGGGAGTTCTGTGCATTATTGGGTGTCCTGTGCAACTGATAAGGGAGGTTTTTTCGAGATTGCTTTGGTTCGTCGACACACATTTGCCTCGCTTTGAGGCCCTTGCTTACGTTTTGCCTCACTTTGACGAACTAACTCACGTGGCGAGATTAGTTCATTCATCTCATCCTTGCTCACATTCTGTATTTCCATGTGCTTTTCGTACGTCCTTCTGCTTGCGAAGCTTTTTTGCAGTTTTCACCGAACTACACGCTCACAACACGCTGGCACAACACGCTTAGTGTGTCCTAAAACATATAAAATATGCGAATCGGCGAGAATCAAATCATGGCGATGATTCGGCTGACACGAACGAGACAAACAAACGAGAATTGAGCAAGAACAGAGGGAGACATATGTACCGCCGTGACATTCGGATGGCTAGACTGAGCTTGAATCGGACCATATTCAAGCCATCCCGTTCGAAAATTTATGGCCGGACACGAGCGAGATTCAAGCCAGAAAACGAGCAAGAATCAAGCGACGAATTTTTTTCTCACTTTGATGGAGATTATGCGGATGGATCGATGGAACGCTCGCGAAACCAAACGCGGCTTATTTATTCCCGGAGACACTCCAAACTTTCTGTGATTTTTTTAGCGCGCGTGGAAAACTTGGAAATGAAGGCTGAGAGTTTGGAAAAGCTTAATCTTAATTTGGCGAGCGAAACTACAAAGAAAACGGAGAATTTGTAGAAGCGCGTAGTCTGTTTATACAAGTACTTGCGAATTTCGCTTTCGCCAGCGTGATTACCGTTTTGACATATGCAAATTTGGTGCACCTTTTCCACTTTTCCCAAGGGACCGCCAAGCACTTTTCTTTACCGACAACTACAACAAACTTCAAAGGATTTACACATGTAATTTGTTTTTCTGCTACCAAAGTTTCCCTACCGTCTTCATACACAGAGTAAATACAGGTTTCACTGTACACAATAACCCTTAATTTGACAATATGCCATAGACATATTCATCTATCCCAATAACCAAAAAAACAAAATCCCCCCTTTCAACCGCCGAACGCACTACCCTAAGCTCCGATTACTCCTAGTTTATGAAATATATTGATTTTTTTAATGTGACAGATAGGAGTAACACAGAAATAATTATAATTCGTTATATAACATAACATATACCAGTAACATGATGGAATTAACTGCGTTCGGGAACGCTTCCTAATCTCGCGAAGGCAGGCTTTTTTGAGATCCGGGATAAGTGAAGAAGAGAAAAAAATAAAGTAAATCAACTTTCGTTGCGTGCAACAAGACAAGAGTTCGTGTCATTTGGTGTTGAAATAACGTGTTTAATTAATGCTTACTCTTAAAAAGCATAGAAGCTAAGGAATATTACTGATTAAAAAATTGAAGAGCGATTCTGTTCAATGAATGGTGACACCGTAGAATATCGCCCAAGGGCTGCGGAAATGAGTGAAAGTAATTATTTTTTAACTATTTCTTTTGTGTAAACCACCATGTAATCAAGCTTAAAAATTCATCAAATACTCTGAGTAAATAAAAAGAGTAGTGGGTGACAATAAGACGCTTTGATATACAGGTATACTGATTGGAGTTGAACTAAATAGGATTTTGAAAAGAGAAATACGACATGCGTTTGAACTCACTAAACTAACGAAAGACTTTTGATTTTGACGGCTGTCAAATACCATTGCAATCAATCAACCGCCCAGGAATTAAAAACTCGTTTAAAGCAAGCAAACTATGCTGGATGAAAATTCTTTTATGTGCAAAAACTAAAAACCAAACCCAGCAGTTTTTTCGGTTGCTGCTTGATCGATTGCGAGCGTTTCGGAATATAGTGGACGAGGCCATGTCTAACAACACGACTTCTTACGTTATTCATGCAAGTACTTTCACAACTTCCATAATGATCGCTGTTTTGTGTCCAGTGGCAGTGGTGGGAAATGCACTGATTTTGGGAGCGATCTGGAAGAAGACTTTCCAAAGGACACCTTGCCATATTCTGCTGAGTGGCTTAGCGGCTACTGACTTGTGTACTGGACTTATCGCCCAGCCGTTCACCGTCGCAACCACCTGGCTTTACTCGGTAAACTCTGAGGTACAAGTCGATCGACCAGTGCTTTCTGTAACGATTGATACCATTAAGAATGCAACAGCCACGTACTTTATTTCCATTACGTTGTTCATTATAACACTCATGTCCGTTGAACGATGGCTGCACATGTCTCGACGATCCTTGGTAACATCGCGTCGTGGTTATTTTATTGCGATCGATTATTGGCGGATTTGGCGAGAGTTCCATTCGATAACAATTTCATTTTCTTTCTTTTCGAGCAAAAGATAAATGGAAGTAATATAAAAGTTAAAGTTGACCTTGCATGCACGAGTGATTACGAAAGACTGATTAAAGGTTTCAAAGGAGGTACAGTGGTAACGTGCGTGACGGATCACAGCTAGTGTGACTGGAAAAGCGACTGTACATGTAAAACAAATCATAACAATATATTGAATTAATTCTCGTACCTTAGGGGCACTTACAAGACCCTTAAAGCTTCTTAAAGCACGACTTCACTACTCGAAGAGTTGTTGTTCTTGTTGTACATTAATACGAAATTTAGCGGCAAGGAAGCCCAAAGGAAACCACTGGGCTTAGTAATTAAGCAAAACTAGACCATTATTTTATGGGTTTCCACTGAATAAATATGACTCTATTGGGCTTTTTTAAGTAACAGTAAAAATGGTGCCTTAGCCCTTTCGAGGCTCAGTGGATTGTAAATAAGACAGAATGGTAGAGCGGATTACAGCTCACGAAATTTAACCCACAGACAGGCGGTCAAGAAATCAAACCTGCCATTCTTGTGAAATTTTGACTTTTCTATAGTCGTTATTTTGTCTGTTTAGTTCATATTTCTTTGCTTCTGTCACTTTTGGCGATGGTTTCTTCCAATTTAAAGGTAATAAAGTAAGCTTAAAGCAAGCTCCTGGCCATAATCATGAAAACACGATATATAAGCCAGGACAGTGTCCCTTTAAGATAATAAGGTAAGCTTAAAGCAAGCTCCTGGCCATAATCATTAAAACATGATATATCAGCCAGGACAGTGTCCCTTTAAGATAATAAAGTAAGCTTAAAGCAAGCTCCTGGCCATAATCATGAAAACACGATATATCAGCCAGGACAGTGTCCCTTTAAGATAATAAAGTAAGCTTAAAGCAAGCTCCTGGCCATAATCATGAAAACACGATATATCAGCCAGGACAGTGTCCCTTTAAGATAATAAAGTAAGCTTAAAGCAAGCTCCTGGCCATAATCATGAAAACACGATATATCAGCCAGGACAGTGTCCCTTTAAGATAATAAAGTAAGCTTAAAGCAAGCTCCTGGCCATAATCATGAAAACACGATATATCAGCCAGGACAGTGTCCCTTTAAGATAATAAAGTAAGCTTAATGCAAGCTCCTGGCCATAATCATGAAAACACGATATATCAGCCGAGACAGTGAGGAGCCGAGACAATGAGCAGTAGTGTTTTATCGGGTGGTAGGTGCAACAAAAATGACAGGGTGCCAAAACTGAACGTGCCCTTCCCCTTCCCAGTTGGGATTTAATTTGAGCCTGGTGCCCAGTGCTGACCGCGCACCGGAGGTCTATCGTGATCTTCAAAGAGAACGTGAGATATGTCGACCGCCGGAAGCTGCCGAACTCGCCTTCCTTTCAGTTCTATAATACAACGTAAGGCAGATGTACTAAAAATCGCTCAAACAGCGTAGAAACACTGTATAAAGATATAAAACAACACCGATAAGTGTTTCATCGACTTTATTCAGCGATTTTGATTTTATATATTGATTAATTTAATAAAACATTCAGTTCGAAATTCCATATAATGTTTTATATTTTCAAACATCATCAATATGCAAACATTATGCTTGGGTTTCATGTGCTTGCATACCTTACCATTTACACGTGGGCGCCATTTTAATTAAACATTAAGCGATAATTCAACCCCGCGTTCCCCTGAAACTGATATCAAATCCCTCTCCGGGATTTTCAGAATCACCGTAAATTACCAGGTATAAATGTCCATGCTCGTAATTGATTTACCTTGTATGATAGGCTGATATACTTATGAATTATTCATGATTTTTTTTTTTTTACTTTTTATTTGCTATTTGCAATAACGCTTTTGTCAGTGTAATTTATTAGTTTGCCCTCAAATAGTGCAAAATCTGAGGATTAGGCTGTTGCCCTGTTGTCATGAAATAATTGTACCTCACTATGTAATATGTACATTGCTACTCATTATACGACCGTCACCGAATAAGTTTAGAACAGCAAAAATTTTAAAATGTTAATGTTAAAGTTCCAAAAATTTATGAAAAATTTCCAAACGTTTCTGGCTTTGCCCTGCTGAATAAGTTTACCTGCCTGCTTAAACACGAAGTTCCGGTATAAAAGGAGCCTGGCCTGGCCATTCTCACCTCCAGTTGTCAATCAACCACTGAAGTATAAACAACTGACAACAAACATGCGTCATTACTAAGATCCTAACACAATTTGAAAAACTTTATGAAAGTTTTATCAGAAGTCTTTATGAACTTCTATTTCTTTTTTTGTTTAGGTAAAATCTTGGTTTAATTCGCTTTTTGAAGCAAATTATATTTAAAGGAAGCGCAAGTTAACCACGTTTCGTGACTGAAAGACGCCTTAATTTGCATTTCACACCCAAAAGGTGTGAAATGGGGGAGGAGCTAAGCCTTTTATACCGGAAGTTCGTGTTTAACATTTATTGCCTTTTCTTTTTCGAACCACAAAAGGTCCTTCCCTTATTAGTCAAAGACAATTATGGGATCTTTCAATTATAGTAAGAATTCTATTTGGCTAGTGGTACATATTGGAATATTTACGATTGAATATAAAATAAAATATTCTTGATTTTCTTTTCTTATCTTACTGTAATGTACAAATATATTTACATTATATGGCTCGCCAACTGCTATTTTGCGTTTTATACGACCCACTAAGCTCATGATGGATGTTGAATATTCTTGAGCTGTTTTAACTAATACAATAACTGTTTCACGGCTTAAGTACGAGTACCGTTAATTCTCATAAAATCCCGGTTCTTATGAGCTAACATAATAACTGTTTCACTCCATTACGAACATCATTCATTCTCCAGAGATACAGGCACGGATTGAGTGAAGACGATAAGAACAATAGCGTCGTCGTGACGTGCAAGGCCACCGATACTCCTCGTGGATCAGAACTTCTGAAATAAACATACACACTGATAGATACAACATGAGGTAAGAAACAGAAATAAAACAAACCTAGAATATATAAGATCGTGACCACAGATTTCTTGTACTTCGCTAAGTTTATTGCCGGTTGGCTAAAATTCTGACACCGAGTATTGGATTGAACTTGCTGTCGATGGCATCGAATAATTCCAACAACTTTGAAATAAGAAATGGACGTGGTTAAAAAACAAAACATAGCCACTGCAATAATCGTAATATTCAATTCAAGTGCAGGATTTCCTTTAATGGTTTCCAGTGAACGAAACACTACCACGGGAATGGGTATAAGTAACAGCACCATAGCGATAAAATATCCCCTACGCGATGTTACCAAGGATCGCCGAGACATGTGCAGCCATCGTTCGACGGCCATGAGAGTGATGATAAACACCGTGATGGAAATAAAATACGTGGTACTGGCGTCACCAATTGCATCTATCGTTGAATTAATCACTGGCCTGTTTCTATACGTTTTGCAGCCAGACGCCAAGTGCAAAAATTCGGTTGCAGCAGTGAAAGGTTGGCCAATGAGTCCTGTACACAAATCAGTGAGCGCTAACCCACTCAGAAGATAATGAAAAGCCGTTCTCTGGAAGTTCCTTTTCCAAATCGCTGCCAAAATCAGCGCATTTCCCACCACTGCCACCGGTGAAAAAACAGCGATAACGATGGAAGTTGAAAAGGTTTCCAAGTGTCTGTTAGAAGCGTGTTTATTGTTGTCATCCTCTTTCAAGCCACAGTTGGGAAGGGAAAGGTTTTCTGGAGGAGAACTTTCAAAAAACGTGTTTTGGGCCATGTTCTCCAAAGACACTGGACTGTCACTTTATATTGATTGACTGGTTGACTTTCGTGGAATCAATCGCCTAAAAGTAGCAGGCCTCGGGGAATAGAACTATTATCATTCATAATTCTCACCAAGTTCGTTATCTATATTTAAAAAAGTTTTGGGTCACTTAATTGCTTTCTGGCCTTTCTGTTATATCATTATATTTTAATCAAACGAAATGGAATAAATTAACTAACTAAAGGTTATTTTACTTCAGCTGATTGGACAGTTCAATTGGTTTCTCTTTAATTCAAGTTCATGAATTGCCGTGAAAATTAAATATATATGAAATTTTAGTTTGTGTACTTCACAAAGGAAGCGAACCCGGTTATTTCTAGTATTGATAAACATGAACTAAACAAAAACCATATTATAAAAACAAACTGTGAACAAGATAAAAAAAAGTAACTTGATGTGTACAACTTTCTACTGGGAAGTGCTGCGTTTCATTTATTTAATTAATATGAAATAGATTGATTTTTTAATGTGACAGGAGTAACAGAAATAAGTAATATATCAAACACGAGGAACAGTGTTTCATCAGATTTCCAAACACCGAGAAGTGGATTGGAAAAACGAGGCGCAGCCGAGTTTTTTTAAACCACTTCAAGGTGTTTGGAAATCTGATGAAACACTGTTTCGAGTGTTTGATATAGCTTCTCAAACTGATCGTTAAATGCGGAGAAAACGAAGGAATAAAATCGCCAAAATCTATGCAAATTAAGAAACGATTTCAAAACCCCCTTCACGGTAGTGATTTCCTTTGTGTTCTCGTCATGAATTATTAATGAGTTTGAGAATTATAATTCGTTATATAACATAACATAGTAGTAACATGGAATTAACTGCGTTCGGGAACGCTTCCTAATCTCGCGAAGGCAGGCTTTTTTGAGATCCGGGATAAGTGAAGAAGAGAAAAAAATTAAAGTAAATCAACTTTCGTTGCGTGCAACAAAACCGACATTTTTTTTTTGTGATTACTTTAATAACTATATATTGAAATATTGAAAGAGAGTTCATGTCATTTGGTGTTGAAATAACGTGTTTAATTAATGCTTACTCTTTTAAAAAGTATAGAAGCTTAATCTAAAAAAATGAAATGACTTCCTGTTGAGGTTATCAATGATGTTGGAATATTAATTAAAAAATTGAAGATCGATTCTTTTCAATGAATGATGACACCGTAGAATATCGCCCAAGGGCTGTGGAAATGAACGAAAGTAATTATTTTTTAATTATTTCTTTTGTGTAAACCACCACATGTAAAACTTTAATCAAGTTTAAAAATACATCAAATACTCTGGGTAAAAAAAAAAGTGACAATAACATGCTTTGATATATAATTGGAGTCGAACTGAATAGGGTTTTGAAAAGAGCAATACGACGTGCATGCGTGTGAACCCACTAAACTAACGAAAGGCTTTTGATTTTGACGGCTGTCAAATACCATTGCAATCAATCAACCGCCCAGGAGTTCAAAACTCGTTTAAAGCAAACAAACTATGCTGGATGAAAATTCTTTTATGTGCAAAAACTAAAAACCAAACCCAGCAGTTTTTTCGGTTGCTGCTTGATCGATTGCGAGCGTTTCGGAATATAGTGGACGAGGCCATGTCTAACAACACGACTTCTTACGTTATTCATGCAAGTACTTTCACAACATCCATAATGATCGCTGTTTTGTGTCCAGTGGCAGTGGTGGGAAATGCACTGATTTTGGGAGCGATCTGGAAGAAGACTTTCCAAAGGACACCTTTCCATATTCTGCTGAGTGGCTTAGCGGCTACTGACTTGTGTACTGGACTTATCGCCCAGCCGTTCACCGTCGCAACCACCTGGCTTTACTCGGTAAACTCTGGGGTACAAGTTGATCGACCAGTGCTTTCTGTAACGATTGATACCATTGGGAATGCAACAACCACGTACTTTATTTCCATCACGTTGTGCATTATAACACTCATGTCCGTTGAAAGATGGCTGCACATGTCTCGACGATCCTTGGTAACATCGCGCCGTGGTTATTTTATTGCGATCGTGTTTTTGCTACTTCCAGTTCCCTTAGTTGTTTTTCGTTCACTCGGTACTATAAAGCCTGGAACAATTGGCAATGGGTTACAAATAACGGTCACGGTAGTTATGTTATTTTGTTTTATAACCACATCCGTTGCTTATTTTAATGTTTTGCGAATTATTAACAGTCATCAGCTTCAAGTTCAAGCCAATTCACCGTCCTCGCGGAACTTTGGTCAACCAGCTATAAACCTGGCGAAGTACAAGAAATCCGTCAACACAATCTTATGTATCCTGGCTTTATTTTCCTTCTGTTTCTTACCTTTTATTATTTTTATTGGAATCTCTGCTCATGTGGGGAATAGCCGTATAATAGAAATAGGGTTAAACATTTCCATAGTCCTCTTATTTTTATCCTCTTCCCTTAACCCAGGCCTTTACCTTTGGCGAATGAACGATGTTCGTAATGGTGTAAAACAGCTATTCTCTGACTAGTTCGAACAGTGATATAGTACTCAGCTAAAGAATTCCACTTAAAAGAGCTATGTCATGAAGATTTTGACGCGGATTTTGGGTTAAAACTGCCCCAAATTAAAACTAAATACCTTTGTCAGACACGAAATGCTTAAAGAGAATTAAGAGGAAGATATCAAGTAAATTTCGAAGAGCGAGTCAACCATAATCTAAGAGTTAGCGAATTTCCCAAGAAACGAGGCGATAAATGTGAAAAAAATTCGACCAATTTGTTCAAGTTGCAATCTATTTCAATCCTCGCCATCTGCAGTCCATGGCACTAATGGAGCACTGGTGGAGTTAACAAACAAAACTGAACCATTTTTTTATGGGTTTCCACTGATATAAACATGGTGGCATAGCCCTTTCAAGGCTCAGTGGATTATAAATAAGACAGAACAGATTACGCTTCTGAAAGGTTCATCAGCTTACCTTTTAACCAATGGCATGACATCGTTAAATAGAATGCTGTAGAAATATACAATCAAGTTATTTGAACGAGACTAACAAAACTGTACGGCGGTCCGTGCATGTAGTTGTAAACACGTAACTATGTGACTTTGGTAATAAAGCCCTTTAAGAAAAACTTAAGAATATGTGAACATTGTTAGAAAGAGGACAGTACTTTGTTATTCTGAAAATGGTCTGTTGTTCTAAAGTATGGTGCGTCAAAATCATTGCTATCACGATTTTTGTAAAAAGCAAACAGTATGTTATGTTAGATTTATTGTACAAAGGTAGATAAGGTGAAAACTAATTTATTAAGCGCAAATTCAATGCATTCACAGGTCCGTAGCCGAACGAAAATTTTTACCAAGACAATATCAGAAAAAGAACCACTTCTTTCATTTTTTTTTATGCGTAGCCTCTTACAAGGGAGATCTAATGTTTTTACTAGTAATCAAAATTATATTTTCACCAAGGCAAGTTTTCCACGGCCCGGATTCAATGTACTACGGAAGTTTAATCCGAAGTGGAACTGTTTGCCTTTTTAAACGAAAACCTATCTCCAATATTGAGGAAGTTCCAAGCACCATCAATATTTGAATAAATAAGCCGGGAAATCATAAACTTGTAGCAGCAATGTTTAAAATAACCCAGTCACCTTATTCAACTCATTATGCTTAAAGCAGCATTTCTTCCTCACTTTCTCATTTTTTACCGATCTCTAAGTTTTACATAAACGTTTTAAATGACGCCATAAAAAGCACTTTATCTATAGTTTAGAAAATGTTGAAATGTATTAAACCTACAAAATACAGATGTATGACAAAGAGATCACAATCATACAGTCACGAAATCTCTGATAATGTGCATAAAGATTCCTGCAATCAGATAACATTAAAATATAAAGAATTTAAGGGCATTTTGCTTCCAGCAAGATACATTTCATGTTAAAATCGGTAAACTCAAGGCGCTTTAAGGTGAAGTAATTATTGTCATGATAATGTGTATATGATAAAAGAAAATCATATGAACTGCGGAGAAAGAAGTAAAGAGAATGTGATTATCGCAGTTGCACAGCAAGTGAAGGAGTTACAAGGAGGTCTTGAAAACAAAAAAAACGAATTTCAGGATTCGACAATCAAGCACTGTAATCATTTTAAAATATTGATTTATTCCATTTCGTTCAAACAAAGATAAATAGATATGTACTACTGACAAGATAAATGATAGATATTACTTTCTCACTGATGGGAAAAATAACAATACTCGCTATGTTGAAATATCCGCAGTTGACAGGCATAAAAATGTCCAAATAAAAGCCCAAGGGGTTTTATTATGGAAAGTGGTCAAAACAAACCGATAAATATAAATGATATGATGAATCCGTATTCTGATTTTTCCTTTTGGGGAGTTTATTGCACAGAGGTCAGTCAGCCGATCTGATTTCCAGATTCCATGAACAAATCTAAGCCATGTCCAACAACACAAGTTTACAAAGTGCTCTTTCAAATAACTTTACCACTCCTCACTGCGATCTGGAAAACTATACGGAAATCTTTGCAACTTCCATCATTATCGCTGTTTTTTCACCGGTTGCAGTGGTGGGAAATGCACTGATATTGGCAGCGATTTGGAAGAAAACTTTCCCGACAACATCTTTCCATATTCTTCTGAGTGGATTAGCGGTCACTGATTTGTGTACAGGACTTATCGCCCAACCTTTTAATGTTATCAACAGTTTTTTGTTTGTAGCGACTGACTGTAATAACATTGCGAGCAGAAAACTGCTTTCTATGAAAATAGGTGCAGTTGGCAATGCTACTGCCACATTCTTTATAACCAGCACGGCGCTTATAATAACACTAATGGCTGTTGAACGATGGCTGCACATGACTCGACGATCATCGGTGACATCGCGACGTGGACGTTTCATCGCTGTCATAATATTGCTTTTCCCGATTCCCCTAGCAGTTCTTCGTTCGCTGAGAACCGCAGAAGGAAACTCTGCAAGTGATCTGGATATTGTACTAATTTCCGTGGCACTGTTTTGCTTTTTAACGACATCTGTTGCTTATTTTAACGTCCTACGGATTATCCATCTTCATCGGCAACAAGTTCAAGCAAGTGCGCCTTCAGGTGGTCAATTTGGTCGATCGGGAATAAACTTGGCGAAGTACAAGAAATCAGTGGACACAATCTTTTATGTTTTAGCTCTATTTTATTTCTGTTTTGTACCTTATACTGTCATTATCGGGGTACATGTTTTTGTTGGAAATGAAAAATCACGAGAATTATCGGTGGCGCTAGATGTAACGACGATGCTTCTATTTTTATCTTCTTCTCTCAACCCGGGACTTTACCTCTGGAGAATGAAGGATGTTCGTAATAGAGTGAAGCAAATATTCTGTTCCAATACCTAACGAACATTTCAATGTACACTTTGACCTAGGTGAATTGACGGACTGGGTCTGTATGAGTTGTAACTTGAGAAAAATAGCCACTTTTCGTTTGAAATGGACTAGAAAATACCATGATTTGTTCCTCTTTCAAGAATTGGTGCATTTCTTTAACTCTAATGGTGTTATTTTGTAAATAAGTAAAGGCATTGCAGCATAGTTTCGACCAAAAAAAGTCAAAATCCCCCTGCCACTGTCCCTTTAATTCTGAGAGGTTTTTCACCAGCCATGTTGGATGTTCGGAATGTGTAATCCTTATTATCGAGCCGATTATTATTATTTTTATCTTGCTTGTCCCTTATGTCACGTTAAAATCAGTTTGTGTTGGCCAGGAGCATTACCTTGGGCGAGCTCTGTTTGCTGGGATAAAAAATGGACGACACATCCATTTAGTAACGTATATTTATTGGTTCTTTCCTTCCCCTTAAAGGGGCCCTGTCATGGCGATTTTTATGCTTTTGGCTCAGACTGTGCTAGAAATAAAACGGAGCATCTTATTTCAAACACGAAATGCTCTTACAATACAAAGAAGAAGATATCAAGTGAATTCTTTTTCTATGAGAAATATATTACTTTGGGCGATTTTGAACGTTCTTTGCTTTAGCGCAGCAGTCAACAATACATGCTTAGCTTCGTAATCGAAAATCCACTATTCATCAATAATTTGGTATTCTATATTCTTTTATTAGCTCGGACATTAACGCTATCCCTAATTAATTTTTAAAGCTCGCTAAACCGTATAATACGGACGAAAAATAGTTTGGAGATCCTCAAGTGCATTTTTATTGATAACGTTTCTTGGGAAAGGCAGTTATTGAAGTAAAACATTCCCGTTGGTTACAGCAAGTCAATAAAAAAATGCTACGGTTGCCTTGGTCAGGGACCGCGGAGCAAGGTGAAAAGTGGGAGGGCTGACAATTGAAAATAATTTTTTCATATTGAAAATCGAAAAAAGGAATAAAATCATAGTATTTGATTCGCAAAAAAGTGGTGGGGCCGCGGCCCTACCAGCCCCTCCCCCTCCGCGGTCCCTGTTGGTAGATATAAAAACAACTAATTTGTGTCTCTAAATCATGTTATTCTTATAGCGAAACACAGTCACTTTATTTGCCGTCTAAAGAACATCGCTCCAAGCTTCAATATATTTCTTGCTCACCTCATGTTAAAATATAAGAATTCCTAGCTATCTACAATTCCCAACATTACATAACAAACAACATGTCGTGTTCTTAGGCCAGAACGAAATCTTCGAAGACCGACGCCTCACCGATAAAATGGAAAAACCATGTGTAACAACGAAACCTTTTCTCCTCTAAATAGTTCTGTCAACCCTTGTTTTTTCGATGGTACGGGAAGGAATCAAAATTTAGCTTCCTATGTTGTGCCTATTGCGACTTTTATCTTCGTCGCTATTTTATCGCCGGTTGCAGTGACGGGAAATGTTCTGATTTTGGCGGCAATTTGGAAGAACCCATCACTCAGAACATCGTCCTATATTATTCTCTGTGGATTGGCTTTTACTGATTTGTGCACTGGGCTCATCACTAAGCTTTTGTATCTCGCATTTCAAATTACTTTTTTAGTAGAGGAAGTGGAAGATATTGAACAACTATCTCATTAACTGACAACTTTTGAGAAAAAGCTTATTGTACCGCTCAACCTAAATCAAGTACTGTAATCATTTTAAATATTGATTTATTCCATTTCTTTCATACAAAGATGAACAGATATGTGCAATATATTATTACTTTCTCAATGATGGAAAAAAAAATAACAATACTCGCCAAAAACCCAAGGGGGTTTTATTATAGAAAGTGGTCAAAACAAACTGATAAATATAAATGATATGATAATAACTCCGTATTCTGAGATTTCTTTTTGGGGAGTTGATTGCACTTAGGTCAGCCAGCCGATCTGATTGCCAGCGTCCAAATGAACAAATCGAAGCCATGTCCAACAACACAAGTTTACAAAGTGGTCTTTCAAATAACTTTTCCACTCCTCACTGCGATCTGGAAAACTATACGGAAATCTTTGCAACTTCCATCATTATCGCTGTTTTTTCACCGGTTGCAGTGGTGGGAAATATGCTGATATTGGCAGCAATTTGGAAGCAAATTTCCAGAGAACAGCTTTCCATATTCTTCTGAGTGGATTAGCAGTTACTGATTTGTGCACAGGACTTTTCGCCCAACCTTTCCATGTTGTCAGCAGTTTCTTGTTTGTAGCGACTGACTGTAATAACATTGCGAGCAGAAAACTGCTTTCTATGAAAATAGGTGCAGTTGGCAATGCTACTGCCACATACTTTATAACCAGCACGGCACTTATAATAACACTAATGGCTGTTGAGCGATGGCTGTACATGACTCGACGATCATTGGTGACATCGCGTCGTGGATGTTTCATCGCTGTCGTAATATTGCTCTTCCCGATTCCCCTAGCAGTGTTTCGTTCACTGGATACCGCAGAAGGAAATCGTGTAAGTAAGATGGATATTGTGCTAATTTTCATGGCACTGTTCTGCTTTTTAACGACATCTGTTGCTTATTTTAACGTCGTACGGATTATCCTTCTTCATCGGCAACAAGTTCAAGCAAGTGCGCCTTCAGGTGGTCAATTTGGTCGACCGGGAATAAATTTGGCGAAATACAAGAAATCAGTGGACACAGTCTTTTATGTTTTAGCTCTATTTTATTTCTGTTTTGTACCTTCTACTGTCATTATCGGGGTACATGTTTTTGTTGGAAATGAAAAATCACGAGAATTATCGGTGGCGCTGGGTGTAACGACGATGCTTCTATTTTTATCTTCTTCTCTTAACCCGGGACTTTACCTCTGGAGAATGAATGATGTTCGTAATGGAGTGAAGCAAATATTCTGTTCCGATACCTAACGAACCTTTCAATGTACACTTTGACCTAGGTGAATTGACGGACTGCGTCTGTATGAGTTGTAACTTGAGAAAAATAGCCTAAAGTTTTTAAAGTTCTCACTTTTCGTTTGAAATGGACTAGAAAAGACCATGATTTGTTCCTCTTTCAATAATTGGTGCATTTCTTTAACTCTAATGGTGTTATTTTGTAAATATGTAAAGGCATTGCAGCATAGTTTCGACCAAAGAAAGTCAAAATCCCCTTCCACTGCCCCTTTTAATTCTTAGAGGTTTTTCACCAGCCATGTTGGCCCATTCGGAATGTGTAATCCTTATTATCAAGCCGATTATTATTATTTTTATCTTCCTTGTCCCTTATGTTAAATCAATTTGTGTTGGCCTGGAGCATTGCCTTGGGTGAGTTCTGTTTGCTGGGATAAAAAACGATGACACAGCCATTTGGGATGCATTTTAACCACTGGTGTGGTCTTATATAGAACGATATCATTATTATTGCTGTATTTACTCGGATAAGCGCCGCATCCTTCAACAACAACAACAACAGGGCGCTTATTAGAAGCATCGAGTTCAAGAGCGGTGCATATTGGAAGGGTGTAAAATAATGTTTCGCTTCAAACCAACTGCGGAAATATGTTCTCCTCAATAACAAAATTTTCAGTTAACAATACGTATATTTATTCATTTGGTTCTTTCCTTTCCTTAAAGGGGGTGGTTTTTATGCTTTTGGCTCAGACTGTACTAAAATAAAACGGAGAATCTTATTTAAAACACGAAATGCTCTTATAAGAGGAAGATATCAAGTGAATTCTTTTTCTACGAAAAATATAATATTTTGGGCGGTTTTAAAGGTTCTTTGCTTTAGCGCAGCAGTTAACATTACATGCTTAGCTTCGTAATCGAAAATCCACTATTCATGATAATTTGGTATTCTTTATTCTTTTATTACATCCACATTAATTTTTAAAGCTCGCTAAACCGTATAATACGAACGAAAACTAGTTTGAAGATCCGCAAGTGCTTTTTTTTATCGATTACGTTTCTTGGGAAAGGTAGTTATTAAAGTAAAACATTCCTGCTGGTAGAGCAAGTCAATAAAAAAATGCTATGGTTGCCTTGGTAGATATTCATAAACATTTTGTGTCTCTAAATCATGTTATTCTTATAGCTATAAACACACTTTCTTTGCCGTCTAAAGAACATCGCTCAAAGTTCAATATATTTCTTGCTCACCTCATGTTAAAATAGAAGAATTCCTAGCTAAACAAAATAAAAGAAATAACAAAAGGAACCCACACTTTGAAAAATGGAAACTATTCGTAGACCTATTTTGATAAGAATTTTCGTATTGGCAGTAATCATTCCCCTCTGTAATAACGTCATTCATTTTAGTCTCCGTCACCCATCTATTTGAAATTTTCTTCCTCCTTATGACTGCCAGTTTCAATAAAGCTACCCAAAATATTATTAAAAGCACTTTTTTTAATTAAAAAAAGCCATTAATTTTTCATAAAAGTGATTGATAGTTATTGGGGTTATTTACTTGTACAGTTTCATTAAATAAAACTGAACGTCTCCTAACAAATATTTCAGTTATACAGTAGTTATTATAAACTTTAACTAATGTACTAGATGTTATTAAAATGAGTTTTCAATGTTTTTTAATAAAATCCGCACATGCTGTATCTATAAAATACAATTCTGTTGATAATATTATAAAAAAATTATCTTAACGGCTGTGTTAAAAAATGTTTATTAATAATTTGCCTGGATAGCTTGTTATAAGAGAAATAATTTGATTAAGACGTGTGTGTACAAAAAAGGACCAGCACATATGAAATTCATATACTTGCATTCTCCATTCTCCATTCCACAATGCAATCTACAATTCCAAACGATTACATAACAAACAACATGTCGTGTTCTAAGGCCAGAACGAAATCTCACCGATAAAATAGGAAATCTCACCGATAAAATAGGAAAACGATGAGTAATGACGGGACCTTTCCTCCTTCAAATAGTTCTGTCAACCCGTTTTTTTTCGATTGTATGGGGAGGAATCAAAATTCAACTTCTTATGTTGTGCCTATTGCGACTTTTGTCTTCGTCGCTATTTTATCGCCGGTTACAGTGACGGGAATGCTCTGGTTTTGGCAGCAATTTGAAAGAACCCTTCACTCAGAACACCGTCCTATGTTATTCTCTGTGGATTGGCTTTTACTGATTTGTGCACATAAATTTTGCATGAAAGTGATTGATAGATATTGGAATTATTTAATTTTCTTAGCTAACTTGTATAGTTTCATTAAATAAAACTGAACGTCTCGAAAAAAATATTTCAGTCATACAATAATCATTATAATTAGCTTTAACTAATTTAGATGCTATTTTAATATAAGGAGTTTTAAAAGAATCCGCACGAATCTATAAAATAAAATTCTGATAATAAAAATTATCAACACATTATTTATCTTCACGCCTGTATTAAAAAAGAGTTTATTTCAATTTATTAATTCTGGTCAGTAATAATTTAGATTGCTTGTTATATCTGAGAAATAATTAGGTTTGACTAGGACATTTCTTTCATTACCCAGTAAATAGAACTCAGGCAAGGTAGTTTTGGGGGTCAGCTTCATTTAAGAGAAAGGAGAAAAAAGCATTGAAGGGATCAATATGTGATTTAAAATGTCAAACAGTGACGGGCGCAGGTGATATTCATGAACTTTCATTTAACAACAGCAGTCTACAACTCTAAATATTACATAGCAAACAACATTTTGTGTTGTAAAAGGCCAGAACGAAATCTTCGAAACGGACACAAACCTTGCAACACCGACAAAATAATAAGAAGAAAAAAACGATGTGTAACAACGGGACCTGTTTTCCTCTACATAGTTCTCTCAACCCTTGTTTTATCGATGGTATGAAGAAGGATCGAAATTCAGCTTCCTATGTGATTGCTATTGCGACTTCTGTCGTCGTCGCTATTTTATCGCCGGTTACAGTGACGGGAAATGCTCTGGTTTTGGCAGCAATTTGGAAGAACCCTTCACTCAGAACACCGTCCTATGTTATTCTCTGTGGATTGGCTTTTACTGATTTGTGCACTGGGCTCATCACTGAGTCTTTGTATCTCGCATTTCAAATTGTTTGTTTAGCACAGTTGAACGATGTTAACAACATATCTTCCTTCGTTTTTATTTTAACCGAATGGTGTGGCACGTACTTTGGTTTGTTGACGTTACTACTCATTACACTTGTTTCAATCGAAAGATGGCTTCACATGTCTCGACGATCGTTGCTGACTGTACGTCGTAGCTGCTTTATCGTGGCTGCAGTGTCGCTTCTTTTGATACCACTTACAACTTTTCACATAACGACTACTATCATGGAATTTTCATGGATGTTCGTGTTATCTGTTATTTTAATGCTTTGTGTTATTACGACATCCATTTCTTATTTTCAAGTTTTTCGAATTATTCGTCGTCACCAACAGCAAGTTCAAGGTAACGAATATTCTCAAAATTCTGCTCAACCAGCAATAGACATTTTGAAATACAAGAAATCCGTGCTCTCTCTTCTGTATATTTTAGCGATTTTCTATATCAGTTACTTGCCTTTTCTTGTGATTCTAGGACTTTTCCTTTCTAACAACAAGTTACCGATGGGACCTACCGTAGCTATAATGTTTATTTTCCTGTCTTCTTCACTCAATCCTGTCATTTACATTTGGAGAATGAATGACATTCGAAATGGAGTGAAACAGTTGCTGAAGAAACTCATTTGTAAAAACTAAACTGACGGGAGATGAATATATAGCATATTATCATCCCAATGGATTAAATGGATTAATCAGTAGCATTGAACAGTTTATGACGAAATGACGAAGACATGATATGTGAGCATAACAGCCTGACTATTTTTGTAAAAATGGCGTTGCAGCAAAACCAAACTCTGAATCCAGGAATCAATCCTTCCTCTTCTACATCTTTCGTAAATGAAGGTTTCACTAAAACAGTATGCAAACTATAAATGCAAACAGAGCTCACCCAAAACTACTGACTCTTTTCCAACAAAAACGCAAAACGGTATTTTATTGCTCAAAATTCCAGCCCGGTTTCTGAAACTCAGAACTAAAATCAGGGGGCGGATCTAGGGGAGGGGTGCATGGGTGCAGGGGGTGCGCCCCCCCCCCCCCCCCCACTATGAAAAGATCTACAACTCAAAGGGAATTTGTTCGATTTTACTTAAATTTGGACAGAAGCTAGGCTAACATATAATCAACAAAAACGTGTCGGCGAATTTCTTAATTCCGAAAACTTTTTCGTCAAGAGGCATCTCCGTGCGATCATTCCAATTTTTTTTCTCCCCTTTTCGAAAATATTCTGTAACTTTTCACTGCAATTGAATATGGAAAATCGCCGACACGTTTTTTTAGCGCTTCGTGTCCGGAAACTCGAGAACAAATCAAATTAGCAAAATATAATAATCGCTTTGAGTTATAGCGTTTTAAAGCTGATTCGGACGTTCGAATTTAGACGTCGTGAAAAATTCGACAATTCATTTTATTACCAAATGGTTTCCATATTTAGATAGCCAGCTCTATAAGCTTTAATTTGATATCTGGGTTTAGGTATATTAAGTGTAATCTTAAGACGCTAGAGCTGTTATGCTGGAGACACCCCCGAAGGTACACTGTAACCTTAATAAAGTTTTGCATTCAATATGATGTGAAAAATCAGTTATTGTTGTCTGCAATTTAGGGCTGCGTAACTTGATTTGATGGAGCAAATCGCTTACTTTGCTTAGGGTAAACAGAGGAGGTCGCTACGGTCGTAACAAACAATGATAATGTGCAATAGGATCCCTTCAACCAGTTAACATTAAAATATAGACAATTTAAGGGCATTTTTCTTCAAGCAAGATAAATGTTATGTTAAAATTGGTCAAGAGATGGTGCTTTGGTCATGACTGAATGTGTATATAAAAAAATGATATGAACTGCGGAGAAAGAATTAAAGAGAATGTGATCATTTACACAGCAAGTGAAGGAGTTATAATGAGGGCCTGAAAACAAAACAAAAAAATAGGCCCGCAATGCGAACATGTGTCTAGTGCAAGGTTGATATGATGCGAATTTGTGTAACCATCTCTGGTGTAGCTTGCATCGCCGGTTAAGTCCAGTGGTTTACAGTTCGTCTGTGATGTAGGCTATCTATTGTTTGGTTTTGTAATTGTATTTAGTGTATGCAGCAGTTATTATAGCATTTTGAATTAACCCTTCAAAAATGGCGGCCGAGAAATAACTGCTGATTCAAAGAAACGCTGGGTCCACGAGGCCAAGTTTGAAATAAACACCAGGGGCGTTTAATTGAGAAAATACGGTACATTACATGTAGAAGAAAACACTTAAAGGACCAGCAGACACGGTTGAATAATTCAAAATTAATGCTTTATTAAGACAAACTGAAGTGTTTAGTTTCACTGATTATCCATGAAGTGTAACAGAACTGGAACAGAATGAGTTATACAATATTAACTGTCATAGAATTACTTACATCTGAACTTGATGTACATCTTATGCAAGATACTTGTTTTAAAAATTTTAAACTTATTTTCACGTTATATTTACGGTTGAATCACTGATGCTATAAAAAAGCAATGAATTGCAACAAAATTAATAATATAAATTTAAGAGATGCACCATTAGAAAACTGATAGGAATGGAGCAAAAGAAAAGAATCCCAGTAAATTCTTAAGAAAAAAAAAACATTCCCACGCATTATTGTAAATGTATCAGCAGAAGTATCTGATACTGTCAATATGTTACTTAAGGTAACAAGAAATCCGGATTCGGATTTTCCCAAAAAAAATGCAGCCAAAGTGAAAAAGTAAGGTTCCGGGAGACAGAAATTTCTTCAACTTGCATTGACTCGAGAAATATTTGTCATAGCGAGAAACTATTTTCGTTATATTAGTCCCCTGGGCAAGCTCTTTCAAATGATATATTTGGTGGTATGAAATAAACCAATTCCGATATATTAAAATTCATACTTGGCTCTTGCTTTACTCAATCCTTGAACGATCAGAGTGAACATCGTACAGTATATATTTTTGTTAATCTAGCTCATAACAGAGGTGAATATTTTTGCTGTTAATGACGGTGTGTGTTCCCGGTCTTCCCGGTTGTGCACTACATTGTTATAGTAAATAATTATGTTCCATCTTGATTCTGTTTACAATTTATATAGTTTTTAGTTAGAATTTGAAATTAATCATTGCAGTAAGACCAAACTTAAAGCGATCTGAGCTAAATCTACCCTTGCAAGAGGATATGGCGTCAACAACTGTTGCTTTGAATAAATATACTTGCAATTGAAGAATACGAAGATTTGTTAGCTTGAATTTAGCATGCAATGGTCTAGAATGGTGACAGAAAACGTCAAAAGAATAAATAAAGTAATATATCAGCCGCAAGTTGAGATCCCCTTTGGGGGATTGTCACGGTTAGTGCAAAAAAACTGAATGGAGCTAACGTTAAGTTTTGTTCTTATTTTTGACAACCCGCCTCGATTATCTATGCTAACTGCGAGTTGCCAACGTTTTAAAATATTGTTTTATTAATAATGAAATAAAATTGTTGTTTGTTTGTTGTTCATAAAGTTGAAATCCAGCTGAATAAAAAAAAAAACAAACGTGCAGTAAATTGACCTTTAGTAAAAATTAGCACATCAGTTCTCGATCGTGTTAATAATTCACATTTCCAATGTAAGGGTAGCTGTATTTGATTAAATTCCACTTTTTTCACCGAGAAGACAAAAAATCTATTGAAAACTCATTTTTATACCATATATATTGTATAAAGTACAAAGCAAGCTGTATTTATTTATTTAATGTATTAATGGCCCCAAATATGAAGGCCTCTTGTTTTTATGTTAATGTTGGAAAAAAGTATTAATGTTGGTGAGCTCTGTTTGCATTAATTTTTATAGTTGGTACAATGTTTTACTAACATATTTCAAACGAACAAAGCAATCAGGCAATAGCACAATAGAAGCTTTATTAGTTTTTCTGGAATTGTTTGCAATGTATTAGTTGAATACATGCAAGGGCCCCAAATATCAACAAGCATATGTTAGGAATCTCTGACTTAAATAAAAACCATAGGAAACTTAAAGCTGTTTACAATAAGGTATATAGTTTAAGGTTTCCTGTTATTATGTGAATGTTGGAAAAGAGTATTGCTTTACGGGAGCTCTGTTTACATTTACAGTTTGCATACAGTTTTAATAATACTTTTATTTACGCAAGACATAGAAGAGGAAAACAATGATTCTTGGATTGAGAGTTTTGTTTTGCTGCAACGCCATGTTTCTAAAAATAGTCATGCTGTCAGTGTTCACATAATTTATGTCTTTATTCAGTTTAGAACCTTACGCTTTTCCATACTCTGTTTCATGCTACTGATTAATCTATTGGGATGTGATAATATACTGAGTTATACATCTCTTTTTAGTTTACGTTTTACAAATAAGTTTCTTGAGCAAATGTTTCACTCCATTTCGATTGTCATTCATTCTCCAAATGTAGATGAGAGGATTGAGTGAAGAAGCTAGGAACAAAAACATTAAAGCTAAGTTAAGTCCCATCGACAACTCACTGTTAGAAAGGTAAAGTCCTAGAATAACAATTATAGGCAAAAAACTGACATAGAAAATCGCTAAAATGTACAGAATTGAAAACACAGATTTCTTGTATTTCAAAATGTCTATTGCTGGTTGGGCAGAATTTTGAGAAAATTCGTTAACTTGAACTTGCTGTTGATGACGACGAATGATTCGGAAAATTTTAAAATACAAAATCGACGTCGTAATAACACAAAGCATTAAAGTAACAGATAATATTAATACGGACCAAAATTTCATGGTTGTAGTTCTGTTAAATGCTGTAAGCGGTATCATAAGAAGCGATGCTGAAGCCACGATAAAACAACTACGACGTACAGTCAACAAAGATCGTCGAGACATGTGAAGCCATCTTTCAATTGAAACAAGTGTGATGAGTAGTGACGTCAACAAACCGAAGTACGTGCTACAACTATCGGCTAAAATATAAACTAGGAGAGATAATTTGTTAGTATCCTCCTCTTCCTTTAAACAGATAATTTGAAATGCGAGGTACAAAGGCTCAGTGATGAGCCCAGTGCACAAGTCAGTAAAAGCCAATCCACAGAGAATAATATAGGACGGTGTTCTGAGTGACGGGTTCTTCCAAATTGCCGCCAAAATCAGAGCATTTCCCGCCACCGCAATCGGCGATAAAATAGCAAAGACGACATAAGTCGCAACAGGAACCACATAGGAAGCTGAATTTTGATTCCTCCTCATACCATGGAAAAAACAAGCATTGAAAGAACTATTTGAAGGAGAACAGTTCCCGTTGTTACACATTTTTTCCTTATTTTGTCGGTGTTGCAAGGTTTGTGTCCGTCTTCGAAGATTTCGTTCTGGCCTTTAGAACACGAAATGTTGTTTGCTATGTAATATTTAGAGTTGTAGACTGTTGTGTAAATGAAAGTACATGAATATCACCTGCTTCCGTCACTGTTTGACATTTTAAAATCACATATTGATCCCTTCAATTCTTTTTTCTCCGTTCTCTTAAATGAAGCTGACCCCCAAAGCTGCCTTGCCCGAGTTCTATTTACTGGGTAATGAAAGAAATTTCCTAATCAAACTGAATTATTTCTCAGAGATAACAAGCAATCTAAATTAGTACTTGCGAAAATTAATAAACTGAAATAAATTTTTCTTTAGACAGGAGAGAAGATAAATCTGAATGTGTTGATAATTTTTATTATCAGAATTTTATTTTATAGACCCGTGCGGATTCTTTTAATACTCCTTAATAATAAATTATTAAATGAGACACTGAAAAAATAGTTCTTTTCTTTCACTACTTCAATTAATATACATTTAAAAACCTTAACAGTACTTTATTTACATTTATATTTTATGCCCGATCCCTTCTGTCAGGATTAGTTGCAGTGCTTTAATGTAAATATATATGTAATATTATATAGATCGGTCAGTGATCTAATCCATGGCTCTCCAAAAGGTGTTTCTTCTTCCGTTCATATATATGTACCACAACTGTTGTCTTTATTTAGTTGCCTTTGCAGCTGATTCGTTTTATCAACTGTGAAACTCCATTCCGAATATCTTTCATTCTCCACAAGTAAAGGAAAGGGTTAAGTGACGAAGACAAAAACATAAGTACTATCGACATGTCGGAAAATTGCATTTTGATTTCATATTTTTTTGAAATAAGAAATAACAGCAAACTGATTGACATGGGCAAGTACGCGATATAGAACACTACTAGAATATAAAAGATCGAGAATACCGATCGCTTGTACTTAGCAAAGTCGATCGATGGTTGACCAAAGTTGTTGGATGTTTCGCTTGCCTTTACTTGCTGCTGATGACGCTGAATTATTCGAAAAAGTTTGAAATAAGCAAATGTAGTAACTATAAGGCAAAACATCAAAAATAAAAGAAAAGTAGAAATCAACGTACGTTTAACGTGAGTTTGCTTGATAACATCAATAACATGAAACAAAGCAAACGGGATCAGAAGGACTGTGAATATTGTAATTATAATGCAGATTCGTCGCACTGTTACAAAGGATCGCCGAGACATGTGTAGCCATCGTTCGATGGACATAAGTGTTATAAATAATATCGTAGTGCAAGAGAAAAATGCGGTACAGCTACTCGTCATAGCGCTAGTCATTGCCTGAAGAGTTGGCTTGGTTTTGATCACTTTCAAACTGATTAACTCATTTACGACGTAGACAGGCTGTGTGATGAGTCCAGTGCCTAAGTTAGATACAGCCAATCCAGCAAGCATAATGTAAGATGAGGTTCTGAGAGACGGGTTCTTCCAAATTGCCGCCAAAACCAGAGCATTTCCTACTACTGCCATCGGCGAAAGAAAGGCGATGATGATTGAAGCTGACAAAGGTACGTCGTAAGATGCGCCAAAGATTTTGTTTTTTGGATTGCCGCCCAAGTTAAATAAGTTTTGATAACCCTGGGGACGAAAATAAGCTGTCTTGTTAAACATAGCGGTTTCCTCAGGCGATAGGAAAATTTTCCCGAAGAAAGTTCTCTGGGCCAAATCTTAAACACCAACAGTTCCTGTGCAGTTTCTTTAATTACAATTAACTGCGGATTTAATCATTTCTTTGTCGTTATTTGCTGTGCAAAGTTTATTAACTGAACTGTTCATTTAATCATTTCTTTGCCGTTATCTACCACTCAAAGTTTATTATTTGAAAGACTGCACTTACATAAATAACGTTTTTAATTAAAAACATAAAAATGTTTTCAATTTTTTTTTAAAGAATCGTAACTCCAATGACAGCGAAATTGTTTCATTAAAATCTAAAAGAATTAAAACTGAAAATAACAGCCATACTTTGTAATTCACTGGGAATGCTCCCGTATTGGTAGCTCAAAACATTTAACTTTCTGCAAGGAATTTATTTTGTAATTAATTTTTTCCAGAGTTTTCTTTTCATCGACAACATGTGAAGTTTTATTTACTCAATTTTAATGCCTTCCTATAAAAAGCCGTTTCTCTCCATACATTAACCCTGCCAATGATATGGAACTGCGTTGTTTGAAAAATTAAATTTTAAATCCTTTTTTAATAAGCTACATTTCATTTACATTTCATGGGACGCAAAATTGCATAAATCTAAAACTAAAAGCTAAGTGTGTGATTTGTTATTTTAATTAACGTTGCATAAGCCAACTTTGAAAAAGTCAGCAGTTGCATTGATGTTTTCAGAGACATGCAAACAAAGTTTGCTCATATTGCGAAAGTAATCAACTTTGACTGAAAATCATCACTGGATATGTAAATTAGAACATGACAACGAAATAAAAGAGATCAAAAACATCAGCATGAAAAAAAAAATTAATAAAAAAGCAGAACAGGTGAAGCGACCATGCTGTATGGCGACAGACAGCTTTTCATCGCTTGGCACTAGTAGTTGGTTGTCAGTGACATGTTTTTGAAACATGTTTGGAAGAAATACTCCTAGAAAGGTTAAAACGGTAATGTGCAATAATTTGACTTGTTCTTCTTCGAACGATTTTTATTTCCTATGTTCCGTACACCTTATTGCCAAAAATCAAAGTAATTCTTCTAACTACGCTGTGAGACTCTCAGCTTCAGTTATCATCGCAATTTTGTCGCCGGTAGCAGTGACGGGAAATTCTTTGGTTTTAGCGGCAATTTGGAGAAACTCGTCGCTCAGAACACCTTCCTACATTCTACTCTTTGGTTTGGCTGCAATTGATTTCTGCACAGGACTCATTGGCCAACCTTTCTATGCTGCAGCCGAACTGATTTGCTTACAGAACACCTTGGATTACGAGCAGACAACATTCCTCATTTATGCAAGATCTATTGCGGAAGCCAGTGGCACTTATTCTCTTTCCTTGGCTGTAGTACTTATCACACTTATGTCTGTCGAAAGATGGCTTCACATGACTCGTCGATCGTTGCTGAATGTGCGTCGTAGTTATTTAATCTTGGCAGCAGTGTCCTTGCTTTTGGTACCAGTTATAGTATTTCGCTTATTATACTTATTTAAGAAAACTGACGCACTTTTCGCAGATGCATTCCTGTTCATCCTTTTATTACTCTGTCTTATCATCACCCCGATCGCCTATTGTAAAGTTTTCCAAATTATTTGGCGTCATCAAAAACAAATTCAAGCAAATGAATCGTCCCATCAACCGGCGATTGACCTGGCGAAATTCAGAAAGTCCGTGATCTCCATCCTGCATATTTTAGTGCTCTTTTATCTATGTTTCGTTCCTTTTCTTGTTTACGCTGGGCTTAAATTTACATACATTTATTCTGGGATAGATTCGGCATTCCATATTTCAGCCATATTTCTTTTACTTTCTCCTTCCATTAATCCTTTTATTTGCCTTTGCAGGATGAATGAGATTCGTAATGAAGTAAAACTAATGCTTAATCAGCTACTTTGCTAGATAAAACAGTAAAGACGTTTTATTTAGAGTGAGAGGTGATCTTTTCAACCAGTCAATATGGCATTTATCATTTGTACTTAGCTGTTAGTTTTTCTGACCTGAACTTAAAGGGGCCATGTCGCGAAGTGTCACGCAACCCTACAAACTTGAAAATCGTCTGGCAGCCGTTTTTCAAGTTTACGCCATCGCCGTGGAAACCAGGCACGATCCATTGAATCCTGGGGAAGCTGAGTGCTCCGAAATGTCTCAAATTGTTCACACATGTAAATAATCTACTTGTCTTGATTTAGTTTCGGATAATTTCCCGATTTTGGTTGTAAATAAACTGGAAATTCGTCCGTGATGAATTACGAAAGTGAACTTGACACGATTGTCAGTCAATGAAAATCCTCAATTTATGAAATTAAGATTGCGTTTTATTGGTGGAAGAGAATCCGAAATGGAATTTGTGACTTCAAATCATGAATTCTTTACTGTCAAAAACAAAACGTCCGCAACATGCAATTGCTTCAGAATAAATTTACAAAATAATTATATGCACTGAATGAAAACTTTTAGCTGAATTGAGCCCGGTTTGGGATAGTATGAGTGGCTATTTGAGTGATAAATTACAAAAATTACAAAATCGCGCTGCCAGAGTAATTACTCAATCACCTTTTGATACGAGCTCCAACCTCCTTCTTGCGATGCTTAAGTGGGAGAAGCTGTCTCTTCGTCGTAAAAAGCAGAAAGCTTTAATTATGTATAAAACATTGAATGAACTTGCCCGAGACTATCTTCAATGTCTCTTCACTCAACGTCACGTTAATGATTATAACCTAAGAAATCTTGAAGGAAAGCTTTCGCTGCCCAAGCCAAATACTAATTACCTAAAACGAAGTTTTTGCTACAGCAGGGCTTGTTTGTGGAACAACTTGCCTCAAGATTTAAAAAGCGTTTGTTCTATTGGGCAGTTTAAACGTGGTATTAAGAAAGTATCTGAGATATCGGATTCCCACACGGCAATCATGTAAAGCAGTTGTACAAGTTTTAATTTTTAATTATTAACTTAACTGATGATTCTCCGTGTTTAAATAAAGATTTACATTACATTACATTACAAGTCTTGAAAGAAACAAAATGGTGGACGGAAGGTTTGACGTTTGACGTTTTGCACGAAAGACCGCTTGAAAGAATCCTCCCCCACCAAAAACGGTAAAAAAAATCCGGCATTAGATTTGAACTTTTTAATTTCCCCGGAGAATGGATTCAACGCATTTATAATCCGTTTCTTTATTGTGGAAAAAAAAAAGGAAATTCGTTTTTCGATTCTAGAATCCGAATTCCGTTTCTTTCAAAGAAACCACAGCCTCACAGTTTGACGTTTGTGATTCTTTCAAAAATATGTGCGCGATGCTTAATAAATTTCAATTATATCCATCGTCCATTTTGATTGTACTTTATAATTATATTTTTTGTGTTATTTCATCTTTTAAATCGTAGCGATATTAATAGACTCCTCTAACATCCCTTGTTATATCAAAGTTCATGTTATGTTTTCTATTTCAGGTTGAATGTTAAAATAATGCTCCTAATAAGCAATTTCTTTGATATTTAGTCATAAAAAATTAACGATAAAATGCACATTTCAACCTAAGATCGAAAGAGCATCTTAGAGCGACATAATTTGATGATAATAAGATGAGTTTCTTTTTTCTACACTCGAATCCCATTTTACGGACACCAGATTTATATGTATAACCTCGTTATTACGAACAGTTTCTTCTATCCCGACGGAATTAAAGCCCACATATATTCTCTAAAATTACCCCGCTTAATAAAAAGATATGTTCTACCCCCTACGGTGTCCTCATCAACAGGGTCCAATGTAATAGTCCACTTTCGATATATTAAAATTCAACTTGATAGCGAGGTCTGGAGACAAAAACAAAGGGAATGACAAAACATGTTTATTCATTTTGTTTTGTTTTTGTCTCCAGGACTCGCTATCAAGTTGTTCTCTTTCATAAGGTGATTAATGATGATATTCGCCTGACCCTTGACTCTGGGGTTCGGTTCTCTAGGAATGTTGATAGGGGATATGCATTGAGACGTACAGATACTCCGAACCTTGTAACCTGCTATTCAAGGACTAATTTATTTAAATTTAGTTTCATGAACAGAATAGTTGGGGAATGGAATCGTCTTCCTCATGATATTAGAAGAGCGTCCTCTGTGGCAGATTTTAAGTTGAAGGTTTCTGGATTTTTTAGCTCATTTTTGAATTTCTGTATATATATTTTTGCATTTTTGTATATATTTATAGGTTTATAGGTAGTTTAGGGTTTCCTCCTAGAATGGTGTTGCGGCGCCTTTTGAGGATTCTTTCCCTTTTCAACACTTTTCTTTGTACTAATTTGTTGTACTTTTGTTGTTAAAATAAAGTCTGAATATAAAAGTTGAATTTTAATATTTCGAAAGTGGCCTTTTGCTTGATACACCTACTCTCTTCACTTTTTTCAGCTTCACTCCAGTAAATTACAAATAGATAATAAATTAAATTATTCGCTACTATAAAGAAAAGTTGTGGAGAAGGGGACAGCCAAAAGCGCTAATGCACCTTACCAGGGATGCCCCACTAGAGAGAGAAAAGTATATATACAAATATAAAATAAGTGTTCTAATTATCCTTAATAAAACTTAAAACATTCCTTTTGAAAGCTACAATACTATTTAATTCTTTCATATGATTAGCTAAACTATTCCATTCATTAACAATACGGTTAAAACATCTGTATTTAAAACCATTAGTTCAACTTGTGTGTGATTTTTTTTCTTCATAAAACTAGCGACTTTGTACGTTAAAGGAAGACTGTCCTGTCGAAATAGCAAAATTTCGCTTAGCATATTTCCAATCCAAATGGACAGACTGCAAATCACAGTAGTTGCTAAAAATATATATATATCTCTGTGTCGTAACTGTTCATCAGTAGGATGCCTAAAATGTGTGCAATTCTACAATTGGTTTCGGCTCCATTAAATCCTATACCAATTGCAGAACAAGTTCTATCGCTAAATGCCATCAAATATACAATTAAGTTATATCGCTAAATGCGATCAAATATACAACTAAGTTGCCATGGATAAAAAGATTCTATAGAGCAAAACAATAGTAGTAGTTTGGATATAAAGTGCAGGATTGCAAGGATTGAAGTGGATCCAGTTCATGAAATTTAATTGATCAACTGACAGGCAGTCAATACATCAAACTTGCCATTCTTATGAAATTTGATTTATCTAACCGTTATTTTGTCTGTTTAGTTCATATTTATTTGCTTCTATCACTTTTGTTGGCGACGGTTTCTTCCAATTTCAAGATAATAAAGTAAGCTTTAAGCAAGCTCCTGGCCATAATCATGAAAACACGATATTTCAGCCGGGAAGGTGTCCCTTTAATCAATTAATATCCTCAAACCAATCCTAGGATTTATATAAATGTTGAGCCACGTAGCACTCTGGTGATACAAACAAGGAATCAGAGAATTAACTCTGTGTGTAAATTATAGTGCTAAGGTCAACCCATAAATTTCCCTGAGTGAGCGTTAGCCCTAGTAAGGAAATGAGGGACCACACGAGGAAAAGATTAGATCTTCCGTCAGAATTTAGCCTGGCTTCATGGTGACTCCGTTATAAAATATGCACCATTTACCAAAAGGACTTAGCTTAAATTAGCACTCGACCCTTTAATTAAATGAAATCACAGCAAACCAACAGATTGTGTATATGTTTATTCACTGTCAACAAAAACATCAATTATTGAAAAAACCTTTTTCAGTATTGCAGCTGATTTTATTAACACAAAAAGTGGTTTGTCCTCAGTTGAAAATTCATTTCCAAGATAATCAATTTCATATCCAGTGTATATACAACTGATATACCTTATAGCGTTTGAATTGCCTTAGAAGCGAACTTTATAACGAGGAAATCGAATTGTTACCAACCGTGAAGTCAGTGTGAGACACGACGAATGATATGCGATTTCTTTGTTTTTGAGAGAAACGATTATATTTTTTTGAATCAAGGTTTCATTTGTGGCGGCGGAAAAAAAGACAACAAGAAGACGACAAAAAAAGAAACCTGATGCGTCATCATCATCCTGTGATGACCGAAAAAAAAATAAACAGCACGAACGTTGGTCAAAAAAATAAGCATGCTTTATAAATTGAGCTAAAAAGCAAATAGACAACAGCTAGGCTTTTAAATCGAAAGAATAAAAATGCTATCTTGGCATTAATTTATTGCGATGATGACAGTGGGATGGGTTGTTTGCACTGCAGCCATGTTGGTGGTCAAAAACAATAGAAATCGTATGCATGAAAATAGAGTTTTATATTGTCCAAGAGACGACAATCTTATTGTTCTCGCCCACAACGTGGCAGACGCGCAAACCACCAATTATATAGGAAATAGGTCAGTTTGAACACCTTTCTATTATACAAATTTATGTGAGAAAACTCAAGCTGCCAAGCTGTCAAACACGAATATTCCACAAACTATATAACTCGGCTGAAGGGAAGTCATATCCATCGATAAAATCGATAAGATAAACTTATGTGCTACGATAACTTCACATAATACATCAATCGTTGTTACTTTACTGCCTTGGAAGGTCATGTACAACAACGACAGTAATTTTCGACTTCTCTGTTCCGTGGACGGTATTGCGAGAAATCAAAGTTCTATTTCCCATGAAGTGAATGTCTCGGCTTCTGTTGTCATCATTATTTTGTCACCGGTGGCAGTGGCAGGAAATGCTCTGATTTTAGTGGCCATTTGGAAGACTCCCTCTCTCAGAACACCTTCGTATATTCTTCTTTGTGGGTTATCCTTTACTGATTTCTGCACAGGAATCATCACTCAGCCTTTTTATGTTGCAACTGAACTGATTTGTTTACAGGAACCCCAGGATATGGGAGACCGAATATCGTTTCTACTCTTTGCAAAGGTTGTGTCGGAAGGTTGTGGTACATATTTTAACAGTATGACTGTACTGCTTATAACACTGATGTCAATTGAAAGATGGCTGTACATGACTCGTCGATCTTTGGTGACTGTACACAGGGCATACCTTATTGTAGCAGTAATCCTTATCAGCCCCTTACCGATTGCTGTATTACGTTCATTACAGGTCTTACATGGAACCCATGGACTTATCTTGAACACCATTTCTTTCATCCTTTTGTTGCTTTGTTTTCTCACCACGTCCATCGCCTATTTTAAAGTTTTCCGAATCATTACTCGCCATCAGCAACAAGTTCAAGCCAATGCACAGTCTCAGAGTTTTGGTCAACCGGCAATACACTTGGCAAAGTACAAGAAGTCCGTGTTTTCGATTCTATTCATTGTAGCATTGTTTTATATCAGTTACTTGCCGTTCCTTGCTTTTGTTGGTCTTTACCTTTCCCGCCAAAATCACTGTGTAGTAGCATTAGTTTTTAAATCTTCAATGATTTTCATGTTTTTGTCCTCTTCACTCAATCCTCTTCTCTATCTTTGGAGAATGACTGACATTCGTAATGGCGTCAAACAACTGCTATTTTGCCTGCACAATTAGAGGGCTAATATATGGCCAGATTAAATTAAATTTGTATGTATTTGAATTGTAGTATTTCTGTGCATTTGAGAGAAACCATTTTATTTCTGGGGGGGGGGGGGGGGTGGGGGGTGGTGGGAGATTGGGTGATTTTTTAAAAAAAATCTTGCGAACCACATCCTTCGACTGTAGTTCGACAGTTATTTTATACGTCAAACTTCACATGTGCCGAATCGAATTTTTAAATTACATTTTTCCTAACTATATAAAACTCTCTTATGAATTCAATGCGACTCTATTAAGTAATGCTCCACATAAGAACTACGGTAAACTTCATTGTTCTGCGACATTGGCTCTTTACCACATAGAATATCTTTGGCTTCAAGAATAGAGGAGGAGCTGATGGTTCATAATTATATTTCAGTACAAAAATCAAGAAAATCCATTTGGGTGAAATAAATTTTAGGAAATGTTCGTGCTTAACCAATCAGAATAGCAGAAGACAATAGCTAATAATTTTGCTTATTTGATGAAGTTCCCCAAATACAATATCTTTCAAAAATTGCATGTTGTGTGATTGGGTCTTAAAAAAAATTTACCAAAATGCACCTTGAACCTTAACTTTTAAGCTGTTTTTGAGTCTAGGCCAATGAGATCACTAGTTGTAACAATGAAAAAGTTGCCCTTCAGCGCTTTCCCTCTTATGCCGATCATTACTTAAAGTCTACGTCTAAATCAAATGTCGAATTTAATTATTTGAGTCGACCCAAATAGGTATTAGATTCGGCACATGTGAAATGCGACGTTTAAACCAGGCCTTACTCTCTTTTCTATTTCATCCTTCCTTTTCATCACACATTTTTTAATTCATTCTAAAAGCCATGCATTTTGATAACCATTTCTTTGTGTGGATGAGCATTGTTAAAAGGAGCTATACAACTGGGATTTTACACGAAGGGGTGGCATGTTTTTTATCAAAACTGTGCTATAGTAGCGTTGCTCGTGCAAAACTATCGAATATGTTTACTTGTCCCGTCGGGTTTTGGTCGAAAACATTCATCGTTGACATTGCTACCGTCCAATTTTTAATTAAGTTTAAATTGTTTTTTTTTTCTTTTCTGACTTTGGATAAAAAAAAAAAGAACAAAGAGGATAAAACGACTTTCAACCGATCTTTTAAATTATTTTCTGCGAAGCATTGTACTAAATATTACATTCTATTGAATGAACGTTTTCAGCAGTAAAGCTAATGGAACAAGCAGTTGAAACGTCCTTCAATTTCTTAAACTCTTTTGAACCATTCTTCTTGACCTGTATCCTTGGATCTCCGGTAAATTTAAAGGAAAACTATCTGTAGAGACTAATTTGACGGACGTTATACGGTAAGACGTGTTTGGAGAAAATGGACACATTCCCTAAAGGGTGGGCGATCAGAAGGATTTGTACGTAAGTTAAAAAGCTCGCTTAAAAAGAAAAACAATAATTTACAAGTAAGATGTTCTAAAAAGCTAAAACGTTACAAAAAAATTCTACAAAGTTAACTTTAAAAAGTTCGTTTAAAAAGTAAGGTTTTAAGTTTACATTTAAAAATGTCAATAGTTTCCGCATTCTCAATGTGTTCGGGTAAGGTGTTCCATAGATAGGGTGCCACAAAGGAAACAGCACGCCGGTCATAGGATTTGAGATTGACATTTGGAAACAATAAATAAACAACAATAACAAACACAATCAAATACAATAGAAATTAAAACGTCATCATATAAAATAGCAAATAGCTTAATGGTGTTCACAGGAGAAATTGATACGAAATTCAAAAAGATATATTCATTCCTGAGATAAAAAAAATGATTTATTTATTTCAGAAATAGAAATTTGTTTGGAAAAAATATCTTGAAATATGTCATGTTTGCGAAAGGACACCCCTGTGAATATCATTAAAGGTAGTTAAATCCTATTTGCTATTCCTGCAATAGAGTGTTTTCACTCACGTGACGGGCGGCCATATTGGAGTGCTAAAACAATAGGAAATGTTTGAGTAAGAATAGAGCTAAAGTCCCATAGGATTCGTTTGGGACACCAACATGGCCGCCATTTCATTGTTTTGAGACACCAATATGGCCGCCGTGACGTCACGTGAAAACATTCTATTAGGTGTACACCTGATTATAAAAAAGTTGCCGGGTAAAAAGTATAAACTATGAACAATATGACCGAATGGTTTTCTGGGAAACGGAAAAATGTTACTGTGTTCTCAGATAAATTGCACATTATTATAACAAAGTATGCTCAAAATCATCCCAGCGAGCTCTGAAGATAGGAATAAATCTTAAACATCCGTAAAATTAGGTATATACTTCATGCTAACACACCATATAGGGATCCTATCATGTAGGGATCCTAATTTACTGTTATGGGTAGTGATATCCATAACAGTAAATAAAAGCTAACCATTTTAAAATGAGTTTTTAGCCCTGAATAAGTGCTGGATTCTTTGATGTGCATAAATTAAAACCCACCATGAAGTATATCCGTAAAATTAATGTTAGCGAGCCCTCAGTTGCCTTGTTTCCAGAATTCCATTGGGTCGTATCGTTTATGGTTTCTGTTTTTGTTTTGTTTTTTTTTTGCGACAGCGTTTCTTCAATGGGCCACTTCGAAAAATACCATAATAATCTTTTATGTGCAGGTTCAGCCTCACCGGGGTGTAATTATTCAAGTCTCCTTTGTTAGAATGGCACAATGGAATTCAGAGTACATGTAGGAACGCTAGGAAATAGCATTGTGTGTTCGTATACGAATGTGCACCGTATGGAAATTGAAAAGAAGTTGAAGCATAGCACGTGCAGTTCGTGCTGAAAACAAAATTAATTGGAAAAATCAGGCTTACATCATACACCACCCAAACCTGCACTTTAAAGAGTATTATGGTATTTTTCGAAGTGGCCTATTAATAAGGTGTATACAAACTTGCAAAATGCAAAACATAGGGACTGTGCAGATTTAACTGATAGACAAATACACATTGTTTTTTTTAACTGTTCGCACAATTTTCTTTTTAGTTAATTTTATAAGAAATTCATTTAATGAGGCGGCTTTTTTTTTTCTCGGGATATTTACAAGCATAGATGTATTGTTTAACCAGTATTATGAATAAGACTAGTTTGCATTTTGGGGGTTTCGAGAGCACATCGGTCAAGAGACTTGATCATTAAAAGCAATCTGTTTATTTGAAAGGGTAAAAAGTAGTACCCTGACAATGGTTAAGCCAAGGTACAATTTGTCAATAAAAATTTCCAGAGACACTACAATCAATCAAAATGGTTTCTTTGCAAACAACTGTGAAGGTGGTGCAGTGGTTAGCACGTTGTACTTTAGATCAGAAGGTCGGTGGTTCGAGGTCTGTTCTCGTCCGTCGTGTTGTTTCCTTAGACAAGAAACTTTGCTCTACATTGTCTCTCTCTCCACCCAGGTGTATAAATGGGTACCAGCAACAAGATACTGGGGGTAACGCTACAATGGACTGGCATCCCACCCAGTGGCAGGGAATAGCAATATTCCCAGTTGATTTATGCTAAAGAAACCGAGTTAAGCTCCGGCCGAGTGGGCAACCTGTGGCTCGTGTGCGGCTTTGCCTTTACCTTACAAACAAGAAAACGGTGCTAGGACCTTCTTTCCCTGATGCCCAACTGAAAGGTTCAGATGGTCATCAAGCCTCTCTAAACCTTGTACGAAACCATTATTAGAATTGGTTTCTGATTTCTCACAGTGATGGTGAATAATGTGAAGAATTTTACATGGATTCTTTATTTTGTATCCCCCATATGTTCTGATGTTAAACATCATAACTTGCTCGATGCCATATATGTTAGGTCGATAATCAACCTTGTCTAGTAACTGAGAGGGAACTGGGACGAGCAATCTAAACACTAATGCATCGTGGGAGCCTTGGTATTTTGATTTCGGGCCGCACATTTCAAACGCGTGACTACAGAAACGAACGTTTCCAGACGTTTCGTGTCTTGTTAAAAAGTACATTGTCTTGTCGCCCAGAATGGCTTCGTCCAGATACTCAAATCCTTCACCGATGTAACAGTCTGCATGTATTGTCATCGTGTTTTTTTGCAGTAAATGATTTGAGGCGAACCCAAATACATCTTTATAGGTCATGCGTTTGCCAAGGGAATGGAAGACGAGCTTGTAGCTGTTAATCAACTTCAGATTTTTGATAAAATGAGGATCCTGGTTACTTGCACATAGAATGTGAACTTTCTGGACCTGGAAATAACAACCATGTCAACGATCGCGATTTAAAGAGGCGATGCGCGGTCTCTTCGCGTTGCCAGGACTCACCTAACCCCACCCTACATCAAACGTTAGCCTTCGCGTGCTTAGAAAACAACATATTTCACAGTCCCAAAGATCCCTAGCGGATTTCCTAGGAGATACAATTCTACTTTCACACTCGTAGCCCCTACCCCCCCCCCCTCCCCCCCTTCTCCCTCCCCCTCCCAAGTTGGTGGGAAAGCCATGCTTGGTTATGGTTTCAACATTATTTTCTGCATTTGGGCATCCAAGGTTTCTTAATTGACTTCCATCAGAACCGTTGCCTAGTTATGATGGGAGGGGAATGGGCACCCAGGAAAAAAAGGGGAGGAAGATTTGAGAGCAATCTCGTCTCCCGCGCCTTCCCCTTGTTCAAAATGAAGGCGCGCAAAGCCTCTGGACAAGGCTGAGGAAATACTCCAAGAAACGTTGAGTGGTTTAACTCGCGAATACATGAAGTGTTGAACGAGTTACAGCAGACGAGGACAAATATACAAATTGTCACTCCTTCCATCGGCTGTAAACGTTTCTTAAACAAGTCTTCTTCTGCATAAGCTTTACTCGCAGCACTTCACTTTCCAATGGAAACTACTAGTTTGTCTTCGCCTCGCTTGAAATAGAGATTACAGACTGCAAGAAACAAATGTGGATGTCTGATCGCCGAAAATACCTCCGCAGACGCCGTGTTATTAAGTATCACGTGACAAATCCTCCAGGATTGTTGGAGTATTTTGGCAGCCTTGTCCAGGGTTTCACCGCCGCCATTTTGAGCGCGGAGAAGGCACTGGGGACGAGTTTGTTGTGAGACGGAAGTGTGATCAGTAACAAAGGATAAAATGTGGGGTGTGAGAAATGCGAAGCTCGCATCCTCTCCCCTCAAGGCCTTTACAGATTCGCTTGGCAACTTTTCAGCAACATTTGGAATTTTGAGCAACATTCTGTGACGTGGTACGGTCAACTTTTGCCTCTAAGAGGAATGTTTGAGCTTTATATAAAAATTTGGGAGATACATAACATACAAAAGCAAATACCTAGTTGCATATATTGCAATTTAATAATTGGAAACTATTTACACTTAAACGCATTTTGTTTGCATTAACTCCTTTTTATTTCATTGACGCCCTGAGTATCTGGAACCTAAATAAAGCGTTAAAACGTCGTTAAGTTATGGTTTTTGTTTAAGTGACCCATAGCCGTTTTTGCGAGCGAGGTTTTAACTTTTTGGTAATTTTTATAGGAAATTTTTTCTCGAGTTACTTCCACAATTTACTTGCACAGTCTGTAAAGGCCCGCTGCCCTTCCCACCCATTTAGGTTTCCAAACACAAGCGAATGAACTTACGTGAGGACTGAGTAAGTTTTGTTGGAGGCAATAGTTGAATTCCCGTTGTCGCGTCACCAAGAAGTTGGTATACTCAGAACTACCGGAAGTGTTAAGCACCGGAAACTGGATAATCAAATGCAATTGAGCATTTCCTGTTTGAAAGTTCAATAAGACAATTAATGTTTCCTTAATAAGTCGCCATTGGGGGCATTGTCCTCTATTGTCCTTATGTGTCAGGTCAGTAATTCGGTCTGCAGGTCAATGAGTGCGTCATTCACTCAGTCATTCCCTCGGCCCGTCCGTCAATAAGTCCGTCAGTCAGTTAGGGCCTGGTCGCACTAGGGAAATTTTGATCAAATTTGTCTTTGTTTAAGATAAAAATCTATCATCACATCAAGTTTCCTAATGCGACCGGTGTTTCGCAAATTTAAAAAAAAAATGGAAATTCCGGCTAAACTTCAAAAACGCCGTAGTGTATGGGTGGGACAGGCCGATTTTGAAAAAATAAATTTCGGAAAAACATTAATTTTCATGTGGGCACGTGCAAAATTACTAAAGCCCGCGACATCAGCGCGCGTGCGGCTATAGAGCGTATGCACTCACGTGGCAAGCAGCTATGCAAATTTATTGGAACAAAAGAAAGTGTTAACATAAGAAAAGCGTTCAAATCCCACAGGATTGTTTTGGTACACCAATATGGCCGCCGTGACGTCATGTGCATACGCTCTATAAAGCTAAGGCAGCCATTTTAAAGGGGCCATGTCGCCATTTTTAGTGGTCCAGTTTTATTTCAGAGTAAAAATAAGTGTCTTGGGCTGCAGATGACCAGGATGAAAATGGATTGCAAGTTGCCTTGTGTCTTGGAAAACTCGCTAAAACTCTGATAGTGGTTTATTCTGTCTTCGAAAATTCAATTGTTATGTCCTCTTTGTGTTCCATAAGCATTTTGTGTTTCGCAAAGGTACTTTAATTTGGGGAAGTTTTTGATCCAAAACCATCAAAATCCCCATCAACCTTGCGATGCCCATCCCTTTTGGATGGGCATCGCAAGCTCAGGGAGCTTCAGAGCAAACATGCCGCTAAATACAGTGTTTGTATGGGAATCTAATGTCAAATAATTTCGAAATTATTTAACACTGGATTCCCATACAAACACTGTATTTGGCGGCATGTTTGCCCTGATTAGCCATGATCCCCCAACAAGCGCGAAGTCCATAATAGTAGAACTAACTGTCTTACCGGTAACATGTTTCCTTGAAATACAGTAATCCAATGTGAATTTTTCCGCTCCTGGACTAGTATATATATACGAGTACCAAAACCATACAACTGATGCCAAGAACACCAACAGAAGACCGACGGGCTGACGTCTGCACTAAAAAGAAGATAATCATAATAACGGGTGGGATTAATTTAACAGTTTTCATCTCATACAGGGGATGCATCATGAGGTAATATACCAAACATGAGTGTTTCATCAGGTATCCAAACACCTCGAAGTCGGTTATTTTCCACCCACTTCTCGGTATTTGATAAACATGATGAAACACGCTTTCTCGTTTTTGTAAGTACACCTAACTGCAATAACGTTGTCATAGAAAACAAAAACTGAAAAAGGCCAATGGGAATTAATTAAGCATACAAACTACATTCTCGGATTTGAATAATTCTCAAAGCAGTCATGCACTACGGTAAAATAACAGGTTTTGCACTTTTTCTTTTCATAGTACGACTGTGCAAATGTAACAGTTGTTCTAAGGAATGAGACTAGCAGGGCGGGTTGCAACATATTTCCAACATGGACGTGTGCCAGATTCTCGATATATCATGTAAATATCTGAATTGAAAACATTAATTCTCCCTTCAATTTTTCAATTATTGTTTTCTTCCTATCAGTGTGGAGACACGGTGGTCTAGTGGTTAGCGCGTCGGACTTTCAACCTGAAGGTCGGTGGTTCGAGCCTGGTCTCTGTCGTCGTGTTGTTTCCTTAGACAAGAAACTTTACTCCACAGTCTCTCTCCGCCCAGGTGTATAAATGGGTACCGGCGACAAAATGCTGGGGGTAACCCTGCGATGGACTAGCATCCCATCCAGGGGGTAGTAGCAATGTTCCTAGTCGCTTCATGCTACAGAAACCGGGTTAAGCTCCGGCCGTGTGGGCAACCTGTGGCTCGTGTGCGGCTTTGCCTTTACCTTACAATGTGAAAAAAATTATCGAAAAACCTCAATTTGTTAAAAAGTTATGGCATTTTAAAAGTTCCTATTGTTTCTAAAAGTAGCAACAAAATGGCGGAAAATTCAAAATTGAGATCTCTGTATCTTTTTAACCAATTGAGGTTTTTCGATAATTTTTTCACATTTAAATTTGTCTTAACGTGTTCTTTCAAAATCACTGACTAATTTTGCCATAACGAGAAAAAATAATTTTCGTATTACCCTTGTGACGTCATTTTCCCGCCAAAAACGGTTAAAATTGAAAAAACAAAAAACATACGATTGTTTGGAATTCAAATGTCTGTCGTCTTGCAAAGTTTCAGCTCCCTCACTTAAGGCATTCAAAAGTTTATACTGAAGTGCGCAATTCTTGAGACAAATAGCCCGGCGTGTTTTATCTGTTTTTTTTTTTTCTGATGTTCAATTATAGTTTCTTTTAATGGTTCTCTTAATGTTTTAAAATGTTCACTCATAAGAATATCACGTACTTGACCTTTGTCTTTTACTTCATTCTTAACTTTAGTAATTGCTTTAGCAATTTTATATCCTTTCAACTCTGATTGTGCATATTTTTTAATACTTTCTAAATTCATTTTTATTATAGGATTATATAATTATTTGTAGAAAATACATTTAATTTAATTTATTTTATGTATCTTTATAATAAATAAAAATTAAAAATTCCAAATTATGATACACAAGAGAAAAAAAAAAACTAAAAGAACTGTGATTTCTTAGATGAAGATTTCAGGATGCTTATTGCTGGTCAAACCCGTTGTGGAAAAACAAACACTCTAATGCATATGATTAGAACCCCATTAGTTTACTATGATAACATTTACTATTATGGTCCTAATCATAATCAAGAAAAAATACAAGATCTTAAAAAATAATGGATAAAATTAGTGAAAAAGTTGGATATGAAGTTTTAGAATTTCCAGAAGAAATAATGAAAACATAGGAACATCCAGATGATAATATTCTTGGTTTGCACATGACGTCATAAAAATTAAAAAATTTAAACTATACATCCTACAAAGCTGTTTCTAACATGGTATGTGGATACGAGTATTATTAATCTTTCACAGAAAGTTTCAGGTTTTCAAGATGTTTTGCTTCCGATTTACAAAGGTTTTAAATGTGTCACGCAATTCGTCACGCTATTACAGATAAGCTGTGAAAATAAACAAAATTGAATCAGCAGAAAGGTATTGTTTGCATTATAAGTGCTTATAAGCCGAGTTAATGGAGCTTATAACAAATACATTATGTTTTGATTTGATTTTTGGTGTAATTAAGACTTTGAATTTTTGGCCGCCATCTTTGTGCCCGAGTGGGGCACAAAGATGGCCGCTCCATACATTTCTTACTAAAAATGTCTAATACTCGTTCGCCTATAACTCTTGAACGAAATGCTTTGGCGCTTCAAAATTTGGCCAAGATGTGTAGTTTTAAACTCTCTACAATTCCATAAACATTTTGGATTCGAAATCTATTGTTTAATGCTTCTGAATTTTGATATGACGTAAGTGAAAGCCAAGAATAGAAAAATTGTTGTATTTGATGATCTTGTTAATGTAACAGACTCAGAACAGAAAAAATAGCAAATCATTATACTGATGGAAGACATCATGGAATCAGTCCTATTTATTTAAGTCAGAGTTACTATGATGTACCTCAAAAATTAAGATTAAATTGTTCTCATATGATTTTATATCTACCAGCTACTAAAAATCATTTGAATCTTATTGCAAAAGAAAACTTGATTGAACCAAGTCTTTTCAATAAACTTAATCCTTATGAATGCTTGTTTTTAGACAAAGAACAAAAATCAGTTACTTAAATCTTTGATGAAAAAATATAATTTATATAATAAAATAAGGAATGGGTATTTTTAACAATATCATGAGATATCAAATATTGACATCAATGAATATATTGAACAGATTAGTCAACAAATTCAAGTAAGTTCAAGATTAAAATTAGATAAGAATAATAATTATGATACGTATTTAACAAAGACGATTAACAAATGTTAGTTCAGCTGTTGAAGCCCAAGATGAAATCACAAAAAAAAAAACAGTTAGATGATGGACTTGCAACAAAACCAAATCCTACAGATGTTATTCTTGTGATGGTTCTACTCCTATGACTGGTGACTGGGGTCTCGTTGCTACGCCTTGTAAGGGTTAGACAATAGCGTGGAAATATTTGCATTTACACCAAAAGATCATTCATTGACGCGAAAATAACTTCATTAACGATTTTAGCATAAGCAGTAACATTCAATAATATTAACGGTCATTAACAGACAACATTTCCATCCTTTGACATTTATTATATAGCTCGAAATGTACTAATCAACTTCAATAACAGTAATGTGCAAACATTTGTGCCAATTGACAATCATTTTAGTATATGAATATGCACGACTCCGGAGCGTTCTGCCCGATGGCCCAGATTTCGCTGAAGTTGAGAGATCGAGTGAAAACGAAAAAGTTGAACTTGACAGTGTTTATCTTACATTTTTCTTGTCTCTAGAAACACCTGAGCTATACTGTTTTTGTGATCATTTCTTTTTGAACTCATACTGAACATGTTTCAGCCACAGGTTTCAAAGAGAGCGAGCGTAGGAAGGGCGACACGAGTCACGTTTACTCGGCTCCGAATCGTCGAATTAAAATCAGTTACTTTCTCACTTACCTTCAATATGAAACTCTGCATCACGGTAGTAGAATACCCGGTGGAGTACGTATACTCTAATAAAAGCACATTGAACAAACCAACCCGAGATCAACCATGCATATTTCTTTACCAATTATTCCGTCTAAAACCAAACAATACACGTGAGGCCATGCATGGCAGCCACTTTGCATTGTATCCTTACAAAAGAAGTTGATTAAAATTCGTCGGCTATGACGATATATTAAATTTAGAACTTAACCGCGAGGTTCAGGGCATGACCAGCCGCATGGACTTAATGACCCTTAATCCAATTAAGAAAATGATCAACGGTTGCGAAACGTTTTTATAGAAGGGTGTGGGTGCTATCAGGGCGGTAATTACATTGGCATAATATGCAACTAAATTGTTCTATATAACGAAATTTTTATGCGAGTCGTTTCTTCTGTATATAAACACTTCATACATAATGAAATTTAAGCGACAAAACACTCGCTTATCGTTTCGTTATGTATATAAACACTTTATACATAACGAAATTTGAAGGCCCATTTCCATCCGGGATGCAATGCGGTCGGGAATGTATTTAGAAGAAGAGAATTGAAAATATTTACATGGTTGCTTTGGAAAAAAGCGATGATAAAGGGCTTTCGAAGAATCGTAATTTCGTGATACACGAAATTCAAGAATAGCGATCGCAGCGCGCAATGCATCCCGGATGGAAATGGGCCTTTAAGCGACAAAACACTCGCTTATCGTTTCGTTAAAGTGCCCCTATGATCAGATTTTTGATTTTGATTTTTTTTTTTACATTTTCGTGTACAATTAGACTTTCTTATTAAAAAAAGAAAAAAATCTGTCTTGTAGAAGTTTGTTTTTTTTTTTTCATTTTTTTATCCACGCGACGTCGAATTGCACTCATATCTCAGCTGTATGTTGTTTCCGAATGCCCTCTTTAAAGGGTTAACTCATTCAAAGGTTGAAAACAGTTCGAATTATTAACGAATCAGGCCCACTTAGATAACATTTGAATATAATAGTTTCTCCCCAGCGATTCATCTTTGATATTGTTTAACTAAAAGCCATGGACACCATGTCATGTTACGAGGACTAACTGTTAAAAAACAGGGTATATTTCTACACACTATATCACTTAAATCAATTCGGTGACCCCCAATTTGTTTTGCATTTCTGACATCAGTAACTCATTATCAGATCGTAGCGTAGGTTTGAAAAAAATCTGTCTTGTAGAAGATTTTCGCGCGAACGTCCTTAAACCACATCCTGCCACATCTTCGACTGAGCCAGTCGAATATTCGACAGAAGCTTGACAGTTGTTTTATTCGTCGAACTTCACATGTGCCGAATCGAATTTTTAAATTACATTTTTCCTTACTACATAAAAACTAGTAGCGTTGCTCGTACACAAAATCCTCGAACACAAATAAAGTCAACACTCGAAGGAAAACCAAACCATTGTTGATTTCAAGAGAGATTTTTTTCATTCTTGGCAGATGCCGTCAAGTTTATGCTAACACTAAAACGAACACTCAGTCATTGATTTTAGAAAGTTTTAGAAAGTTTGTTTATTTGTCCCGTTTTGGCCGAAAACATTCATCATTGACAATACTAAGTTTAAGTTTAATTAAGTTTAAATTTCCTTTTTTTTCTGACCGTGGATAAAATCAAAGGCTCCTTGCGAGCCAATTGCAAGTCGTGAATATGAAACAACCATCGGACCTTTTCCTACCCTACACAAGGCGGGTCCTCTTAGATTGTACATGTTTTATGTTGCAGATCCACGTACCAATATCATTTCCCAAAGAAGGACCTCTAAAACCTTAATGTGTAGCTGAGGGAGTCCTGGGTTATTCTCCAGAGCGTATAGCAAACACGTGGCAGGTAAAATCCACTGTGATTCTTATCAACAATGCTTTAAAGATGAATTAACGTCCGTACTGTGCAATGTTTGTCAGCCTCAGACGAAGGAATGTGTTTACTAGCGAAAATGAAAATTACGGGACAAACTTACCTTTTCCTTCATTATTAATGTCAGATATCCTTGCCAAACAATAATAGCAAGTAAAAGAACCCCAACGTTTTCCCAAACCGACGTTTCATCTCATCGAACATTCGTAAACACAACGACCGCAATGGCGGACTTGGTTTACTCTCATGTATACCATGAATGCTATTACCGAAGTGTAACATATCAACAATTTAATATAAATTTAGTATAAAGTTTACGATGAGCGAGTGACTTTTCTATTTTGCAAACACTCTATAGTAGACGCCGTCAAACTGATCCCAATCATATGAAACATAAATACAAGCATGTTTTTGTATTTTATTCATTAAGTTAACGGTGATATACATATAAATGCGAGTTCAGCTGGGTTTGGATAACAAATGACATTATCCAGCTAAATGTAGTTGTGACAACGTTACAAATCAGAGAGTTGATGCATTTATGCCAGCTTTATACAGAACAGTCTCGTGGTAACAGATTAACATGTCGTGGTTTCAGTTCGTTCCTTGTTCTTGATATTTGCTGCAATCATAATCATGATCCGAGGTTGTTCTTTCGAGAAATTGCTGTATAATTGGAAAACATGTCATGGTCAAATCTGCCCCAAATTAAAACTAAGTACCTTGGCGAACACAAATTGCTTATAGAACACTAAGAGGGAGATATCAAGTAAATTCTCGAAGAGAAATTAGACTATTATTAGAGTTTTAGCGAGTTTTCCAAGACAAAAGCGATAAACTTGAAAGAATTAGCTCATCTTTTCATGATGCAATCTATTTTTATCTTGGCCATCTGTAGCCCAAGAAACTTATTTTCAATCTTAGAGCACTAGTAGAATAATTTTAAACAAAACTGGACCCTTATTTTTGGGTTTTCACTGATATATTGATGTATACTGATGTATTTTGGCCTTTTAAAATGACACTGACAATGGTGACATAGCCCCCTTAAATATAGCGGCAATACACAGTAATTGTTTTACTGAAATAAAAGGCCGTTATACAGAGGAACCGTATTAAGGGGGGTCATCATCGGGACCAAGAGAAGTGTCCCCTTAATAGAGGTGTTCCTTTAATAGAGGTGATAATTATAACGATTATATAAGCGTTTTTCCAGCCGGGACCAGGAGAAGTGTCCCCTTGATAGAGGTCTCCCATTAATAGAGGTGATAATTGCAAAGATTATATGAGCGTTTTGCCGGCCGGGATCAGGAGAAGTGTCCCTTAATGAAAGTTTCCTAAAATAGAAGTTCCACTGTAATATATGTATATACTCAGTCAATTTTTATCTAACTGATCTTGTAACTTGGTAACTCCAATCGACGTCTTTAGAATCAGTGGTAAAAGTACTTCTGCTTGAAAAAAACGTACCTTAACCACTATACTGATGTGGAATCGATGTGGAATCGTGTGCTTCTCACTTTTTCTAGGATTAAAATCTTTTATATCAATTAAAGCATCCTTTTTAGACCGCCGGCCTTAATAAGCTCTTTACTATTTTCCTTAAGTATAAAACCTGTATTTTAAAAAATTATAACCAATAAACTTAGTTGAAGTAATTATAGTGAAGCAAAAAACGGCAAACTGATCCTTACGGCAGAAAAACAGAAGCAGAAGCAGAAGCAAATAAAATAGATAAAAGTGGAATATAATAGTGCCCAATATTTCGCTTTGCAAAACAAAGCTTCTTCAGGGGCTAGATTTATAGTGCTAGCCCCTGAAGAAGCTTTGTTTTGCAAAGCGAAATATTGGGCACTATTATATTCCACTTTTATCTATTTTATTTGCTTCTGCTCCTGCTTCTGTTTTTCTGCCGTAAGGATCAGTTTGCCGTTTTTTGCTTCACTTCAAGTATTAATACTGATCTAGGTCTGGAAACCAGATCCGGCCATTCTCATCGGTTTGTTGCAGTGATCGTGCATTCTATGTTTCTTTTTATACGAAGTAATTATACCAGTTATATCAGGTATTACTGAGCCGAAAAGGTTTGTCACGCATACGCTAAGGTTACTATTTCCTATCTCTCTGAGCCACCTAAACAAACCAAAACTTTAACATTTTAAAACAATGCTTTTTAGCTGACAGCTTGTGGATAGTAATGGTTTCGTGTTCTTCCGTATGCACCACTCTACATCTCGTTATAGAAAACCACTGTTGTTACTGCGCAGGTCTTTCGGACGCTTGTTGACCGCTGTCCATGAATTGATGGCGCCTCATTGCTTTCCTCCCAGCAAAGGCTTCGTGGTTTTTAAACGAGGAATTCCACCTCGACGAGATGGTGAGTGTTCTAAAAAGGGACATTAAATAACATGATTATTCTGTTAGCTGTTATCAACGACGGAATCGTTTGGAAGTTAATTGCGTCATTTTTTAAGACAACCGGACCAAGGAATTCAGGAAAATCAGTCATTTTAAGCAGGAGTCCATTATTAAGAGCGTGCAACTCCCATACTAAACCTACGTCACGGCGTTTACACAGACGAATTTATTTTTAGACTATATTTTCCCGCGAAAAAGTTCAGTTCGCTACTTGTGATTGGCCATCGGGGCTCTGCGAGTCTGCGGGAGTCGAATATTCGCGGTAAATTCAAATCTAAAAATAAATTCGTCTGAGAAAACGCCGTGAAAGGAATATAGGGCAGTCGCACGCTCCTAGTAATGGGCTCCTGTTTTAAGATATTTTCGCCCTTGCATTGCCTGACGCTAGAGGGAATCAAGGATGAGAGAATAAGAAATAATAGTAAAGATATGAAGTGGTGGTGAAATATTTTAGTAACCTGCGCTATTGCAGCTGACAGATGATGATGATAACGATGATGATGATGATGATGATGATGATGATGATGATGATGATGATGATGGTTATGATGATGATGATGATTATGATTATGATTATGATGATGATGATGAATAATAGTACTAAACTTTATTTAGCAGGTTGGCCCATTCAGCGATGGGCCAACCTGCCATATCTTACATTACTGCCTTTAACTTCTAAAAAACTCTCTTTGTGTCAAGTCGTGCAAAAACACAAAGCGATAGTTATTAAAAAAAAATCAAACAAGAAACGCAATGTGACGTCATAACTGTGTTTACATAGCGTCATTCTTAACGATGAACCAACAAATGATAGCCACGTTATACAAATTGGTATCGACCTACGTACTTGTGAACTTGTACACCTCCATACTCCAGGGACCCCCTCTTCCGTTCGGCTTACACGCGGCTGAGGCCCCATACATATTGTATGTCTGCAGGATATCTTTCCCGCCTAAACACTGACCGCCGTTTTCCAAGGCAAAGGCGGGAAATCCTTGAACTTTGGCTATGGTGGAGCATTTCTTTATCGCAAACTTGCGCGCCTTGTAGTCGTTTCCATCCAACATTGGAAATATTCCCTCCAAGCTGGGTAACGCTCTCTCTGGCTGATCTCTCCAGCAACCGATGCTAAAGTAACCTAGGAAGGAAACAAGCCTCCTTTATAACCGTTTAAATTAAGTATCTAAAAGGATGATTGCACATATTAAAAATTAGCGTGAACTTCCAACTCAGTATTCCTCTTCTTATTTCTGAAGATTTTTAAAGAGTATTTTGCTTTCTTTTTTAAAGTAACTAATTTCTAACTGATGCTGGAGATGAGAAGCAGTAAAACAAATGCCTTCAATTATAAACAAGCTAGAGAAATGAATGAATGATAACTTTATTTACACACGGTAAAAATTCCTTCAGCATACAGTTATTTGAAAAGATAAAACAAAGATTTATAATACTTAACTAAATTAACTAACATTAAACTAAAGTTACAACTAATTACATACTAAAGCTGCTTTTCAAGGATGCCGTGTATAAAACGTGTTGAACTCATTCAAAACTGTAGTGACTCAGTTTACGTTTAAAATCATTTAAAGACGCTGCAGATCGTAGATCATGGGATAGGCTGTTCCACAACCCAGCTCCACTCTAAGAGAAACTTTTCTTTGGTACGGGGCTGTGGAAGAACCAAACCGAAAGGAAAGAATGACCCTCGTTTTGCTGGAACAAAACTCTAGATTTATTCCGAAGTGACGGTTACTGACTGAATAACAACGTGCTGTAGTTAAAATAAACAGTGTAATAAAGAATTAACACAACGTAAAGCCATAACGCAGCAAGTACTTCAGGACCCCTCTTTTTGCTGTGGCTAAAATTTTAATTCCACCAAATTTCTCAACCATCCCCCACCCCCTCCCCTCCAAAAGATAACCAATGGTCCCTTAGGAGAGCTTTGAGAGAATCAGGATCGCTGATTTATGATCTTCTTGTTTAATTTTAATCCCTACGCTTGTGTGATTAAAGTGCTTTACTGACACATTTAAAGTATTAGTACCAATCCTTTACTGACCTGGAGCACGCAAACGCTTTCTTGATCCATCTTTGAAGATAAGAAAAAATACTTTGTTATCGTTTTACGTCCGTAAACATATTCCATAACAGCAGCTACACTGTAGAGACATTCATCGAATAACAGACCCACCCCCACCCGTTCTCCCTCCCTGGAATAAAAAAAAAACCTATTCATGGGTGGAGTTACATTTCTAGACGGGGTTGAACCCCTTAAGCTCCAGAAATGAACAGTATCAAATTTCTCATTTTAGTATCAATGCATTACTAAGTAGAGAGGTGGTAAAAATTAAGATAACGATCACCCAAGATGAATTCTCTTGATCCTTTAACAGTAAGAAATGTATGGGGACCAGTAAGCAGAATTTGTGTTTTTACTTTGGTGCTTCTAGGGTTAAACCCGCAACCTACCGATCTTTATGCTGATGAGTTAGCTGAACTTCTCTATTCTCTTCTTTTAGAGTGCATATAATCGTAATTTTTTATCGCAAATATCGATTCTACATAAATTGAATACTTGAGTGGTAGAATGTTTTTTATTTGAGTTTTGCGTCTGTGAGTTATAGAGGTTAACATTTCCGATCTGCTACTGCATCAATGTGATGTCACTCCAGTGTTCATTTTATTATACAAAAACACGCTGGTAGAGAGAAATCACATTTCATTAGGATTCGTATTATCATTATGGTTTCTGTAAGCAATTTTAGTAAATATGTGACTAAATCAGACAATAGCAGCTAATAGCTATAATCGAAAGCCCAAGGAGAGAAATATAAAAAAAAACAAATGACGTCACATTCATTAGCATATTGGAGATATAAACCTCTATACCTCACAGTCGCAACACTCACATCAAAAACTATTCCACCACTTAACTACTGACTTGATATAGAACCTATATTTGTGATACAAAAGTAAAGGTTGAGAAAGATGTAATGTTTATCATGTCACGAGCGTTGGACAAAAACATCTAAGTCCTCGACAGGAATTGAACCTATGACCTTCTGCACACCGCTCGGATGCTCTAACTACTGAGCTACGTGAGACTCGTGGCGAGGCAGGTCATATACTAGGTTCACACACTGGTCGGATCCTCTAACCACTGAGCTACAAGAGACTCGTGGAGAGCAAGTTCACATACTAGGTTCACACACCGGTCGGATGCTCTAACCACTGAGCTACAAGAGACTCGTGGAGAGCTAGGTCATATACTAGGTTCACACACTGGTCGGATGCTCTAACTACTGACCTACAAGTGACTCGTAGCGAGCTAGACCATATACTAGGTTCACACACTGGTCGGATGCTAATGAGCAATGAGCTACGAGAGACTCGTGGCAAGCGAGGCCATTTACCTGGTTTATGTATGACATGCGTCCTGCGTACTACTACGGCAATGTTGAGAGCGTCATGTGTGGTAATAAATAAAGAAAGATGGTAAATGTTAAGCTCGGTAAAGAAAGAGAAAGTCCCCGGAAGGATTCCAACCTATGACCTCCCACACACCGGTCAGATGCTCAAACCACTATGCTACGAGAGACTCGTGGCGAACTAGGCCACATACTATTGACATTTAGCACATTTGACTGGGGTAAAGAGTAAAGAGTAAAGAGAATTCTTACTGAGTGGTCTAGACGGCTGGAATTTCCTCTCCCGTGTATTATCCACTGGCTCTAAAAGATATTAAATAAAAAATATATTGGTTCTATTGATCATTCTAATAAGCATTTTTTTTTAAACATTTTAAGATAAAAACGACGTTTCAACCCTCTGAGGTCATTTTCAAGTTTAAAATGAAAGTGATTGAAATTATGAGTAAAACTTAAGACATGAGCATGTTGAACAAGATTAAACTTTCTAAAACTTATTAATAATTCATGACGAGAACACAAAGGAAGGAGGTTTGGATACTTGGTTTAATCGACAAATTCGGCTAACGCATTGTTGTACCCAATTCAAACCTTTTGGGATTATAACTCTTTGTTCGTCATATTTCCATATCAATGAAGCATTGACATGGAAATTATATGGAAATATTGTGAACAAGGAATCTTATTCCCAGAAGTTTTGAATTGGGTACAACAATGCGTTAGCCGAATTTGTCTATTTGCATAGATGTTTGGCGATTTTATTCCTTCGTTTTCTCTGCATTTAATGACCCGTTTGAGGTAATAGATCAACAACGAGTGCGAGGGTTTGATCGGGGCATCCAAACACCGAGAAGCAACGAAAGCACGAGGCCGCTTCGGCCGAGTGCTTTTATTGTTTCAAGGTGTTTGGATGCCCCGATCAAACCCGAAGCACGAGTTTTTGATCTGGCTTCTCAAATGAAACAATACAGAATTATTCAGTGTTAGGTTTTTTGGCTTTGTCCTTTTCAAATGCTGTCGCACGCATAATTTTATTGAGCTTGTTGTGTTTCGCCATTTGGTGTGAGACCATGTGCGAAACAGAAGCGTCTCGGTTTAGGGAGGCTAAAACGGTTGTCGAAGAAGAAAATCTAGTCGATAAAGCTATTCCCCCGTCAACGAAATATAAAAAAAACAAACGGGCAACATCCATTTTCTACGAATGGCAAACTTCTCGGACGGTTCAAGTTCCCGTTCTCTGAGATTCGAGAGGAATGTTTAAGGACTATGATTTACACAAGATTATGTCACTTTCTGCTCGTATTGAAGAAACGGACGCATTGAGTTTGAATTATTGGCTTAGCAAATTTGTCATGGACGTGGCCAAAAAGTCGGGAGAGAGATATCCACCGAAGACTGTGGCATAATATGCGGTATCCGACGCTTTCTAGAAGAGAAAAAAGGTGCTGAAGCATTATATTAAATCCTCTTGATAATGGCGACCGAAGGTGAGAAAAATGGTCCATTTTGTTTTTAAATTAAAATGTCGATGTCATGTTGAAGTTCCAGTTATAATACTCAGATTATTGTTTTGAAGGTTTACTCTGTTTCACCGAGCATTGGACGCGGAATCGAAAGATGGCACTCGAGAGGGTTTACATTTGAAAACCAAGAAAGGAATGTAAGGTTCCGAATGTAATTATATATAATTGAGTGGAATAACATGTATTGTTGCAAAACTCATTAATATGCAGGTGTTTGATTTGAGATCAAACACGGTTTTGAACTGAAATCAAAACCCTTAAGATCTTGATCTGGCGTTTCATTGGGTATCAAGACTCATCCACCTGACCCAAATGGACGTCATTTATTGGCTGGTCACTTTATGAATTATTAATGAGTTTGAGAAAAGCTATATCAAACACTCGAAAGAGTGTTTCATCAGGTATCCAAACACCGAGAAGTGGGTTAAAAAACGAGACGCAGCCGAGTTTTTTCTAACCCACTGCATAGTCCTCCTGGTGAAATACTGGAGGAGGTAGAATCAGAGAGTTCGTACCTGGAAGTATTTGTGCCAAGTTGTTGAGCTGAAGTGGATTAAGCAGGCGCTGGCCTCCTGCTGTTTTTATCACTTGCGGTCTCAAGGGCAAACTGAAATGTGGTGCTGGATTCAAAATTAAGTCAATTAATATAAAAAAAATAGTAAAAACTGTACGTATTATTTGTCCATCTATGTTGATCGAGATGTTGGGCACTGGGAATGTGGTAACACCATAAATGAACCGATAGCGGCTGCCATGATCACGCCCCTGATTAGCGACTTTAACCCTTTAACTGCCAAGAGTGCCAAACGTCAAAATTCAAGAAAAATCCCAAATTTTATTTTATAAAATACTGAAAAACAAATAATACCATTCAAAAGTATTGCTGAAGAGGTTTCATTTGAATGGTCACACCATAGGTTTTCGTTGACAGACTCAAAAGTTAGAACTAAACTACATGTAGTCACTAATTGACTCTGGGAAATCGTCCGTTAAAAACTCAATTTCTGTTCTTTCAAACTACTTCGTGATATGTCCATTTCGTTCCACTTGTCTAATGAGGCGAACTATCCAGGAGCTAAATTTAATTTAGGTTAATGCGCTCTTCCCGGTTTTTCTAGGAAGATCGAAGGAGACTCTGCAAGCAGGGTAGCGTTCGATTGAACGCATTCCAGAATAAGAATAGAAAGAATGGTCACCAAAAATTGGGGTTGGGGGATTTGGGAGCCATTGGAAAACTAAACATCTCCTATTTCCTGTATTATAAGCTGTTTTGACAGATCTATGCTGCACGTGCACGTGCACGTGCACAATTCTCCGAGACTATTCTGTTTATCAGTCGCATTCTGGTATACGGCCAATCAAACGCGCCTTTAGTAAGGACAGTGTTCCTATTTAGATGCACAATTTTCTGTCGTGTGTCCACGTTCCTCGTAAAAACCTCAAGTTTGGTCATGTTACGTTGTAGTTGTGTAGAGAACAGCAAAGCAATGTACCAAAGTTTGTAAGGTTCGTACAGAGTCATTGTTTTTTCTCATTAACGCTATTTTTTATCGATCTCGTCGCCGTCGCCGTCGCGTGGCTTCTGTAAAACGCTGAAATGATCATATACAATCCTGCTTGGTTTGGTATATTTGGCGCTTTTTTGTGATGACTTTGACATTCACTTTTTCACATCTACTTTTGTCTATGATTGTAGCTAGAAAAAGAAAACATTTCTGCCACGAATTATATATATGATTCTTTGCCTACTTGGACTCATGCGTTGTCCATTCCTTTGTGGGACCCCTAATACATGCATGCGGGTCTCTCCCTTGGAACCTTGAGTGACAAGATAAGTATTAAGTCAGTTTCCAACAACACTATCATTGAGCCTTTGTTCTGACTGGTTACATCAGCTCACGGCTTTCCTAGCGTGTAGCTTATTCTATAGCCTATTTTTTAAACCTTTAAGTTTGTGGAGAAAACATCCGAGTTTGATCATTCAAAACTGAAGCTCTTGAGAAGTTCTTCCATTTAATATCTGTTTATTAATTGGTTTGATTGTCGTTATTTTCCAAAATAAAACTTGGCTTCTTTCTTTGTTTCGATCATGGCCGATTTGTGTGAATCGAAAAGCTCTTCAACTATGAGTTTATTTTTGAACAGTGGTGAATACTTTATCGTTTTTACACCAAAGTAAATCAGAAGAATGGTTAATTTTATCTAGCCTGGATTAGAATTGTTTTTATCTCGAGTTAAAAGTAATTGGAATATAATAGTTAAGTAAAATAAGTGTTATGTCATGTAAACTGTAATTGTAAATTGTAAATTGTAAATTATATTTGAAAGTGATGTGCAACGTAAAAAACATTAAAACAAAAGAATAGTAACCTTTTAACTTACTAAATTAAATTTAGGACAAACAGAAAAGAACCATTTAATAATTGGTTATTTTAGTATAATTTCACATGGCGAAAAATTTGATGCTAATTTCAACGAGTATATGCAAATTGCCGTAAGTGACATATACCTGACTAATCCGTGCAATCGTGGACTTATTAGGCTAAAACCTATCACACAGTCACAGAAACTAGCGAAATTAATGTGAAATTTCGTTGTTTTTGTGCCTGAAAATGCACCTTTCACAGTACGTTTTCTATGTGACACAAAGTTATGGCTGATATCACAGATTCGTAAGATGTTGACGTGTTGCAAATTCTCGTACTGAAGAGAGAGTTTTCGGCTTCACTCTTCTTATACTCGTTACACTCAGTTTTTAAAGGAATGGTGCTGCAGTAGTGTCCTACTTTCAAATTATGATCTTAATATTTCATATTATCATATTATTTGATTCATTACCATCAAATGTTTCGTTATATCAAATCATACTATTAAGAGAAAATGAGAAAGAGACGCCCATGTCATGTCTCGCCATCAGGAGATGTGAAGTTCATAAAGGCTATTTTTAGAAGTCATGGAAATGAAAGTCTGTTTGCTGAGACGTCCAACAGCCACGTCCACGTCCACACAACGCCACGTTGGCACGCACCGATGCGTTCCTATGACGTCACACTGAACATTTGCAGATGTCTCGGGGAAACCAGCCAACGCCCTAACCTTTCCTCTCTGTCCCCTCTATATTTTCTATTGCTTATATTGAAATGTTTTCGTCACTGTTTAACATTGATTACACTTTACACTGATTACACTTTACTCACCTGAACTTTGCTTTGCAGCGGTTATAGCTACTTCTGCAGAAACATCAATCATTAAATCAATCAACCTTTATTTGACCAGGAAGAGTATTTTCTATAAATATGCAGTCTATTACAATTATTTGTTATTGAGAAAGAGCCCCTGTTACAATGCTGTACATCAACATTCAGTATATATACTAAAACAGTAGATAGCGTTGTTGGCGCGCTCTGATTGGTTGATTGCTATCCCGAGTTTCAGTAGTATACTATTGAAACTCGGGATAGAAAGTGCTATTCACCTCCGAGCAATTTAGTTTCAGTGCTAACTAGTTTAATAATTGGAGAAAGTATTATTTCTTGATTTTTATCTTGATATATTTTCATTAATTATAAAGCGAATGATACACGGTTCAACATCGTTCAACATTTGTTGCGCAACAAATGTTGAAAAAGGTTGCAACTTGTTGAATGAGTGAAAAACACATTCAACGTTTTAAAACGATTGACTGAGGTCGTTCAACAAGTTGCAACTTGTTGAACGGAATAGAGCCAAGTTCTATTTTCGTTCAACAACGTTCAACAACTTTCAACATGTTGAACGGCGCATTTCAACATTCAACATCAAATGGTACACTGTCAACATTTGTTGAACAGCGGCTGCAACATTTGTTGCTCAACAAATGTTGAACCGTGTATCTTTGGCTTAAGCATGAGCAAAGGTGCTGACAAACAAAATTGTTGTTGAACATGATGACAATTATGAAAATTAAATCAAGGATTTGTGTCCTTCCTATCGGCAGGATTAAGTGCAACCTCTTAATATCACTTATCATTTATTTAATAAAACAAAAACAAGAACATGAGAAAGTCAGAAAATGTTTAACATCTTCGCAGAAAAATGTTTAAAGATTAACTTCATACCTGGAATCCTTATCTTCAATCCTGGATTAAGTGTATTTTGCTTAGCTGTAGAATTCAAATTTTTAAAAAATATTAATTAATAGTTTTCAGACTCTTCTTTTATTACAGCATGCGGTATGTATCTTTGTATATGTATCTTTGTAAGCGCTGGCGCTTTCGGTTCGTAGAGGGGTCCGACGGCTATGCCATGCTGATGAGTCCTAACAAGGACGAAACAGCTGTCCATGGCTGGCGCTGCCAGGGTGATATGGCTGTGTGCATGCGTAAAGTATTGGCCACACACCACGGAGATGTGTCGTGTGACCCATTGTTTTCAGATGGTTTTATAATAAGTTAGTTGTCATTTTAGTTATTATTTCCTTACTTTTAGGGACAAGGCTCGATGGAAGAGCAAACATGTATTTTCCTGATTTAATACCGTGTATAAAGAAAACTTATGATGATTATAATAATAATAATAATAATAATAATAATAATAATTAATAATAATGACAACGGCTTCAGACCTTTACCTGAAACTTTAAAATTTAATCCTGGATTCAATATATGTGGAATAACTGTAAATGAAAATGGTAACGACAATGGTAATGACAATGGTAATGCTAAGGTTGGTTAAGGTAATGTTAGTGGCGGTGGCGGTGGTGGTGGTTCATAAATGTTATGGTTATAATGGTAAATAAATGCGTTTTTCAAATGTGATCGGAGGCCATCGTGTTAAGGCCTTGATGGTTCATTTATGATTTCATTTATTTCAATTTATGATTTAAATTTGTACAAATTAAATACGTAAGGAACACAAATAAACACTTTCAAATAACAAAATAGGGAACGGTTAATGCTATGATACGGAAGTGAATAACTGAATTCTCTTTAGCACTGGCAACTGCTATCCGTTTTAATCGTCCTCGAAAGGAAGCCATCTGACCGTATTTGTAGCGTTTACTGCAGAATCGTGCCTCACTTATTTGTACAAATTGCTATTTTAGAATCTTCAACCACCTCAGCCAAGCAATGGATATATTTGTACAGGCATGCGCATAGCGTTATACAGTCCCTTTAAGAATGAAATGGTGAAGAGGACACAGTCAATGACTTAAGGCAGGCCCTTAAGCACGAAGACGCGATATAGAAGGAGTGTACCTTAGGTACGTTGGGATCATTTGTCAATCAACCGTCGTCGCGTACGGACCTCCGTGAAAATTTGTGGAAATAAAGACAGCTTTTGAACAATCTGTCTGTGTGGTTTACTTGACTTTGTTTTACTAGTCGCTTTGAGCAAACCCCATAACATTTTCAACACAATGGATGAATTTGTTGAGGTTTGTATCCTTGGAATTCGTTTGAGAATTTCGAACTTTTTTGGCTCTAATTTTGAAATGCAGTCACTTGTTTTTCTTGTATGCTGATTTCCTCTTTGCACAAAAGCGCATTTGTTTAATCTCCGAAGGGACACGCTTTTTGTTGAATGTTTTCGAAGTCGTTCAAAAAACTCGCAGCACGTGTTTTATCAGGACGCCATCATTAGCTCACTCGAGCTGCAACAAGGGGGCGGACCGAGCTATCCCTTTTATAGCGCGTCTTCGTGTTTAACATCACTGCCCAACAAAGGCAAGGTCAGAGGAGATTGACAAAATTGCACATTATTTAATTTGAGAGTGCATAAGGTCAATTGATCTCTCCCACCCTTTCCATTTTAACAAACGTAAAGCTCATAGTAAGTTAAATTATAGAACTGTACCTTTGCCTCTATTTTTGGTCATAAAGTTCACTTCCTGTTCAGCCTGTTTTTCAAGTTCTGTCAATGAAGTTGTGTCGTCCTCCACCGGTTCCTTCTTTTGAGCCTTCTGAGTCGTCGGAGCCGCTGGAGTGTGTATAGGATGCCTGGCAGGAGTAGCTCCAGCAGACGCAAGACCAGAATTAGGTTTGTTTGACTCGATAAGAGCCAGCAAGTCGGTTCCCAGATCCTCAAAGCCACTCGTCTTACCTGATTCAGGAATATTATGAATGAAGATAAGTTTCTTGACACCTGTGGTTAAAGGAGATTAAAGGAGACAATGGTACAATCTCTCAGTTTCATACAAAAAATAATAATAAATAAAGTAAAGTCCTTTAGTCGCTCTTTATAAGTAATAGTCCATTTTACAGTTGTGTGCTTGGTGACCTTGCCTTTGAGTGGAAGCGAGGCTGAAGGTGACCTTGTTATGATACAGACCTTGGAGCTTTTCAGATGTAAATTTAGTTGGTTAGCATGAGAAAGGCCTTATTAACATATGAAAGGCAGAAAGGTTTGTATCAAAGCAAGGTCACCTTCAGCCTCGCTTCCACTCAAAGGCAAGGTCACCAAGCACACAACTGTAAAATGGAGCGAATGGTTACAGTGGGGGCCTAACAGTCATATATTGGATCTATCCAACTTTTCTGGACTCATACAGACCAGAGGGAAAGGCACGAACGGGACTCAGGTCCCATGCGAGGTGCCATCCCTTCCAATCCCACAACCCGCAAGGTTGACCACACCACCGGGGTCTACGGCCCCTACTCTTTTCGAATAGTGATAAAAGGGATTGGAATTGAACATGCCAAAGTTAACCGCTGCAAATGCATACAGGAGGTAGTTCAGCTGGTTATTTCCCAGCCTGGCCAAAGTTTCCAAAAGAAGTAAAAGTATGCTATAACTCTTTCGCATTTCAAAACCAAACTGCAAACCGTGAGATAGTAAATAAGACATCCAAGTTTTTGGATAAAATCCTCAGCATTCAGGGGTGGATATTTAAATGAAAGCTGCGGGGTAATACATTCCTGTTTCTTGTCCAGGTAGAAAATGCAAAGATTCGTCCAATTTTATACTTTGGCAATCTCGATAAAGATTTATCAAGTACGCAAACCTTTTCTTTTTTCCGCTTTAGCAGCCTCGACTTGAAGTTCACTGATGGCCTGTTCGGTGGCTTTCTTTAAGTCTTTTAGCGTTTCCATTTCTGACTTCTCCGTTTCTTCCTCGTCCTCGTTATATTTGTACTCGGATTTTAATCTCCGCAACTTCCCTCGAAGCCTTCTAAGCTTCATTTTTAAATCCTGGTTAAAAAAAATAATATATTATGTTTTGAGATAATTGTATGATATACCTTAAGGGAAATGGTCAAAACTATTGCACTCCGACAGGACCCACCGCTTTGACAATAGACTGCTGGTCCCTTTATGTACCCCTCTCAACCACCAGAAAAGATAGTTTCTTGTTGGTATAGATGAAGAGTAGAAACTGAGAAAAAGATTAACCTTTCTGTGTCGTGTTACTAGCAACGCAATCTTCATATCTTCTTCTGCTCATTGGGCTCATTAGATAGGTAGTATCTTGCGTAGCCCCCTCCCACTACCCAAGGTGGGTCCTCGTCGAGTACACTTGTTATGAATTAATATTAAATAAATATCATGGTGTTGGACAAGTACGGAAAGCCAAACCCAATCGACACGTCACTTGCTTGTGGTTCCGAAAACGTTTTATTTTGAGTCTTCAATACGCGAGTATCTCATGAAAAGAGACACAGATTAGGAACAGGTAGCCTGGTATATTTTCCTAGCTCGTGTCCCCTTATTTTAGGATTCGAAGTATTTTTCCATGTCATGTTACTAGTGTCGATGGTTTCTGTTTAAAAAAGGTTCAGTCGTATGTGCATTCACCTTCAGTTTCATCTGGTGTTCCCTATTTGCTTTTATTTGAACTTTCAGTGCCATTTCTGCTGGCGAGATATCTGTTGTTGGAAAACTTGGCCGCTTAGGCTTGTCACTAGCGTGTGCATGCACAGTTTGTCCCGGTACGATGGGCGCAATGGCCAGCGGACGTTGCTGCATACCAAAACCTGGATAACTTTGCTCGTCGGGTGCGTTAGAGGGCTGTGAATCTTCTACCTAAAGTAAGAAATTAAAGTAAGAACGACAAAACACGCAAAAAGTATTTTTTTTTTGTGGCCGCACCGACGCAGGCAATAGTGTGGGTAATTCCATATGATTTTTCTTTCCAAATGCTAACTTTTCATTTGCTCAACAACAATATTTCAAGTAAATAAGAAGCAAAGGACCGCGAACGAAAATGCTGCTGGTGTACGTAGGATCTGGAGAAGATCTAGTCAGCCAAAAATAGAGATAAAATCAAAGTATAAAGCAAGGCTGATACTTTTTATCTGCTATAGCAATATCATCTCATGGCTTGTTCTTAATCTAACTTAAGGTGGCTTACTGCAGTTTTGAGGGACAATAAATTTCCTTACGCGTGGGTGTCACTCAAGCAATACCGCGCGAGCAAAAATCACACGAGCGATGAAGGGAAACCCTGACCTCGTGCACGACGCGCGGGAAATTTGAAAGCAAAAAATGCTGAAACAAAATGTCCAGTATTCAAGAGTTAAAGGTTTGTAATCACCTTCAAAACCCATAAACCAGTTTAACAATGACACGAACTAATGATCTAGAAGAAATATGTTTTCTAGCCAAGATTCCCTTTAACGTGATTGTGGTAATCGTTTTCTCGACATGTATTTCTGGATATTAGTGTTCTTCTTACCTCTGTGTTAATGTCATCCTGGTTTCCCATAGCCCCTGCAGCATGCCCACCGATGCGCATACCTCCCATGTGCATCCCGTTTCCCATTCCACCCATTCCCATGGCTATCCCTGCCCCTCCCATTCCATTTCCCATTCCATTCCCCATTCCTCCCATTCCATTCTCTATTCCTCCCATTCCATTTCCCATACCTCCTATTTCATTTTCCATGCTATTACCTAACCCTCCAAGCTCTTGTATTCCATTATCCATCTCATTTCCCATTCCATTTCCCATCCCATTTCCCATTCCATTCCCCATTCCATTTCCCCCCTTATTCCCCATTCCGCCAATATTAATCCCAAGGGATCCAAGATCAAGGTTACCCATTCCACCTCCCAGATTGTCGTTATTGTTGCTCAACCGTCCTCCACCACCTCCTATTCTCCCTCCTCCACCTCCTCCCCCTCCTCCTCCCCCTGCGTTCATTATCTGCCCTAGGAGCTGCTGCAGGGAACCATCGGACATAGTGTTTCCTCCAAGATCATTTAATCCATCCATGCCAAGACCCATTGCTGCGGAATATAAACCAAACAATTTTCTGCTTTAGAAAACAATAATAACTAACATCCAATTGACCTCAAACAAATTAACATTGAATTGTACCGTCACTAAAATCATTGCATGTTGCGTATTGCGTTCTCTCAACCTTTACGCTCACGTCACTCATGTCACTCACGTCACTCACGTCACTCACGTCACTCACGTCACTCACGTCACTCACGTCACTCACGTCACTCACATCACTGTGTATAGGCAAAAATTTCAGAAGTTCTCCAAACTTACATCCAATTCCTTGTCTGCCTCCACCGCCTACACTCAGTTTCCCTTCTAGTGAGTTTTGTAAATTATTGTTTCCCGCGTATTGCTGCTGACTCTGCGTCGTTCCACCAGTGAGAGAGTCAAGCCCTCCCAATCCATTATTTGTGTTACCATTATTTCCCAAGATATCCAAATCACTGTTTTGGTATTGGCTTATAGAGTTCATTGAATTTAAGTCTGACATTCCATCGCCTCCTCCTCCAGCTAAATTTGATAAATACTTTAGTCCTGCTGGAGAGGTTAAAGAGTTAAGTCCCGCCGCAGATAGGTCGCTTAATCCTGCTGAACTTTGACCATTACTTGTTGCGTAGTTTGTACCAAAATTTTGCCTGGTATCTAATACACCATCTGAACCTAAAACATTCGTTCCCGTTGCAAGCACTGTCCCAAGGCCAGCGCCATAATTGGTGCCATAATTAGCGGTAAGTCCCGTATTAAGACCCGTACTTAGACCCGTCCCGTAACCCGTTCCAAGCCCCGCACCAAACGTGGCCGTTGGTGCCCCTGTTAGCCCAAGTGCTAATCCGTTTCCAAGGCCTAAGCCTCCCCAATTTGTTACTATAAACTGTTTTTTCTTCTTCTTGTGGTCTACTTGGTTCCTTGCCCAACGCGGTTTAGAAGAAAGTGTTTTTTTAACGGTAAATTTGGGTCTTAGTGACCTTAGCACATCCTTTTTAACATAAGGTGCTATTTTGTCCTTTATCCTTTTAGTCGATAAGGTAGGTGTGCCTTGTCTTGGTTCTTGCATCCAATATGACTTGGCAACTGCGTCTTTGGTATTAACAGATGTTCTATCTGTGCGAGAATCAGCCTTCCTTGGAATGCTTTTAGAATAATAATTATCTCGGTAAGCTCCATATTGAGTCTTTGGACGAACACTTTGATGAATCCAAGAATTGGGCCTTGGTCTTTTTGGTGTCGGCGAGGTATATGGATATGATGCTACCTGGCTTTTGACTCTTTGATACGTTTGTCTTGTATACGATCCTTGTAGAGGTGGAGTAACTGCAAAGACGATTAAGGTGTGGTTACGTGGTACACTTTTTACCCTAGGTACTTGGTGTATCCCTGATCATAATGTATGGTACTTCATGTATCCCTTATTGTAATGTATTTAGATATATTGCAGTGTAATTTAGGGTCGGATTACAGTATCTAGGGTTGAAGCACTGATTTTAGTATTTAGGGTTAAGCACTGATTCCAGTATTTCCAGTGTATCGAAAGGGTTAGTTCTTATATATGGTCTGGACTAGCAGCATATTATCTTATATCCCTTAAAAATTACAATTTTCGGCAGCTAGTCCTCGGTGGTGTAGTGGATAGTGTGCATGGAGTAGATCATACGGCCCGGGTTCGATTCCCCATTCTGCTGTTTTTATCTTCTTTTTCTACTGAAATAAAAACTAAGTGTTTAAATACAAAATAATAAGGGATACACCAAGTACATACCCTTTTTACCATGCATCTAGTACGTGTTACTGACTGCAAAATATATTTACCGCAGCACATTCCCCATCGGTGAATGAAAAAGGAAACAGAAGCGACGAACTAATGTTCGATCAAAATTATGTTTTTAGTTTGTAAACAGCGAGACTTATAAAAATGGCAACATGCTAGCTTGAACACACGGCTAATTAGACACTAGTTTTGGATTAAAGAACAAAAATCGAGAAATATTCACCATGACTAGGTTCCACGTGCGCTCTGATTGACTAAAAGGTTATGCTAACTCTGTGGTATCCTAACTCTCGGCTCGTGTTCCCACAGTTGCTCTCGTTCTTTCAAGCTTCCGCTCATTTCCCCATAGCATGGAAAGTGTTTTTTTATTTCCTTAGTAGGATGGCCTTTTGAATGGGGTCTTAAGGTTAGTTTACACATGAGATTTTTGACGAGAGTTTTGTCGCGCTCTCAATGCAACTTTTATCGCAAGTGTAGACTAGCGGCGATTTGGGTGCGGTATTTGCTGCGATATCCCAAAACTCAACGCCAAGATGCATCAGGTTTGGAACATGTTCGAAACCTCTGAGATATCGCGGGGATAAATCGCGCCCAAATCGCACTGAAATCGCCGCTAGTTTACTCCTGCGATTTATATCGCAAACTCGAGGGCCATATAGGAGCAAAAATGGAATCTAATGTGAAGACATCGATATCGGAAGTCGATATCGTTATAATTATGTCTTCATCTAAGTTTATATAATTATTAGTTTTACCTGATCCAGTCGGGGGCCATTCCACCAGCAACAAGGACAACAAGCCCAGTAAATTATTCATTACAATCATTGACTCCTTGGCGTTCCTTCACATGGTTTTCTCCCTAAAAAATATTAACCAACTCAATTGCTTAAATTACACAATAGTTTGGTAGTCATTTGATCTAATAAAGTCATTTCGAAATGTGTAAAAACCTTTCTAAAAATCTAAGTGCGGGTTTAACAACACTAATTGTTTTAACCCAAACCGTGTCAACAATTTGATAGAAAATAAACAGGTGACACTTTTCAGGATATTTAAAACAACTCGACGGCAAAATTTAGCTAAATAAAAGAAAGCAACTTTCTTTCCCTGAAGGAAACGGATGAAATGAATTAGTTGGTCCCTGATGATATGAGATAATAAATATTTATAAGCAAAGGCAATTGAGTAAGTATAGACTGATGGAGGAAATTGTTAGAACACAATGGACACTTCTACAAACTAAATAGTTTACTAAAACTACTAATTGATCATTTGTATTTTTTATTTATCGAAAATAGGACTTTTCGTAGAATTTTTAAACACTGTTATTCTTCGTGCCAAAGCATTCTTTGATTAACGTTCGTACAATTATTGTGTCTGTGCAAAAGAAATAAAAATACTGGATACCAAATATACTTAGCTTGTTATATTGCAGTGCAAGTATATCTTTCCGTTGTATCTTTCATCCTACTGCGTATTATGCGCTTTATTCTCCATAAAGATATTGAGAATATCTACGCAAAAGCATGGAATCCCACTTGCGAAATGATAGCACTTATCTGGGTCACTCAAAGAATACAACGTCAACAGGAAGATTAAAAGATTCTATAATGTCCAACAAATTAATTTTGACTTGTGCTGAGAACAACGTTACCAAGGAAAATATTTCATACAAGCTCGGAGAAGACAACTATCTACAATAACATACGAATTAAGAGCATGAAAAGTGGTAACTAGGGAGATTAAGGTGAGATAAAAACTAACATCGAGTCGATAATTATGACATTTCCTTCTCACCCACAATGTCGTAATTCGTAAACACAGATGAGTCCTTATAAGAGATGTCGTATGACAAAACAAGATATTATCAAAAATATTCCCCCATATTCTTTATACAATCTAAAATTTACTCACCATTTGCAACTTCTTCCTAGACAAAACATTTCATTCTGTGTTATGATCCGCCATTATTTCTCGCGACTCTCGATGCATGCGATATCAAAACTTATGGACCCTGACGATAACTTCCAAATTTGGACATCGCAAATTATCTGATACTTGATGTCAAGAATTACCTCAGTAGGAATAGACCGTAAGTCGGCTGGGCGGCCCTAAAATTTTCAATCATTTGTTTGGATGACAGATTTGTGCCACATCTCGGTGGGAACACCCACATGAAACATAAAAGATGAAAGAACTTTGAGGTAAAACACCAGTCCGCACCAGTTATGACCGGTGGCGTTTTTCGCATGAATCGCTTCTGGCAAAGAAGTGTAGTTCAATAACTGGCAAACGATGTCAAAATAGTAACTCCCTTTCGATTCATTCCATAACTGTGTATAACAGTCGAAAAGCAAAACATGCCATTACAAAATATGCTATTGAAGAAAATGGTTGTTGTTCATGAAGAATCAAAAGTGTAAACTCAGCCACCTGTTACTGTTTCAATTATGTTTGACCGCCTTTTGTAGGACGCACTTAAAGAAAACGGAGAGTATTCCTATATGGCCGCCATCCGTAAAACAATACCATGCTCAAGTTTAATGTTTACGTACCTCGTCCTATTCATTTAACTTAAACAGTGTTTGGACGGAGAAGAAAAATAACGAAATGATGATAATGTTTACATACCTCTTTCTATTCATTTTACTTTAACAGTGTTTGGACGGATAAGAAAATTTACAAGATGATGATGATGATGATGATGATGGTGGTGGTGGTGGTGGTGGTGGTGGTGGTGGTGGTGGTGGTAGTGGTGATGATAATGATGTTGATGATGATGATGATGATGATGGTGATGATACAAAAGTAACTAATATTACAGAAATAGCCAGATTACATTTAATTTGTTCCTCCGTTAAAAACACAACCGTGTAGATTAATATAAAAGAACAGGAACCTTTCGAGTTCACCATGATCTTATAACATAAAGGTCCGTTCAAGTGGTTCCAACATTTGCCTAACAAAGGCTGGAGGGATGTTGGACAAATTTTGGAAGGAAAATAAAAAATTGTGCGAAATCCGTTCAGACGGTACCAACATCGACCCAGCAATCGGGCCAACATATTAAAAAAATTAATGTTGAGGAACTGGGAACGCCTGATGTGTACAAGCAGTGAATGAAGTGTTCAAACAGCTCCAACACGATCCAACATTTTTTAGAACAAAGGGAATATTGGAGCGACATTGAGCGGGGTCGCAGCTGTCCAAACGATGTCTGTGATTGGCGAACGATAAATTGATATATCACTTGAACAATGCCCCTATCACTAATCCCTATCCCAGCGGGACAAATCTGTTGTTTTCTTAGCGAATCACAGACATCGTTTGGATAAGTGCAGGACTACCAGCGATGTTTGATGAAAGTTTGAACCAATTTAAAATTTGTTGGAACACGCTTCCAACATTTTTAAACACTTCCAACAATGTTGGACGACCTGTTCAAAGGTTGTCGGACACCTTATTGAGACTTATATAACGTAATGTCGACACTTACAATTTTATTTTCAATAAATCTTTAAGTGTAAAAAAGAAAATCTGAAATCCCCACTCAGGATTGAACCTTGTTTAGACCTACATTTAACTATAAAAACTGTTACCCCGAACCTCAACTGAAAGCTATGCCAGTTACTCCGTTATATAAGTCTCAATAAGGTGTCCGAAGTCCTTCTGGACGGTATGATTTGAGCTTGACCCTGTTCAAAAGGTCCCAACACTTGAAATGTTGGATGAGTGTAAGAAATTTCTTTAGGAATTTCTGCCAAAATAATAATAATAATAATAATAATAATAATAATAATAATAATAATAATAATAATAATAACTTTACTGGGTCAAAACACAATTACTGGCATCCCAGTAGTTTACATTGTGGCCCATAGAACAACTTAAAAATCTAGTTTTCTAAACCAAAGATCTTTCCTCCTCAAATTTCAATTGCATTTTGGACAATTTATTTTCCTTGGTGAATAAAGGAATAATTATTCCCTTCTTGTATTTCCTTCTGTATTATTACTCATGCGCGAAGCGGCATGAGGTAAGGTTTCGGCTCCGTTTTTCTTGTTATTTTTTGTGTCACGATTTTGCATGCAAATATATGCATGCATATTTTAAAATGTGCACTTCCGGTTCATAGCTTTGCCATTTACACTTCCTCTTTAGTGACTTCCGGCTACTCTTACTTCCGGTAAAACAGTGTACTGAAACGTCACGACAGCGTCTCCTGCAACCCTACTTACATTAGTAATGTTTACGCTTGGTATATATAACACTCAGAAGAATCACTGGCTTCATTGTGGTGCAGCTTTCATTTACAAAACATTCAATAGTAAACAACGCGGTTTGCAGGAACGATGACTGAATGAAAGGAGTAACTCTTCTCCATGTCGGACATCTTCTTATCATGTTTAAAATATATCATAAAACTTTCTTACGCATGCGCATGAGTAAAGGCTGCTTGGAGCCTCTTGTTTCTAACTTATTTTCATTGGAGAGGGGCTGGTGGTTACATCAGATTCCATGGCACAAAGAGGGCGTTCATCCGAGAGGGCGCTTTTTTCAAGGGTGGCCTAGGTGCGTAATCTAGAAAATGCGGTTTGTATCCAAATTTTCACCAACTAATAAGTTTAAATATTTATGCTTTATTTTAAAAGTGTTAGCTTTCAGGTAAAAAGAGTATATTGAAAATTATAAAACTTTAGAATGAAATTTTCAAAATAGAACTTTTAAAATAAAACTTAAAATACAACCTACCATGAAAGGTGAAAGTTTCAAAAGAACGATTTAAATACGTTTGCTTGTTAATTTCATTGCATAATGTACATTGCAAATTGCGTAATCACGATATATCTAATAAAAACAATGCTTTTGTATGTCTTATTTCCGGTTAACGAAAATATTTGTAGTATTTCACAGCCAGTGAATTGTACTTTTATAAAAACGAAATTGAACTAATGCGGTCTTCTATGCCTGGGGCGAGTGAAAGACACGCGCTCGTGCAGCATGGATAACAACTTTTACGAGCCTTTTTAAAATGATCAATTTTGCGTTTTTAGTTTAACAGTGCTTCACCTAAAGCGGTTCTTTTGTTTCTCAAAGCGAAATATTGTATATATTTTGCTTTTTATTTTATTTTGCTTCAATTCCTCTGAGAATCAGTTTGCCGTTAAGGTTCTATAACAATGCATCGCGGGGAAAACTGTATGATCCTTCATCTTTTTTTCTGTCGGCTAGTTATTTTTCCCCATTGTCCTCCTCTTCTCCTTCACTGGCATCCGGGAAAGACGGGAAATCTTGCTCCACTCGAACTGCGGGAAATGGCATCGAGTCGTCCGAGTCCACCTCCCGTCCGATGTTCTCAACCAATTGACTTTGTGCGTCTGTTGCATGTTGTATCTCATCTCCTAAACCGGCCACATCACGACTTTGTTCCGTAATCCGGGAGCTCAAATCATCACCAAAAGCTTCGGTTTCATGTGATAAATAATTCACGGCTCTTCCACCCGGAAGTGCTTGTTGCACTGGGACGAAATAAGGGAACGGGAACCCATATCTGTGTGGATCTGGGCGTGAGTTAACTGCCAAAATATAAAAAAATGTGCCCGTGTACTAGCAGTCATGGACAGTTGTTTCGGCCTTGTTGCTTGTTGGTCCATATCAGCATGTTATAGCTCCACATACGCTTAAGGTTGCCAAATGAAAAATATCGAGTGATATAAGAATGGTACGTATAGACTTGTCAGTGACGGATCCAGACTCTATCGTAAGGGCCCGTAAAATAAGGGGGACTGGGTTCCAACCCTAGATCCGATCCGCCACTGTTTCTGGGATATGGCTGGGAATGCAATAGTCAAGTATTGTATTGTATCCAAGCTTATGACAATACTGCTCGTAAGTTCCTTTTGATAACAACAGGGTTTATAGTCTCTGTGTCTGTTAGCTTACACTTTCTTTCATTCTTTCATTCTTCTGCTTTGTCATTCCCGGCCACATTCCACAGGTGAATCATTCTTGTATTATCATTTAATGTCTGTGATTTTGACATAAATGTTTTCAAAACAAAGTACACTGTCCGTAATAAAAAAGTGTCCGTATTATTTTAGGTGATGTTTTACCACTGTCGTGAGTAGACAGTCTTGACAGTCTTTATTTTCCCTACGACGCTACTTACCGATACGTCTGTCAAAACTTTCCGACGAAAGCAAAATTGGTCCTTAATATATTTTACTGTCTTCCAAGAAGTAAAATTGAATTCTGTTGTAATATTGTGTGGTTCTTAATTTAAAACAGTTACGTTCTCTGACACCTTTTGTCGATCCTTTCTGCAAATTCGTTGTTTGATGAACTCGACCTTTCCACGCCTGGGTCAACTTAAGCTTCGTGACCCTGCGTTTTTCAAAGATTTTTTAAAGTATACCAATACCTATCGCTATTACTGGTTCGTTTACGTCGTCTTAAAACCATTATCTACAACATCCTTACCTGGGCGGGAGCTCAGACTAAACAAAACTACTAAGAACGCGTAAATAGAAACAATTTCATTCTTCATTGCTCGCTCGTCGGATGTGAACATTACTTGGGCGTCAGGTGGGCAGTGTTAACCAGTCATCCACCTGTTACTTGCTTGAATGGTTTCATAACTATAAAAATCCTTACTTAAGTTGGGAAAATATTAAGAAACAAACAGGACTATGTGGAAGTATGAATTAACAGCTTTTCTTTCAATGGCCACACTCACTCTACAGTTAAAAGGATTTAATTCACTTAATATAGACTTTGAGCCATACATGAATGTTTGATTCTATTTCGAGTACCAATTAAGCCTTTTAATCCAAGGAACGTCTCAGATTCCAAATTGAAAACAATTCAAAATTTAAACTTGCTTAATATTTATAGCCAAAAAAGAAAAAAACTCAAACCACAGATAGTCAAGGCACTCGTAAGGAATTTTGCAGTCTTCAATGGCTATAACAAAACACTTCTTTCATTTTTTTATGCACAGCTCTTACAAGGAAGATCCAATGCCTGTACTGTTATTCAAAATTATATTTTTACTGAGGCAAGTGCCACGGTTCGCCTCATGCTAGCTACGGCCCTGAATAACATCTTGCCAGATTTATCCCTGTGTTAAGCGCCAAACTGCACTGACATTTCCTGCCTCGTCTCTTTTCAATGCCGGGGTATAAGAAAAGTTTGGACGCGAAATCACTGGCCATTGCTTATATTGCTCGCTATACTGGGATCGGAAAACACTGTGTGTAATGCTAGCCAAGTGATGTTAAGTGTACGTCAGAGCAAGGGTATTCATTTCTTGTCATTCAGTCCTTGCAATTCATTTACTTTTCCAGTGATACTACCAAGTCAGGTTTGTCATAATTTTAATTGTCAAAATTGTAATTTTCCATGTAACTCAGTATGTTCATTTGGTATCAAGATTCATGCACCTGACCAAAATGAGGCAAGAGTTTGAGAATGATGATTAAATGAATTGCATTTTCTCCTCTTCTCAATTTTTTTTTTCACTAGTGAACAAGTGTTAGATTTACAATGATCATTCTAACGACAATTTTCTAGAATACAAAAATATCTTCCTATGCTTCATTGTTAAGACCTATCACATGAAAAATAATCATCCTTGTCGACCTCTTTAATTATGCCACAGTTCAGTATTGCATAAATATTACGAGATACTCGAATTATGCCAAAAAAACTTTGCATTTGATAATTCGCTTATAATTCATTCAATTTTGATTACCACGAGCACGATCACGCCTGGGTTTCTACACGCGAGCGGCACAGCCACGAAAACAAGCTAGCCGGCAGTGAATTTAGGGGACGGGGACACTCGCACAGTGCCACAAGCCTCCGTCCTTCGGCCTCCTCCCCGGCCGGCTCATTTTCGCGGCTTCCCAGATCATGCAAGAGACCCCGAATTAGTGAACTGTAATGTAGACACGGCTTTGATTGGTTTTAGGTTCAATTACCATTTACCTGTCCGCTTTTCTCACTGACTGCCTGTCGCTTCCATGTCATTTATTCTATCCTACTCGCCATAACGATGGATTTTTGGAAAGTACGTATTGTTTACTAAGTGCAAATATTTCAGTGCTGTTTCTATGGTCCTTGTATCTTTCCTTTAAGGGAAAACATTTGAAGCGGCGAAGGAAAGGAGCATCTTTTACAAAGTCCTTTGCGAAGGGACTCAGTGGATTTCTTGCTCACAATCATCTTTGCAATTGGCTTTAATATTTTTAGTTTTTTATGTAATCCGGAATCGTGACCACTCATCCTGTTGGTTTTCCTGTGGATTTCTTTGTTCGTTCTGTCTTTGTGCTTCTCTTTGCTCATGTTTGTTGACGCATGTTCTTTAACAGACGTGTTTTTTGGATTGTCATTTACTTTTTGACTTCTGATCAAGACTAAGTGTCCTCTGTCGTTAGCAAAGTTGTTTACACGATCGTACATCAATGTCCTTTGAGTGGCCCTCTCATCAAACATGGGCCTGGCCAGAAGCCGTGACTCAAATAATTCATTTGTTCCTGATCTTGACGCTGTATTCTCTCCCCGTAATCCTTCTACCATTTCAGTGGAGTCTTCTAAGCTTTGAGATTTACCTCTATTTTTCTGCAAGAGCTCCTCAGCGAGAGCTGTTCCAAGACCAGCGGAAGGTCCTAACAGTGGAGAACTTGCAACATCACTCTGTGGAAGAAGCTTGTGATTCTCCCCACCGAAGAAAACTTTTTCGTCGTCTCCCTGGGGCATTACAGCGGCCTCCTTAAACCCATCCATTTTGTCTAAAAGATTGGTTCTTTGGTCTTCTAGTAACTTGGAATGGTGTCTAGCATTTTCCAGACCAGCGTTTCCTCCTACAATTTCCTGATCTTGAGATTGACTGTCGAAATGTCGAAATGGGCCAGGAAGTTCCTCTTGCTTTGTCTCGGGTACAGCTACAGATTTTCCATCGAAACTCTCATAACTTCCCCCGAGTGGCCTTGATTCGGATTTTGTATTCATCCAGCTCTTATCCGTGAATGGAGGTTCCTCGTAGTCTTTTTGATGCTGATAGGTTTCTGGGCCTGTGTCTCCATAAGATCCATACGAATTCCAATTGTCGTAATTTGTTTGGTGATGTTTTGGTAAACCTACATTGCCCAAACCTTCCAGTCCACCTCCAATGAACCCCTGAGCGTTATTTCGGCTCTCCTTCGGCTTATTCCCTGGAAATAGCACTGGGTCATCTGGAAAGATGTTGGAAGAGAGAGAAGTAGGTGATGATGGCTTGAAGTACTTGTGCCACTGTGTGCTACTTTGGATGAAGGACACCTGAGCTGGAGACATGGTGTCCACTCGAAGGCTGCCTATCTCTTTGGAGGGAGGCTTGTGAAAGAATCTGCCAGCCTCATATGTCTCTGGGCTGACCATGCTCTGCAACTTGTACTCTGCCTGGTCAATCCTGTTGGTATCCTCGCCTAGAAGTTCTTCCTTCTTAGCCACTTGTACTCGTTTTGGCATTTTGTGTTTTTCGTCTTTCCTGCTATCTAAGGTAGATAAATTTAAATGTTCCACATTTAGAGGATATGGCTACAATAAACAGTTTCTTGCAAACCAATAGTTAACTAGCTCAAGGTTTATCTTCATTGTCCTTAGCATGACGTGGAGTATTATAGCAACTAGAAGGGTGCCTGATATATCACAAGGTTTGGCTTGTTGCAAAAGGTTTGAGTACATAAAAAATGAAAAGCAATCGATTGCGTCGTGTCTCAATATGCAGACAACACATACAAGATTGAAAAATAAGTTATATTTCAGTATTATACCTGTACCATCATCCGACTTGAAAGATTACATACAAGGAAACGAACGCTAAACTGTATCGGTAAAAATTACACATGAAAACAAAATACTCAATAGAAGACTATACCTTTCTGTTGGATTTAGAACCACTAACGACAATGGACTTAAATACGGCAAAGTGTTATGCCTTTTCTCTTGAATGTTCTGCTCATGTTTTACTTATAGGGTACGGCTCTTCACTACTGCCTAGAGTAATTGACTTCAGTTTTGACATGTTTGTTTTCTTAATGTTCGTTTGATTGGTTGGTTTTGCTTGTTTATTCTGCAGTTTGTTTTCTTCCGTCGTTTTGAGGACCTTGCGTTTAAGAAATATTTTCCACCTGACCGAAATCAAATGTAATTGCATGATGGCTCAGTGAATAACAAACAAAAGTCTGGCATTAACATATATCTTGTGTCTCAATCCTGTTTATGTAGTCATAGCACGTTATTTTAGATTTAGGACTTTTTTATACAACGTTACGCCCTCTATATGCTAGCATGCACGCACGAAAGATCGTAATAACTTCTTCGTTTAGAACTTTTGCTATACCTCTTTCCCTCATTACAGTGAATGTAAATAACTATCTGCTGGTCATTCTTTAACCGATATTTAATTAAAATGGGTCTATTTATCATATCAACCCGCCTCTATTAATTAAGGGGGAGGAAAAGCTTTAGGAATGCGACAGAATTTTGATGTTTCTAAGACCAGAATGAAATCACAACCTTGGGCATCTTGCAGAAATGTTATATTGAAAGTCGAGATTGACTTTTTTTTATAGAATACCAAAACCTGAAACAGGAAGAATCGACATTGCGATTTCAACATCGTCGCGGAATTTTTAACTCATGCAATTAATGTGATTGAAAGAGATCCAACTTACCATGTCTATGAGAATTATTGGGAAAAACTAAACTTTGGAGCAGTAGCAATAATAGCAGGTAACTCATCTCATAAGTAAAGTAAGTTCAACAAAAGGATTCATTTAAAAACTCAGCCAAGCCGGTGTTTTTAACGGGTGTTGCGAACATCGATACCACGACCGATTAATATTTCACTCTTTATGACGTCAGAGCACCTTGTCTATTTCGTCTAGGCAAGTTTGTTGAGGCTAGTGAACCGATGTTTTGACAAACATCTCACTGTTGTGGTATCTTTCAGTTCTCCTGCTGTGTGTTGCGATCGATAAGTCAGTTATTTAACTCTACCAAATAGAAAATATCCCTTCAGTGATCCGCGGGTTGTCAGTGTTAGGACGGTCCACCGACTCGAACAGGTGGATTTGTTTCGCCCATTTATTCCTTAAACAGAAATGGTAGATTCTGTAACGTTTGGCGATTTGTACAACGGCAAAACAATATTTCCCGCTAAAATTTGCCATGTTTTACAGCAATCAATAGATAAATAAACCAAAGCATGGCAACCAAACAATGTACAACTAACATTGTAAGCATTTTCCTGATGGCGAGAACAGATTTACTTTTTTAGATTCTACTAAACATTATAGCCATAAGTGTCGAGCTTAAAAAATATATTTGTTCTAAGACTTCTGTGGAGCATTCAACTCCATTTACCATTCCCGCCGCGACGTTCACTCCCAGTGGAACTTGGTCACGTGACCCTTTTGTTATTACATCATTCGATTTATTGTTCGTTTTCCTCTCTGTAAACATGGATCCTTTAATTGAAAAAACTTAGTTCTCGAGATGTGTGAAAAAACAAATCGTATCAAGTGAGATGTCATGGCGTCGACAACCACATGGGCTGTTCTACTAACATTTCTGACAGGTTTGTGTGGTGGTTATTTTCTGATTCTGGTATCTACTATCGAGACGCGAGATTATTTAGTCTTGCGTGTGTTCTTTCATAAACTTGTCATTGCAATAAATACTAGGGAACCACATTTTAATAGCTTGTTTGAGAGGAAGAGAGCATACTTTATCTGTGTTTATTTAATTCAAACAAGGAAACGAATATAGCTATAAGCGCAACTGTGTTACATATGCATCGCTGCCTCCGTTTAAACATGGCGGACATGAAACGGTCCTTTTTTCAATTCCTTACGATGGTACTTGTATTATTACACTAACGAATGCATTAACTTTGAATTTTGTACTGTTTTCTGTTAATTGTCAATAGTTATAACAAATGTATCATGCTATGTAAACAATATTATAAACATTATTCTCAAGTGGGACAAACACTCACAAATTGAATTTTGAATTTCCAAGACTAAGGCTGAGACTTACTCGTAATCTTTGAATTGGGATATGTTAAGCAACATTTTATTTCAAGGGTTGTGAGTTGAAACAATAACATGGTGTCGACTGCATGGTATATCAATACATACATACATATATACTTTATTCGTCCCAAAAGGGCTTTTCAGAATAAAGAGTAAATTAAGTAGCTAATTAATCAATGCCTCAGGCGCAGCATTGTCACGTCTGCAAAGAAATTGGAGAAAGAATAGATACTGCTCTTAAGACACACGATCCACGAAATGATAATCATTTATTATACCTCCATTAGCAGGGGAAGCTCTTCAGTTCTTTGTTTGATCTTTTGGAACTGCTATTATTTTGTGACATAGTGTCTACTGCAGATTACTTTGCAGATGACATATGGCTAAAATCTTATTTAATTTAAACGTTTCAGTAACTACACTGGCGTGCGCTGCCATTGGTGGGGTTGGACTGCCTCATGGCCCTAATGTTACCAGCAATAAATCTCGCAAAAGACAAGAGATAATATTCCTCAGAGATGACTCAACACACAAAAGAAATAGAGAAGGAGAAACTATTGCAAACTTAGAGAAACATGGTAAGACCTTGTCTGCAGAAGGAAAGGTTTTTAAAGGAGACCCCTTGTCGGATTATGAAGGACCAGCACTGAACGAACAATCTGTCAGCAAAGACAAAGGACCACCTGACATAAAAGAAAATGAAAAAAAGAGCGATGCATATGAGGTGGTCACTGATGGCGATGACCACAATCATGCCACCCATGCACCATCAGAAGACCAAACGCTTAGAGTAATGAAAGTGGGTCGTCGCAAGGGGCGTAATTCTTTCAGGATGCATGCGAGTGATAGCCCGGATAGTATGACCGGACACCACAGATCAGGACTCCATATTGTCTCACTAGATGGGGATGATGCAGAAGGAAACGCATTTGGTGACAAAGACACGCGACTCTACGGCTCCATTGGATCGCCTGCTTCAAGGCCCGTTAGGCATAGATCACATTTCAGATCTCGACAACGCGGGTCGTATTATGCTAATGATTTTCCAACAAACGTCATATCGGTCTCTCAAGATGAGTTAAATGGAGGTGTATCTCAAAGAGATGAGGGTCAAGCCAGAGACGAAATATTTCCAATATTTAGAAGACGTGATCCCTTATCTTTCTCTCAGTCATCTCAATTAACACAACCAGAAGAGTTGATGCAACCTTTTCGACCAGTCAATACGAAATCGATCTCGGTTGGTGGACGGCCAGATATGTTTTTGCTTCCATTATTTAATGGTCGCGCAGATTCTAATCCTCTTCTTGTTCCTATGACGGCTCAGACCGCTTTTCCTGCGTCTCCATTAGGAGCCACTCCAATAGGATTTTCCTCCCCTCCGCCCACCGGAACGTTGAACAATCAACTATTACTACAACCAGCAGTGCAAATTCCTGTGCTGCAAACACCATCCCCCAACCCGTCTTTCATTATGCCTTCGCAATCGTACGGACAGTTTCCGTTTGACAGCCAACAACCTGATACACGGTCTTTGTACCAGCTTCAGGCCCAACCACAACTTCAAATTCCTCAAGTTCCCATGTCGCAGTTCACACAACCACAACCACTTATAATTCCGGCTCAAATGCAGATGACGCCAGAATTGCTTAGTTCTCCAAGTGAAAGGGACATGAGACCAACAAGTCATTGGGTAGATGAAGATGGACGTCAACGTAGTGAAGTATTGGATCATCGCGGGGACAGAAATGATGAAGAAAGACTTCCAGATGAAAGAGGGGAGGAGGATGACGATTATGAGGAAGGTAGACATGAAAGCAGTAGATACTATGATAGAGATGAAGATTCTCGAAGAGAAGACGAAAGCTCTGAAGAAGATGAGCAACCCCACTATCCGCCGGAACAATCTTATTCACAAGATGAGGAAGCACCTTCAGAGGAGGAGGGCGAAGATACGGATGAACAAGAAGACGAGCCTACTGAGGATGCCATAGGTAGATCTTATGGGACAAATGATCCTTCAACACAGGATGAGGAAAGTCCAGATTCTCAACCTCCCGAAAATAATGACAGCTACGATTCAGACGTTTCTCCAGCACAAGATGGCTTTGCCACACAACGAAATCCCCAGCAATTTAATCCTCAATTAATGCAACGATTTATGGCACCAAACCGCCCCTTTAATATCCCTAACTTTCGAATGGTCCCAAACCAAATGGATGCCCAAACGTTTGCGAGATATCAGCTGACCTCTCCCTCCTCAGCCCTAAAAGAACATATTTTGCCTAAACCTCAAGAACCAAAAACTCATCCAAACGTACTCGGAGATCCAAATGTTAAAATCTCCCAGATGAGCTCAGCGGAAGCCGAATTTTTGGAAAACGAGGCAACTTTGGAACCAAACTTTGCACCTCCCATTGCGTCTAAAGACACCATTCCTGGAAAACGTCGAAGATTTCGGTTTGGGCTCGGAAACGTGCTCATACGTTTGAATGGAAAACCATTAGAGGATTCCTCGCAGTTACGAAGCAAGATCATAAATGGACAGATAGTACAAGGAAAAGGAAAATTGATCAAATCGAAAGGACCAGTACGGGTGAAACTTTCACACACCAAGGACGCAAAGCATCTAAAAGTAATTGATATCATAGCGCCTAAACAATTTCATGTATACGATACTAAAAGTAATATTAGACGGCCTCCAAAAGTGTCATTTGGCGCAAGCAAAACGAACACAACATTGGCTCCATTTTTTGCCAACAGACTGAAAAAGACACTAGATACTATGATACAGACGATATAGAGGAATGTAGAGAGAACGTTATATTAATTTATAACCTACGGTGTGCAAATTATACAAGAGTGGACAAGTTGCAAAACACAGTAAAAGCCGCATGTAACACAAACTCTCTGTCACCGTTAAAAGAACATTCATGGAGTAAAGGGTTTTCTTGTCTTGAGTGACGTAAAGCACTGTACAGTCAGGATTGCACTAAGCTCTGCCAGCTTTACAGGGAAGAGGGGATGTTAATACAAACAGGTTATACAATGTTAGATAAAAATGTTGAAAGATGTATAAGATAAACTTCAGACCTATCAAAATAAACTATTGTTATTATTATTATTATTATTATTAGAATTATTTTTTTTACTGTCGGTTTAATTGTTAATAAACATCTTGTTCTCTAATTATTATTATTATTATTATTATTATTATTATTATTTGTTATTATTCAATTTCATTGTTTTATAATTAACATAGATTTCTGTTCCTGACATTTGGACACTAAAGGGACAGAGCTAAATGTCTATAAAATGAAGGTGTCCAAATTACAGATTAAGATTTCTTCGGGACAATTTAAAGCGTATTTTCGTAACATAGAGGAGTAAATACGTTCGAGGTCTTCGTTGTTGGTTTCGTCATAGCATCGTCAAAATAATTCTTCTCGATTATTAAAAATATATAATTATATATTTGTTACTACATGTTTTTTCGCTGAAATATTTCGTAAGAAAAACCATCTCGCACTTCAACAAAAAAGATTTTTTTAATCACATCGCCTCAAAAGGTCTCAATTGGAGCAAGCAAAACGAACACAACATTAGCTCCATTTTTACTAACAGACGGAAAAAGACACGTGATAATATGATATAGACGACATAGAGGAATATAGAAACGACGTTATATTTATAACCTACGGTGTGCAAATTAAACAAGAGTGGATTTATCTTCTTTTATATTGTCAAAATAATGCTGATCGACTTGATGAATTGCTAAGTTGGATTTCAAGCTTCACTGAATGGTCTAGTTTGTTATCTATCCTCAAAGTGTACACACACACGTACGGAGATGCAAATCATTAAACGGTTGATCTGAGGTAACTGGAAATTACTTGTAGGAACACAAGTAGGAACCGATAGCAATGGAGAGGAGGTAAGGTTTTCAGGAGCCAAGTGCCCCACTACTGTCGGAGCTTAACAAGGTTTCCATGGCAATATTACGGTACTCTCCATGTATAAGATGCTGGTCCATCCCAAGGGTATCCCCTAGCATTAAGTTCGCCGGCACCTATTTGTGCATCGGGGTGGAAAGAGACAAGGTGAAGCAAAGGTTTCTTGTCTAAAGAAGCCATACAATGGCAGAAACCGAGGCTCGAACCACCGACCTTCAGGTTGAAAGTCGGATGCACTCACTTCTGGACCACCGGGCCTATTCCGTTATCCATTTCTTGCCATTATTCTTCGTTTGTTGATTTCCATTATTCTTACAATTCCAGTTATACACTTCTTGTAAAAAACGGGAAAAAGATCGCTCTTCCACCTTTTAATATATTTGTTATTGTTAAATATTCCATTACTCCACCCAAAACCGAAATATGACACCATTAAGCAAAACACAACACGAAATGAGGCACACACAAATTTATTACCTCAACTGACAGAAAATTACCAGTTGTTTATTTTCAGTTAGACTTATCCGTAAACAAATTCAACAGTCACACCGATTGTCTTTTTGGTGCTAATTTTTTTACATAAATCGTCGCCTATTTTTACACACACAAAACAAGAATGACGCGAAGATTAGGTCACAAGGATTATTAGCCTTGTGAATAATTCACGTGCACCTGGTTTTTGACCAATCAGTGTTTTCATCACCGTCAGAAAGAGCGTCCCTCGCTCTTATGTTGAATGGCGTACCGCTTGTCAGAACTTCCCCTTCCAGTTGGGCAGATAATGCCATGTGAAATATAGCAAAAATAGGATATTGGCTATCCTCGGTGAGCGGTAAAATACGGCCTTTGTTAATTCTGATCCAAAACGGCAATATGGCGAGAATTTGGGTTTTATTCGTAGTGTGTTTTATGTTGCGGACAGCGACTTCAGGTAAGTACAGTATACATTTCTGCTACTTAGTCTAAGTACCGTTCCAAATTTGCCACTATTAAACCTCGATTATTCTTCTAGAGAGCGGGCTATGTCCATTTAATAAGGATTTTCTTTTGAGGAACATAACAGGATTTCTTCGATCTTCGAAATCAGAAATACAGTATCGCCCGTCTTAGTTCACAAAACTGCTATCTTTCATTGTGTTCTTGGAAAGTTTGATTTGTTATGGCAAATCTACACCGCAAAGTCATGTCGTTAATGTCGTGAAAAGAGCTATTTTTGGCGTGCAAATCTTATCGAAGTTTTATAGTTTTATAATTTGGCAGCGACTTGACTAGAACCTGCTTTTTTTGACGCTGTGTCAATGATGGCTGTTTGTTCTTCTCAGAACACAACTGGTGGGAGTCAATGGCCATTGATTATCTAGGCGTGATGTTTCACGCTTCGGTGTGCAAAATCTATTTTCCACCAATTGAAGTCCCCCTTGGGACGCAAACGACCTACAGTAAGCTTAGTTTTTAGACTAAAATCGACATTTAGAGATGCATGCCTGAATCATTTTGTTAACCTGCTCAAACGCGGTGTGGTTGATTCCGTGACTCTGTGATGACTGATTATATTGCCTTGGGCAAGATGCTCCCTTAAAACGTATTGTCATAAGAAGTATTATCAACTTTATCATTGTTTATTCCTATAAGGGCCACTTAATATGAGCTCGGTAACCTGAAAAGCCTGTTTAGTGGGATGATCTTTGTTCTCTGTTATTATGATTTCAATATATCAGACAGGTTACCGGGATTAAACTGTATTTAACGAACAAGTGGAGCTCTAATGTCTCTTTGCTGCAATTTCAAACCAAAAAAATGTTTATTTATTATTCAGTTATAAGTACCATTTATTATCAAGAAAATCTACGAAATGGACGGAACTGATGATACCCCCCCCCCCCCACCTCCCCCCTTTAACGGAAATGCATGGGTGGGTCGAGGGTGCCCGCGCATTTAACCGATACCCACCAAACATTTTCAAAAGTTTTACTGGAAACCTTTTAATGGAACAGATTTTTGTTCATTTCCATGGCAACCATATGACAATTGTAACGTTCTTGTAGTAAATTTACAATTTAAGATAATTTTAGCATTTTCTTTTCCTTTTTATTACTGTTGACGAAATTATATGCTTTCTTAACGTGATGAAAATCCAAGATGGCGGTCATTTGAAATGATGACGTCATCACGTTGCTTAACATACCTTAACCTAGACAGTTTTGGGCGTACTATAAACTCCTCCCCCCCCCCCCCCCCCCCCCCGCCCCCGGTTACAGAAGATTAAAAAAAGTCCGGTCTGAACAGGGTTAACTATTTTTACAGTCGCGCCGGGAGAATTAATAAAGGCAACAATTGCTTCAGGGAAATTTACCTTTGGCGGTCGGCCTACTTGTTTGCTATTTAGGTATTCTTATTTTCGCATGTCCAAAATTCCCTAACCGGACGGGTTTTTTTCCATTATTTCTGAAGCCGATGAAGTCGTACAGAAAGCAGACGACATGGCTAAAGCAATAGCGCAGCAAAACAAAAAAGTCGAGGAAGAAAGTGAAGCCATGGAGAAAGCAATTGATGAGAAAGGAAAGCAAGTAGATACCAAAGAACAAGAAGATAAATTTGAAAAAGCTAGTGAGGAGGTGGATGCTGTGGGAGATGCCGCCGACAGCAAATTCGAACAAAAAGGTAAAACATTTTACTGAATAATAGAACGTTTGCCCGTAAGCCGGTTTTAATATGATAATGAGTTCAGTAACATGCTAATGAGCTTTGAACATTATAACGCGGTGACTTGTATTAAAATAACGAATACCACCGCTGCAATGTGCGCTGAACCATTTTTACTCAAAGAAATCACATGTACAGTTTTATCATTTTTTCACCTTTTGCCGGCAAACCTTAGGAGAACGTGAACACACGAACTTGAAAGTCGCCCCGCATTCCGGAATAAGAAAAAACCGAACAGTCTGTGAGAATTGTTTTTTAAGCAAACTTGCAATATAAGTCTGCATGGCAAAACATGCTTGAAATATAAAATAGGAGATTTTAGTTTTCCACTGGCTCCCAACCACTCTTAATGTTCTCGTTATGGGATACGTTCAACAAGCAATCGAACGCACCCTAAATATCATAGTAAATAGATAGGTAAGAACCTAAGTAAATTATTCTGTGTTCTGGCAAGTGACAACAACAACAACAACAACAACAAATAAATAGTAGTTCAACAACATCACACAGCAGGATCTCTCCAGAGTTAAAAGCGAATAATGTTTTACTTAATTTGTTTCAGCCAATTTAGTAAATAAGCTTGGTGATGATGCAAGCAACGCCATTGAAAATCAAGCTAAGAAAGTTGAAACCTTGAGTAATCAGGCTGATCAGACCGAGGATAGTGCCAGTAAACTGGTGGATAAAATTGGTAAGTGATTTACTCGATTCGTACGGATAATAAATGAGCGGAAAATTTTAGTTCGAAGCAGTTTTAAATAGCCCAATTCCGAGTTGCTCTTAGTCTCCTTTTCAAACCGAGTGCCGAGTGGCCAAGTGCAAAACCATTCATATGGATATAACTAACTATTTGCATGTGAATTAAGAAAACTCATTTTCGTATGAATGGTTTTGCACTTGGCCTCGGTTTGAAAAGGAGGCTAAGAGTACCTCGAAATGGGCTATTGAATGTCGAAAATAATTTGCATATTTTTCGGGACAGGGGTTGGGAGGGGGATATTGACAATCCTTCTTGAAACAGCTGTATATATTTGTCTTTTTCGTACCAGTAACTAAACTCATATACATATGAAAGGCTGGGTGGGCACCACGCCTCGCTTTCAAAAATACTCAAGGTAATTGGGAAATGGCCTAGTAGATAGATTGCCATACACTACGATCTTGTCTCTCCCATTCCACTGTTTCTCTCATTTTCGAACCGCTGTTTATTATATCTTCCAACGTTAACTTCTTTGACTGATTACAGCTACATTCTTGACGTCATAACGGAACACGTTTTGCAACACGACAGGTTAAACTCACGTGACTTCTGATCTAACATCTAAACAACAACACATCATGGACGCGACTAAATTTGACGAATAATGTTAGGACTGTTTGCATTTGTCGTATAGATTTTTTTTATTTTACTTCTTAGGCCTGAGCAGGATTCTATTCTTAAGTACAAAGTTATTTGGGTCATGTAACAGCTCTGACAAGATCTGACCCAATTGGATCGATATAATAGAACGAGAAAGAATAGAAACAATACAGTAGAACGAGTCGACAATAAATGTTTTATCCAATCTCGACAGCCCCCGACAGCCCTTCTGAGCGGCTGCAACACGGCATGCATAGAACAAGACAGCCCTTCCTTTCCAGTTTACTTTGTTATGAAGTTTATTTTGTTTTGAAGTATCGACAGCTGCTAACATTGGCTCCTCAAGTTGCTAATAGTTTTCTCTAATAAAAACCTTGAGATGATTTTCAATTTAAGTGTCTGATATATTTTCAAACTTGTTTAAAGTGCGTTTCAAATATCATAACTGATCCATAACTTGCTTTACCGAAAGCATGTATTTTTCCTTGAAGACAGCTTCAATGACATGTCTACAAAAGCCGTTAGGGGAACTTAAGCTTTCAATGGAGACGTTAGTGACAAAAATAAAATGAATGCATCTCGTTTGAAAAAATCAAAATAAACTTGGAAACTCCGAGGAACACAAAACTAAAATAAAGGCCATGCAACCATGGTGAACCACCTTCTCACAGAACGGAGCACCATTGGCTCGCAAGACAATGGATGACTGGTCATTATCAGGAAATAGCATTTAATCATGCATTCAACCGTGCACTATTACCCACACGATTATTCGTGCTTTAAGGAAAATAATACGGCAAAACAGCAGCTAACTTAAAACCAAAATTACCATCAGAATTGTTTAAGGAATGTTACATTTATTAGCAAATGTTTTGAAAACTAGTAAAAATAAACGATAAAACTGAACAACGTTTCGGGGTCGTCATGACGCCATTATCAAGTTCGAAGTGATAAAAAATTATAGAGTCAATGTCAGAAATAGTTCACCAAAGGAAATTAACATAATGTCTGAATATATAATGTCACGCAAATAGTTTTGCTTGAATTGAGTCCGATTGGACATTGAGAGGTGGTGTTAACTCTCTAATTAGTAACATTTCGTAAACTAAGCAATCGAACTTATTCGTGCACTTTTTTAGGACAGAAAAGTGTCTGTCAAGGTCTTTAGGGACATTACGGTGTTTGTTGAGAAGATGCTTGCCAATGGAAGAAGATTGGTATTTATGCTCGGGCACGCGCTGGTGCAGATGCCTAAGTGTAAACCCTACATAACTTGCATCACACAAGTCACATTGAAATTTATAAACAACGCAATTCTGATTTACAATAGGCGGTTTTTTCTCTTTTACTTTTAGTTTTTGTTGGATTTTGTTACTAACGAAGATCGGTTGGATGACTGTGTCAATCTTCTGGCTAAGAACTTTGAGTTGTTGGTGCACCAGGTCCGCCGAAGCCTGATCTTTGAAAGGCAGGACTATTCGGACAGTTGGACTGTCTCTTGGGGCAGATATTGGTTGAGGGCCTTCAGCCTTAGAGGCTACAAAATACCTGACGGTGGTATTAATAAGATGTTGTGGGTATTTCAACCGAGTGAACACAGCTTTCAAACGGTCACATTCTTCAGAGAAGTACGACCAACACGATGATAAACGATAAGCACGATCAAGCATGGTTCTTAAAAGCCCTCGTTTGTAGCGCATATCGACATGACTTTGGTAGTGGAGCAAAAGACTCGTGTTAGTTGGTTTTATGTAGACCTTGGTCTCGATTTGGGGAGCTCTGTTGAGGAGCTGCAATCCAAGGAAGGGTAGCAGGCCATTAGCTTCTGTTTCCATGGTGAACTTCACAGATGTGTGGCAGTTGTTAAGGACCTGGAGAAAATTAGTCGCTGATGTTGTGTCTGGCATTATGGTCAAGAAGAAACCCTAGAGCTTGCAGGAAAAATGCCTCCTTTTTACAAGAGGTACGTTGATGATACTTTGACCATAATGCCAGACACAACATCAGCGACTAATTTTCTCCAGGTCCTTAACAACTGCCACACATCTGTGAAGTTCACCATGGAAACAGAAGCTAATGGCCTGCTACCCTTCCTTGGATTGCAGCTCCTCAACAGAGCTCCCCAAATCGAGACCAAGGTCTACATAAAACCAACTAACACGAGTCTTTTGCTCCACTACCAAAGTCATGTCGATATGCGCTACAAACGAGGGCTTTTAAGAACCATGCTTGATCGTGCTTATCGTTTATCATCGTGTTGGTCGTACTTCTCTGAAGAATGTGACCGTTTGAAAGCTGTGTTCACTCGGTTGAAATACCCACAACATCTTATTAATACCACCGTCAGGTATTTTGTAGCCTCTAAGGCTGAAGGCCCTCAACCAATATCTGCCCCAAGAGACAGTCCAACTGTCCGAATAGTCCTGCCTTTCAAAGATCAGGCTTCGGCGGACCTGGTGCACCAACAACTCAAAGTTCTTAGCCAGAAGATTGACACAGTCATCCAACCGATCTTCGTTAGTAACAAAATCCAACAAAAACTAAAAGTAAAAGAGAAAAAACCGCCTATTGTAAATCAGAATTGCGTTGTTTATAAATTTCAATGTGACTTGTGTGATGCAAGTTATGTAGGGTTTACACTTAGGCATCTGCACCAGCGCGTGCCCGAGCATAAATACCAATCTTCTTCCATTGGCAAGCATCTTCTCAACAAACACCGTAATGTCCCTAAAGACCTTGACAGACACTTTTCTGTCCTAAAAAAGTGCACGAATAAGTTCGATTGCTTAGTTTACGAAATGTTACTAATTAGAGAGTTAACACCACCTCTCAATGTCCAATCGGACTCAATTCAAGCAAAACTATTTGCGTGACATTATATATTCAGACATTATGTTAATTTCCTTTGGTGAACTATTTCTGACATTGACTCTATAATTTTTTATCACTTCGAACTTGATAATGGCGTCATGACGACCCCGAAACGTTGTTCAGTTTTATCGTTTATTTTTACTTGTTTATGTATAACCAAACCTCTACTCATAAGGGTTTTGAAAACTGGAGTAGTATTTTGGCTAACGGTATTGTCCGGGTAAAGTTAGACCTCAGAAACCAATGTTGTTGGTGGCTGCTGTTTTAAAGCCAGGAGTATCCGTAGATTGTCTGTGTGACCTTCCTTGGAGTATAGTAGAAAACAAAAGCTGTTGCTGTTTAAACTGGCGTTTTAAACAATCTGAGTGGACGTCGTGTTCACAGTAATTATTAGCAATGCTATCGACAGTTTTTACGAAATTGTTTTCAGATCTTTTTGAACATTTCATTCGTTGACATCATGTTGTGTTGTGATTTCGTACTCCGTTGGCGTCAAGGAGATCGCGCAAAATTTCTCGGTTTTTAATAAAAAGTGTATTTCGTATGAATTCAAAAAGGCAAAAAGATTGAGAAGAATGCTGAGCCAAGGAAGCCAAACACTCGGATGAGCATTTCCTACACACTTCAACTCCCTCACGAGCCTCACGCTGACCAGATGGTTGAGAAGGCAACGTCTTTCGAAAACGAGATTAGAACAAATGAGGAGGCGGAAAAGACATACCCGTGGCCCACTCGTCAAGACCTGCACGGGTACGTCCCAGACTTTCACGCAAACCCGGATGACAGTAAAAGTGACATGAGTCTAAAGTCGTTTGACGATCGCGACGCCGAAGTCGAACAGGACGCGATGTCAAGCGAGGGCTACGCGCCTCCGCCGAATCTGCGCAGTAACCTGATTAAGATGTTTTACTTGCCCCGGGCTCCATTTCGGCTTCCACATAGGAGACACCGACATCGTCATCACCACAGGGGATATCGCCCTCGGTTCGCGCAGCTCTCAGTTACGAAACCTACTGCTAAAAGCAGTGACCTTGGCTTGCTTGTGTTACCTAGTGGAGGACCGCGACAAATGCCCGACGAAATACGAACCCAGATGGAGGATGATAGATTGTTGAAGAAAGCAGCTAAGCAAGCTTTTATCAGTGATGAAGGTAATATGAACGCATGAGTTTGAGTTTTTTTGTAAGGCAAAAAGCCTTAACAGCTAACCATCATTATTCCAATGATATTTAGAACCACATTGTACAGCGTAATAAACAGCACCACAGGAATGTATGGCTCACACTTAATGATTTCAAACAAAGACTCAAAAGTTACAACCACCTTGTACAGCATAATAAACAGAACAAAAGCTTTCATTTGAAAGGTCACTTTTCATTTGAAAGGTCACAATTTCAACCGCAGATTGAAAAGTTACAACCACCTTGTCTAATGTAGTTGGATTTGGTAAAGGTTCCTGTCATCTTAGATAGGCTCATACTCTTTCTCCCATATTTTTCTGGTCCTCTCGGCATCGGTAGCGTGAACATATTCTGTCCGTTCATGCATGTTGTTTCTTCTGAAGAACGGTTCACAGTCAAGGTTTCCATGGTCTACACTGCACTTAGTACATAATACCAACGGTAGGGCAAACGATTTGTGCAGCATACCGTCCTTTCACGTAATATATCAAACAAGAGGAAGAGTGTTTCATCGGGATATCCAAACACCGAGAAGTGGGTTGAAAAACGAGGCGCAGCCGAGTATTTTCAACCCACTTAGAGGTGTTTTGATACCTGATGAAACACTCTTTCTCGAGTGTTTAATATAGCTTCTCAAACTGATGATCATCCGGAGAAAACAAAGGAATAAAATCGCAAAATTCAATGCAAATTAACACCGAGTATCCAAACCTCTTTCACAGCAGTGATTCCTTTGTGTTCTCGTCATGAATTATTAATGAGTTTGACAAGGAAGATTAAAAAATTCCAGGTAGAAAATCAAATGGTACACGGCTTTGTGTCTAAAAAGATTCAGAAAATGAGGGAGCCAATTGAAATAATACAAATTTTCTTCTCTGTTTTCCCTTTGACACAGAACCATGCACTTTGTATATGTTGTGGTGCAATTTTGACCTTGGTGCAAATTTTATTTTCCTTTGTTTTTGGGTATGGAAATGTATGATAATGTATGATAATGAGTTTTAAACAAAGGAAAATAAAATTCGCACCAGGGACAAAATTGCACCACAGCATATATTTTCATTTTTGGTAAGGTAACTTCTACCTTAGGTAAGGTAACTTAGCCTTATTAAAAGGCTGAAATTTGCGACATAATTGATAAAACTTTAGCGAATTTGGATACTTTGTTGGAAGCTTGCAGGCAATGAAGAAGTAAAAGTTTCTAACAGCTGGATATATTAATCACCGTGGATGATTAAGATGGCATCAATACCCATGTGATGGCATCCTACTGATGAACAGTAACGAAATTCAGATATGTTCAGAAGCCACATTTATTTGAAGTCTGTCCCCTTTGAATGATCTTAGTTACATTACAGAATTCTGTAAAACTGCATAAGAAACATTTAATAGAATTTTAATGATGACCCTCCTCTACTCACAGACGCGGATGTCACGGATGAATTAAGCAAAAGCGCAGAAGAGAGCAACATGGAGAGGCAATGGATGAGGATCAACACCATCGGTAGCCCGGAGCTGTTCCTGCACTGGCCCCGTACCGGCGCAAAACTGGGTGCTATGCGACAGCAGGTCAGCGTTGTGAGTCCAGGACAGGTGGACTTGCTTCAAACAGAATACCCAGCTTACCCCAGGCCCAAAGGTGTGGGGGGTGACTTTCCAGGAGTTATGAGGAGCCGGATTAGAAAGAAAAAGGAGGCCACTTCAAAGAAACCTAAACAATAAAATAGCGTGAAAATCAATTAAGCCACAGTTGAACCCCACTAATAAGGATACCGTAGGGATCACGGAAACTGTCCGCATTATTGGCGTGTCCGTGAATGACATATTTTATTGTTTTCAAAGAAAAACACCGTGCAGTGCCGCATCCAATACCACAAAAACAATAAAAAATAACGATTGGACGACAATATGTAATATGTGTGTTTGTATTAACGGATGTGAATCTGTTTCAACGGGAGTATGTCCATATTAACGGGTGTGTGTCCGTATTAACGGGTGTGTGTCCGTATTAAGCTGTCTTTTAACTCTGTTCAGACTGGGGGAGTACCCGCGCTAACTTTAAACGTTAATAAGTAAATATTGTGTTAAACAATCCTCGCCAAACTTTTGTGTTTTTCTTAACTTTATTTGGAAATTTTGTTTTTTTATGTGGCAGGTTTTTTGTTCATGATACATGACTTTTCTCCCATGGCAACCATGTTTTGATAGGCACGTTACTCATACCGTTCACTTTCTTGAGTAGGTTTTATACCTTTAGATCCTTTTTTCGTCATTTCATTGGTTTTGATGGGCTTTTCATTGGTTCAGTCAATTTTGACGCTATTCTGAAGTCAAGAAATCTAAGTTGGCGTATCCAATATTTCGCGACTCCTCGGCAATTCCTGCGTCATGCGAAATTATGATATCATGTTATCGACCTAACATTACATTTTCAGAACATACTATATGCTCCCGAGTTTTACTGTCACAGGTTCAACACTGTTGATTCCTCCTCCCAATAGACCAGTATCACGCTGGTATGACATGAAAATATATTTAATGTAATGGGGAAAAGAGTCCAGTATCAAATTCAGCACATCAATATTAGTAAAACTCTAAAGTTTCGTAAAGATAGCTCGCACACTGACGGAGATATGAACTTTTGAAAATTAGTACTCTGGCCTAATTTTTACAAAGAAATGTATGGGAAAAACACGAAAACGAGGCTGGACGGGCAATCTATGCCTGTCCACCATACATTTCTTTGTAAAAATGCTCATTTTCAAAATTTCATATCTTCGTCAGTTTGCTAGCAATCTTTACAAAACTTTGTAGTTTTACTAATATCGATATGCTAAATTTGATGCTGGGCTCTTTTCCCAATAAACTAAATATATTTTTGTGCCATGCTAGCGTGGTATTGGTCTATTTCCCATTCCCAGATGACCAAAAATAGCCCTGTCTGAATAGAGTTAAAGTGACGCTTAAAGTGAACCCTGCACTGTTATAACAAATTGGTGCATGTTAAATTAACGGAAATGTACTAGTCTAAATTTCAGTTTTTAGTGTACAAAATATTTAATATGAACATCACTTATTTTCGCTTTTAAATTTCCCGCACACCGCCATTTTGAATTTTTATGACGTCATATGGTAGCCAATAGCCCATTTTCGATATATTAAAATTCGACTTGAAACAAAAGACATCACTACAAGGCTTAAAGGAATGATAGTAGGGATTTACATGGTTTATTCCCCTATTGGTGGGAGGCAGCGTGGTCGAGTGGTTAGGGCGTCGGACTTGTAATCCGGAGGTCCCGGGTTCAAGTCCCGCTCTGACCACTTGCTGGAGTTGTTTCACGGCAGACCCGAGTTCAACTCCTCGACCACGCTTGTAAAATAGCCAACTGGTTTGCCTCCTGCCAGTTGGAATTTTTAAAATATTATGTTCTATTTGAATATTTGTTTCTTTATTTAGTGTCCCCAATTAGTGCTCGCGCGCTAAATACCTTGACACTTAAATAAAGTGATTATTATTATTATTATTATTATTATTAAGCCTCGTAGCGATGTCTTTTGTTTGAAGTTGAATTTAATATACGTGTATCGAAATTGGGCTATTGTTACATAAAAAAGAACGTCGATTCTTACAGGGATTATTTCACGATTCGGCGCATGTGCGCAGCTGATTAAAATGCGTTATTCGCTTTCTTACCAGTTTTATCGGTTAAAAAACCACTCACATTTACTTCAATAATCACATACTATAATTAGTCCAAACAAAGCGAATGATGATCAAATTACAGAAAATTTAAACGGATTACACCGACAAACCTTTGAGCCAAAGGATTTATTCTACGCTCTGACGGCTTTGATGGCGCACATGGGTATGTATAATCATCCATTCAATCGGCTCACTAACCGCGACATTTTCACGGGCAAATTACCCGCAAGTGTTGTCTACTCGCTTCCGATTGGCCTAAAGAATGAAATTAAATGGGTTACGTAACAGCTTGCACATGCGCCGAACCGTGAAACCCTCCCTTTAACAACAGAATGCATAACAAAATGACGTCACGCGGGAAATTTAAAATCAAAAAAGCGATAATAACAGTGTAGGTTCCCTTTAATTGTGATCTTCGGATCCCAGATAGAGTTGGATTCCAGAAATATCAGTTAAAATTTTAGAAAAGAAAGTAACAATATAACGTGTAACCTTTAGTAAATAATTCTATGGCTGTCTAAAAAAAAACTACTTTAAAGGATAAAAATACAGCATGGTCTGCAAAGCAACTTTTGTTTTTAGGAAGACAAAACGAAATTTAAAAAGGACAAATTATGTTCCTTGCTTCTTTAAATATAAAATATAAAGTGGCCGTCTTTGAATAAAGTTTTAAAGTTGAGTGTTAATATCAACGCAAAACATTTCTGGTTTTCGCCTGGTTTTAACTGAGAAAAATTACGTCCATCAATCGTATATTTTTTCACGTGGTTAAATACACTTGCTATATAATAGTAACTGTAAGTTAGTTTTCTGATACGTTATGAACTAAAACGATAAACGGTTTAAAAAAATGAAAACAGAAGACTTCTTTGAAGTATAAATCGATTAAAATTTAAAAACTTTGAACAGTTAAAATTTAAGAATACTTATATTTGCTTAGAAATGATTATATAAATATATATCTATTCAAAACACAAAGCATTTAAAAATGTTAGAAACTCGTAAGGTTGAGTTTTTCAGATTGTTCTTAAAAGCTCTATAGATTTCAATATTTCTGGACTCATCTGTCTATAGAGTTCCCCAACATTGCTGCATGCAGCTTATCGCCACGATAATCGGTAGCTAGTACAACTTAGTATGATCATATTTTAGACAACTTTCCAGCAAACAGCAGTAATTTACTTCTACTGTCACTGCTACTATTTGGTACCAATACAGTCAACTCTCTCTTGACAGACACCTCTATAAGACGGACACCTGGTGTTGGTCCCTACTGTTTTCCAATCATTTTACTGTAACTAAGACGGACAACGGACACTTTGAAACCATCCAACGGACGCTTGAGAATTAAAATAGACATCTATTTATTGTGCATAGGTTCAGCTTTATTATCTCAGAATTACTAGTGTCACGTTACCTTGACTCTCTATAAGTCGGACACCTATCTAAGACGGACAGTTGGGGCCGGGCACGACGGTGTCCGTCTTAAAGAGAGTTGAATATTTTCAAAGAAACGTATTTTTCTGCTGTCAATCTTTTTGACATACTTCTGTTGATCTCCCACGCTCCTTGTCCTCTCACAGAAGCAACCATGCAGCGCAAGTAAAAGATGGGTTTCTCTACCATTGTTCAAAAAGCTGCTTTAAAGGAACATGGTCCCGATGATGCACATGCGCCGAAAATTGTGTGTTGTCTTAAAAAATACAATGCGTCACGTGTCATTTAGGGTCGATTTCCTGCCGTTTTGCGCTTTTAATTTTTTTTCCGTTTTTTTTTTGTTCCGTCGTTGGAAAAGGATGACAACCGAGCTCCTTAAAACGGCTGGAAATATATTCTATCTGTCACTGTTTGCAATAAAGTTGTTGCAGTACTCAAACCTACCACTATCATCCTTGAAATAACGTCAAATGCCCTTTGTGTCAAGGACGTAAAATCGGAGACTGTGAGCTCTAAACTCGAAGCAAAGTATTTTGTTAAAAAATATATTTGTCTATGTGTGTTGGAATACTTAAATTAAATCTGCTGCGTCAGACTGATAGTCTAAAAAATGAAAACTACATCATTAATGTGTTAATATTTATCAAAAATGATAGGCAATAAAACAACTGTGCAACAATTACTCGAGCCACGATTAACAACACAACAACAAGGACAGCAATAACAATAACGGCAATGACACGTTCTTGGCCAAACCTTCTATATCTTTCCTTTATCTTTATTTAAACCACCCCTCGCGTCAAGCTCCGTACCAGAATTCACTCTACACTACCCTTAGCACTGTTGGTGCACATGTTTGGAGAGTCTCGATCTAAACTCCACAATACAACTTTCGTCTTCAACAGGGCCAACAAATCATGTTATTTTAAGCATCCCAACAAAAAGGACTGATGACAAGATAGAGCCGAGTAAAGTCGTCGTATTTCCCGACTCGGCGGTTAAGGGAACTGATACAAGTAACATGCAGATCAAAGAATTCCATCCTAAAAATGACAACGGAAAATGGCTGGCAGTTCATATTCCTGACCACATGCCATATCCACGAAAAAATGTAAGAATCATAGCTTCGAAGAATGCTGCGAACGATCTGCGACGAGTTGTTGGACCAACCAAAGATACGCTTGAAATGGAGATTCAATCGATCCTCGGAATAAACGAAGATACGTTGCAAAGAATGATCGCTGAAGGGGAAAACGATGATGCAGCGAATAATGAAGATGGTGATGACGATGGCGATAGTGATGACGATGATGATGATGGAGGCGATGATACTGATGACGATGAAAATGGCGTCACAGGAGATCCTCTAAGTGATGACGAAACAAAGTGTGATGATTCCGAGAAAATCAGCACCAAACAACGAGACCGAAAAAAGTGCAAACGGGTGGGAAATAACAAGTCTGGAAAAAAGATAATGGATGGATCTGGGATAGGTGGACTAATGAAAGAAGATGAAGATAACGAGAAGCCCAAAGTGCATGTGGAACAGCCAGCAGGATTTGAACTTCGATGGGAAGATATTCTAAACAACTTTAAGAATTTTAACGTTAAACGAAAGAGAAAAATATGCAAACTGTTTGCATTGCAAAACGATATGTGTGAGCGGGTGACAAAACGGCGGAAACACAACTTTAAGAAAAAGCTGAAACACTATCTTCTACAAATGCTAAGAAAGTTCTTAAGGAAGAACAAGAATGAATTCGAAGACTACTTAAGTAAAAGGTTAGTAAATACTTAAGTCAGTCGTTCTGCTACTTACTTTGTTTCCTACGTTAGTCAGTTAGTGAATGGTGTAAGTACGTTAGTTAGTTAGTTAGTCTGTTATTTAGTTTAGTAACATTAAATACTTAACACGCTTGCCATTTGTCAGAACTGACCAGTCAGTTCGTAAACAGAATGTTCCATTTTGAAGACCTGTTCCTGCAAGTCCATCAAAATGATGCATGCTATCTACGAATTGACTGGTCTGGATGGCCAGTCAGAAACAATAATGGCATACTCTATTTACGAATTGACCTGCCCGGCTAGCCAGTTCTGACAAATTGTAAGCACTCATATTTAGCTTTAGTTAGTTAGTTTGCTAGCAGGGCGGAAACAGGGGGTCGTAGCAATTGAAGAGATAGCGTCACTTCGTTCCCTAGCCGTAACAAATAACAAAAACAAAATCAAAAGGGGGATAGGTCGCATCTCTTCGTCCCCCGCCCCCTAAATCTGCCTTTGATTAGTCCCACAAGACACTAGAAAATCTAGTAATCTAATAGATATAGAACAAAAATATTTTAAATTTTCTACATAAAACATAGGTATATACTTCATGGTAGTTTTAATTTATGCACGTCAAAGAATCCGGCACTTACTTAGGGCTAAAAACTCATTTTAAAATGGTTAGCTTTTATTTACTGTTATGGATATCACTACCCATAACAGTAAATAAAAGCTAACCATTTTAAAATGAGTTTTTAGGATCCCTATATGATAGGATCCCTATATGGTGTGTTACAATGAAGTATATACCAAAACATAGTTAATTAATAAGCTAGGCTTATCTACGCATCTTTTGTTTACGACTATCAAACGCATATTTGTACATCGCGACGTATACAATACAACATTTAATTAGCATTGTTTGTGGCAATGATTTTCTCCATTTAAAAGGCTGAAGGATGCTTTAGCTGGACGACTAAAACCATCCGACGATGGCCTCTTGCACATATATGACAAAAATTCGGGAAATACGAACATGGAAGACTTCTTAAAGGACCTCAACGATGGTACAGCACCTCAACTTGGAGGGGCCGCCGAAGGGGCCCAGTTACCTCTATCCCAGTCCACCACAAACCCTCTCGGCCTCACTATGGATGATAATTCTGTCAATGGCGGTGTTTTTCGAGTCACGCCGCAGATGAATTCCAACAAATTGACAACAACGGAGAATCCTGATGACAGTCCACCAGATGCTGTGTCGGCGCTCAATAATATCATACACCCTCTACTGAATGATCAAGACAATAAATTGGATGAAAAACTTCAGACAAAAATTCTTCAAGAGGAACTAAGTAAGACTTGGAAGATCCTTCTTTTTAGCCCTTATTTTTCTTCGCACTGTAATAATTGAGCCAGTAGTTTATCTAGTGTTATCGACTAGGTCTAAGTCATCTTTACTGTTAGATTATTTCCATTTATGTTGTTAGATGTATGTATGACATAGGCGAGTTTTGTTTTTTCTATACTGCCGAAATATCGCCAAACAATATTGCTATCGGCTATCCTGATAATGTAAAATTAAATCAAACCCTTCTTTAAGACTCTCTTGAGCGATTTCGCATATGAAAGCTAATAATGTTTAATCAGTTTACATTGCCACATACTTTACAGTAAATTTGGGAATTTGATTGGCTCTTTTTCATAGGTAAATAATCGCTGATAGTCAATGATCACGTGATTGTTTGTCAACTACGAAAATTAGAAACTTCTTTAATATTAATGGATTCACGCACACTCGTGAAAAAGCAAAAACGTTTGTAACAGTAGGACATTGTTTTAAACAACGTTTAATGCAACATGTTGCCAGACAAGTTGCAAAAGAAACTACTGAGCTGCCAATGCAGGAAAAGTCAACTGGATCAACTGAATTGCATATTTTTTTCAGGCCATGTCAATGCAGAACAAGAGGAGCAAGAAAGACAGAAAATCAAAGACGCTTCGCTGAACGATCGTCTTATGTACATGTTCAAGCTACAGAATCTTGCAACCCACAAACCGGAAGTAACAGCTGCAAATGGGGAGATTTCGGGCCAGCCAATAAGTGTTGTGAGCCCGCACCAGGTCTCTCTCATGCAGATGGATCTTCCAGACAAGAACCCAGATATACCTTTACTGGCTTCCAGTTCTTCGAAAGAGCCGACAGCGCATTCAAAAGCAAAAACGAGGATCCGACCTTTGCCTTTTAGGGGGAGGGTGCCTTTTACTAGGAGGGTTCCATTAAGACCAAGAATGTCGTTATATGATAGACCTCGGCTGTTAGGAACCTTCAGGTTAAGAAATAGAAATGGGAATTGGCGGCCTACAATGAAAAGGATTTGGAAGCGAAGCTATGCAAGTGACAAGAAATACCGTGAAGAAAAGGAAAGATCGATTATGATAGAAAATCGGATCATAATTTAATTCAGTCAAAACGGACTATGAGACTTAAGACTGAGCACTACCTTTGTCCCCAACATACATGGAATCGTTTGGCAAGGAAGTAAAAATAGCTTCTCTTATAGGCTAAAGTGTTCTAATAAAAAAGACCTACTGAACTCCTTTCAGAAGAAGACTCTTGTTTTATGTCGGTTAAAATACTCGGAACGGAAGATCAAATATGGCAAATCAGAGTAGAAAGAGTTCAAAGAAAATCTCACCAATCCCTAACATTGAAACACTAGTTTGTTGAGGATCGTTTCTGTAAGTAGAAAATAAAAGTGGTGTTTTCTTTATAAAATTAGCTTCACTTACAAAACGTTTGCTTTGTCAAATACTTTTGGAGTAAATCCACTGTTCATTATCACCGCCATACACTTGTCCTTCTTTTATAGATTTGTATTTCCCGCTACTTTGGATTTTATTTTTTTTCAGAGCTACCTGAACAACGCTAGACGCCATTTTTTGGATTGACACATGCTAGTTTTTACGCGCGAATAGTGGAGACGACAAACAATCTTGTAAGATAGTCATCACAGAAATGGTAACAACTGTGTGTGTATATAGCAGAACATAATTCGCATTTTTTTTCCTGTCAGTTGTTAGGATCGTTTATATTACTCAACAGATATTTAACATGAAAAATAAACGTGTTACATTTTGGAGAAATGTTATAACTGTCATTTTTGGCTTTTGTTAATCTTTTTGACAGTGGTTCTGTCCTCTTCTTCTCCTGTTGCCACTGTCACTTGCATTCCTTGTCCCCAGGCTTCTCTCCTTGGTAAATCCGGAGCGCATGGAGTGGCAAGACCGAAGCAGAGCGTTTTTCCTCTTTCTCATCATGCCCAGCGCCCCCACTGTTTCCCGCGCTTTACAAACGTTCTATAATGGCGCCTGGAGACAAGGAAAGTCACTCGCGTTCTAAAAAGTGCTCCAACGCCATTAAAAAATAGAAACACGTGTACATGTAAATGAACTTTCCCTAAGCCGGACACCATTAGTGCTGTAGTGCTGGCGTCTGCCTAAAAAGGTGTCCGCCTTATAGTGAGTTTATTTACAGACAAACAAGAAAAATACTACCGGAACCAGCCGACCACTGATGTCTACCTTAGAGAGACGTCCTCCTTACACGAAAGTGGTGTCTGCTTTGAGACACTTTACTTAGCAGCTATTTGAGTGCAATCCGGCGCACGCTCCGTGCACAGACCTCGTCCCCAGAGCCCTCGTTTCGTTTGGTCAGCGGTTGAAACGAGTAAAAAGTAGAGAGTAGAGAGTAGCTCTGCACGAGACGCAATAGCGTTCCGCCCAGATTCTAAAAATAGAATTGGCGCGCAGCATCATGGGATTGAAATGCGTACAAACATTCAAGAACTATGCAGGTAGCTACGAAAAAACAGGTGCTACGAAGCACTGTTCTTGGGTACAAGTCGACAATTATCCACAACATGTACAGGAATCGCAAAAACTGGTGTTTCCGAGGCAGTCATTTTGAAATATTTGTCCGCATTTCGATCCCACAGTGCAATGCTGCCAAATATGACGTCACCTGGGCGGAACGCTATTAAAAAACCGTGGAGCTCTAGGGACGAGAATCATAAACACCCAAACCGCAGCCTTGAAAATGCATGATCGAACATTGCTGTTTTTCTGTTGAGTGTACTTGAAGGTCTCTCTTACTTTAATTAATCTTTTCGTGAATATATCCATTCCATATCGATTGTTTTTTGGTGTGGTGTCGAATTTCTATCTTAATCTATAGTTGATAACCATTGTAATTCTCATCAGCTTCTGCTTTACAGTCTATCGATATGATAAAGAGAAAACAGATTATAATCAGACCTTAACAATAATTACTTGCTGTTAAGGAAAAGGTAAATAGGCGGGGAAAGACTTGTGGAATGTCATAAAACAACAGGTTTTTGTTCCCACAACAAGAACATTGAGTCACAATTCCCTCCCACTAAACTCATTCCTTATAAATTACCTTATCACCCTGGAAAATTCCACTTCACTGGGGAAGGTGACATATCGACCGCGCTTGTGTTTTCCTGCACTAAAGATGGCGTAATATCAAGTGTTAAAGATTTTTGCCTTACTATGAGGGTACGTATTTAAATTGTTTTTATTCATTTAATAGTACGTGTACTCGAATGAAGCTGTTCTTGAGTTTGTAACTTTTTATTTCCCGTGTATTTCTATTTGATATTCCTTTTCTTTTTCCCTGCAAAACATTTGGACTCATGCGTTTACGGTTTACTTTATTTTAAAACAAAGGATTAAGATCTCTTGTTCAATTAATTAAAAAATTCATGTATCAATGCAAAGCCGGCCTACTTCCTGATAATTTCATGTGCATTCTTATGACAATAGAAGTTCGGGGTTCTTTTATTTACCTCATTGCAGAACAAATGTAAGAAAGTTTTCGATCTATTTTCAAAGTCCTAAATTCTTTAATTCTCTTAGCTTTGAAATTCAAAATGCTACAAGCTTTTACCTCAAAACTGAAAGCATTCCTCTTATCGTAATAATTTTGTTCTTTGCCTTTTCTTTCCACATTGCGTTTTTAGCCTAACTATATGCTTAAAATAAACTGTAAACTTAAAATAAATATAATAATTGTTTATTGTTGTAGCTTTGCCATTGATTTTACGTTATATTCTTTTAATAATTCGTTGAAAATAATATACTTAGGGAGCCCATTATCAGTTATAAGCCCAGTGGTTTCCTTTGGGCTTCCATGCCAGTAGCAATAAACTTGAACTTGAAACTAATTCCGTCGAGCACTCGATCACTTGTTCCTCCAAAGAAAATACATTCAATCCTACCTAACAAGGTCTCTTGAGCCTGTAATACACGATTCAACATTTGTTGCTCAACAGATGTGTAATGCCAATAGATGGTTTTCACTCACGTGACCTTCAGTCCTGTGGGACTCAAATAAATGCCATTCGCCACTTTAGAAACGAGAAGGAAACTTGGCCGAGTGAACTTTCGCAACGACTTCTGGGACTGTTACTGGGGACAGAGACAAAAGAAGCGTCCCCAATAGCCGTTTGGTCATTCAAATGAAGGCAATACTCCCATCCCAACAGTCTGTATAACTATATATACTAGCAGTAATCACAGATTATGGAGACGCGTTCGAAGGAATTTCCGGCGGAAATGAGCCCCTGAAAAAAACCAATAGAAGCGGCCATTTGGTAGACCGTCTACCAAAAAATCTCAAATTTTACTGCACATAAACCACAGGACAACCAACACGAAATTAGGATTGCGTTCTTCGAACGGAATGGAATGTTTAGGTTTTTCCATATCATTTAGTGCCTTTAAAGAAAACGTTGTGAAAATTAATATAGTTTAATCTTTACGTTTCTTTTAGCTGAATATTTCAGCGGCAGAATATTTTAGGGAAACGAATCTTACCTCCCGAGTTTACTGCTTGCTGTTTTTTCCTTTTCTAAAATCTAAGCTGACTTTACTTCGAACCCAAAACGACATTTTGTACCCCTTCGAAAAAAAGGCGTTAATTTTCCGATGTTACGAAAGCTTAGGGCAGCATTTTACCAAAGAAAACTCTAGTTTTTGCTCGAATTAATTACGAATTTGTAAGATGACTTGGGCCTTCTGAACAGATTTTTCATCGAAACGATTCGTTCGGTGCTCCTGTTTTAAACACCCGACCCATTGCAATTGAGATGTAAAATTTGAATCTTCAACTGATATTAATTTCCAAGATGACAAAGGCTTAATAAACTGGCATAGTATCACTGTTAAATTATTGTACCAATACTAATTTGACATGTGCACTGTCATTCTTCAGGACGTAACCATATAGTTGTTGCATTAGCAGTGGAACAAAAGAACATCCCGTTCCTAAAAACATGACTCTCAGAACATTACTGACTGTACTTGCTACCCTTGCGTCTTTTTGTCTTGGTAAGTAATGTATCTGGTCTTTGAGCGGTTTTAAATTGAGTGTCTTTCCTTGTTACGCTTTGTGATTGGCTAAAAAATTTCGTGCCACTTTATCACAACCAAAACCAATCGTGACTTGCTCGCACGCGTTTTCCCGCGCTTGGTGCCGGCTACTTATATTTGCTTCGAGTTCTGATTGTTTCATTTGATTGTTCGCGCAAGTTGTGATTGGCCAGAGTAATTACTTTGGTTTTGGTTTTACGACACTTAACTGAAAACCACTCTATATTATCACATCAAAGTATCATGAAAATCAGAGAAAAAAAGGCGCGAGAAATTCGCAATTAAAAAATCTGTTTCTCGTTTAGCCCCGGCTTTGTATTTATGAATTTCTAATGACGATTTCCATTTCCTTTAGCTGCGGAGGAGCGCAAAAATATAAAATTGCTGTTTGTCCCAGCAGACGTCATGGCATCCCTTCGCAAGAACCTCACTGTCAAAGACTTGCCCGCGGGACTGCCCGTAGGCTTACCAGGCCAGGCCACTCAGCGATGGACACCAGTGCATTTACCGGGAGATGAGACACACTCATTTGAAATACGCCTCAATCCTCACACAGCGCACAAGCTCAACTTAGGCCTTCGGCAGTTCAGAATCGGTCGTGGCCATGGATTACTTTTAGAATTGAAAAACGTTTCTCTTTCGACGAAGGGAAGGACCGTGTTAGATAGGCTGGTCGAGTTCTATAAGAACTGCGGTAGTGGAAGAAGGCCCCATTATGGTATGGTGCATAGAATACAGCACCTTCTCCCCTTTCCGCAACATTCACTTTTATTGCCTGGTGATGTCCCTCTACTGAAACGTATTCAAAGCGCGCTTGAGCGTTTTTTCCCCAGGCGTCATGACGGCTCGGTGGACGTTTTTCAACACAAGGATTCCAACGGTGCTGTTCATTTCCTTCCCTTTGATGAAGTGCGGCGCGAGGTGAATAATCTCATAAAACGAACCATTGCGAGCAAAGGTTGTGTAAAGATCAGCACCAATGCCTTGACTCGTGCTCTTAAATTGTTTAGAAGCAGTAATGAAAACTCAACGACTGTAAATGACAGTGAAAGCACCGACTTAAAAAAAGGTGGTAAAATGGACAGTAACGATGACAACGACGACAATAACAACAACAACAATCAAGACGACGAAAATAGCGATATACTCTCGTTTGGGCGCAACCTGGCTTCTCTTAACTCAGACCGAAGAAACAAAGTCAACTTTACTTCCAGTGTGAACGTCCCCAGCGATGTTGTAACAACTAAGATAGCGGCTGTTCTCTCCGATCTGAGAAAAGAAATCAGCGCCTGGACGAGACTAAAAGGGAACCAGGCCATTCCCAACAGCGATAAAGACAATGAAGACCTAAGTACCGTGGGGCGTAAAGACGTAAAGAACGTTCCTGTGACTAACACTATTAAAATTATTAGCAATGATAGCAGTGAAAATAAAGGTGATGAAGGTCACCAACAAGCGACGGGCTTTGATTTGAGTAAAGTAAAGAAAAGGCGAAAAATGATAAGTAGTGATAAAAGCGATGACAAAGACAGCAAAGGCAATCAAACCAACGGAAGCAATTACAAGGAAAATAACGGGCAACATACAAACGCATTGAAAATAACAAATACTGATATGGTAACGAATACTGATACGCAAGTGGGAAAAGCCGAATCGGACACATATTTAATGGAAGTTAAAAAGAATGTTTCAAAGATTACACAAGATTCCACTTATTCAGTTCATGACGTCGGAGGACATGACCATAGCAACATAAAAATTGCTAATGCGAGTCTCGATAATCTTATTGAACTGGTCAAAGCGTTAAAGAATGCAGAGGGACTCAAAGAAAATAAAGACATACTTGATCTTATTGGAAAATCTGAAAAAGCAAAAAAGGTCAATAAAAAGGTATCAAGTAAAGTAGGGAGATATCGAGGGCGTAATAAAAATAAACCGCATCGCGATAAGCATCGTGTTAAGGACAAGCAAAGTCGAAAGCGTCCGTCAGTTGTGTTTCACTACAAATACAAGCCAAAGTCGCTAAGATTAAAGATGCACCACAAGGTTAAAGAAGATGACAACGACGAGGGCAGCAATGAGAAGTACGTAGGCGAAGGCCGATTTGTAAAATTAGGTCACATGCGAAGACACAGGCCACGCATCAAAGAAATGATGCTACAAGATGAAGAACAAGAAGAAGCAGAAGCAGAAGATAAACAGAATAAGTACGTGCAGAGAAAATTTGACGATCTTCCAGTTGAAGAAAGCTACACTGGTGCTGAAGACAACGCTAGGTTATTACGAAAGCTGCGCTTGCTTAGACATCATGGTCATGCAAGCCGTAAAAGCCCAAAACTTCGCGTCGTCGTATACGACGATGATGAGGAGGAAAAGGAACCGCACAAAGATAACTGGCGCAACAGTGAGAGCGAGGAGTTTGCTGAGAAAATTCATAGAGATGACAACGATGCCGTGTCGGGAAAGTCGACGGATGGATCAGACCCGCTTTTTACAGACCCTGAGAATAGTCAGCAGTACGACCAGGGAGAAACAAGCAATGAGCGTCCTGAGAGTAATAGTGATTCTGACATGCAATATTTGTCAGACAGTATTGGGGCCGATGACAGCAGCCATCCTGAACAGAGCAATGGGGCGGGTGGTGTACCCAACTTGGAACCTTACTTGAAGAAACACTTTGGTGAATTATCGAGTATCTTTTATCCCCGAAAGGGGGCTCCAATATCAAATTGGCGTGGGTGATCGTCAAAAATTTTGAGGGGTGAAACCCGTTTTGTGGGGTGGGCTAGCTCACATCTTGATAGTGCTCATTTTCGATTCAAACACACCCTTAGTGATACCAAACCACGAAGTTTAACCCGTAAAAGGTACAATGATCACCCCCGTCATCCCCCCCCCGTCATCCCCCCTCCCCCCCGTACGTCCGAGGGTTAATACCCTAAAAGGTATCAGAATAACTCTGACAGTGGTCATTTTTTATTCAAACACCCTTAGTGGTACCAAACCATGAATTTTAACCCCTAAAAGGTACGATGATCACCCCCGTCCCCCCCCCCCCCCCTTGTACGTCCGAGGGTTAATACCCTAAAAGGTACAATGATCACTCCCGTCACCCTCCCCCCCCCCCCCCTGTACGCCGAGGGTTAATACCTTACAAGGTGTTTGAATAACTCTGACAGTGGTCATTTTTTATTCAAACATGCACCCTTAGTGGAACCAAACCACGAATTTTAACCCGTAAAAGGTACAACGATCACTCCGTCACTTTTATATAGGAGTCCCCCGGGGGACTATAGCATTAAGAGGAAAGAGACATCAGGTGAATTTTCGGAGGGGGAACAAACCATAATCGCTTCTTAGTGATCACTGATGATTATCCAAGACACAAGGTAAAAATGTTCTGTTCTGTACAAATGGGTGCTACCCAATTGTCGGGGAAACCCGATAATATACTTTGGATTGAACTGCGATGACTAGCTTCCCATCCAGGGGGAGTCTCAATATTTTTCACAATAACTAGAGATAAACTTTGGCATGTTGGGTTTCTTCGCCTAGTTAAATCATTTACAAAATTTAATCATGATCTGCCTTTATTTGCATTTAGAAGACGAGGAAGGAGAAGAAAGTGAAGAAATCAAATTGTTCAATAACCAGGATGACAAGTTTGGTGAAACGATGGAAAAACGCATCGGGAAAGCTTCAAAACAAGACGACATGGTAATGAACGAGAAAACAAACACAATAGATAACAACGAGGATGATGAGCTTGGAAGAATTCACATACACAAACTTCCGTTCAACATCCAAGAAGATTCGGATGGAGTAGATACCAGTCTCACGAAGGAGCAAGACCAAGACGATTCGCTTGGGTTTCAGCGAATATATTCCCCACCAGCAATGCCTTTCATGGCTTCTCGACCGAGCGCCATGACATCAATCACTCCAACAGCTGGTCAAGGTATAGATCTGTCACCAAATATAGTCATGCCACCCGAACAATCAACTTTGGTACCACCAGCTGCAGAGTTGCCTCAAGTCGCTGGAGGTTCACTAATGCGAAGGCCTAACATCGCTGCGTTTTCGGGTGTTAATTATCAACCAAGCATGACCGCCCAAATGAACAACATGATGCCGCAAACGCCGTTTCCGCAGGTCGGCAGTATGATTCCAATGCAGCCAGGCGCGCCGAATTTTGCTCCTCCTTTGACTCCCATGATGCAACCTGGTCAGATGGGAGCATTCATTTCTGGCGGCCGAAAGAGGGAGTTAAAATCTGGGGTCAGGAAAACGGTGACGCCGAAAGGTCCAGCATTAAAGAAAAAACATTCCCACAATTAAACTGATGGATTGATTGATTGATCGATTGATTTATCTGATTGACTCTGTCGCGATATTCTCAAATTTTATCAATTCATGGAAGGCTCCATCCATCGTTATATGTTTTTGGTTGAAAATGGAGTCTTATAACCTAAACTTGATCCATTTATAAGATTGCTTTCATGTCGTTTTTACCCGTCCACGAGTAAAAAAATATTAAAATAATCAAGAACACCTTGTAGCCACATCTGCGTTACATGTGGGAGACTGGATTCGATTTAATCTCGTACCCAGATCTCCCACGGTCAGGCGGAATTGCAGTACAAGCACGAGTGAGATCTGGGTACGAGATAAGTATTCCTAGTCGAAAATCTTCGTTTTGAAAGGCGTTTTCAAGCATGCACCATTTTGGTGAAAATCAGAAAACTAATTTTAGAAGAAAACATCTTTTCAAAATAAAAATGTTTAATCTTATGGATACGGCCTTTTGTTAGTACTTCGTGGAGTTATCGATCAAAATTATGCCAAAACTATTATCTTTTAAGAGGTTAAATTAATCTAATTAGGGAGCTTAACATGTGGTAAGCTTTTGTTTTAGTAAGATAATTTTATTTTTTAGGCAACCAACCAACCATGATAATAAATATTGAAAGGTAGCCAAAATGACTGCAAATGTTCTTCCGCATATAAAATAAAACTGGAACGTGCTTCTGTCAATAGACCGTTCAGTTTGTACCATTACGAACAGTCTGCAAAAGGGTTACAACATATTTTTTTAGTTCGCAGAATTCGCCTTAATTAGCTTTTCTTAAACACTCTCAATTTAACTGTATGTAGCTAGAGCGTCTGTGACTTTCCACTAAAATGTTGTTAGTTCGAGTCCTTGTTATCATCGCCATGCAACCTCGTTCCCAGGGCTTATCCGCCCCTCGTAATTAAGAGGGAAAAGCACTGGGAACGAGGTGTTGTTTCTTTAGAATGGCGCCAACAGTTTTCATTTGAGTGTCTTAAACCAATTACCGAAACTAAAGTAATTACTCTGGCCAATGACAAGGAATGCAGACAGCAATGAACCAATCAGAACTCGAAGCAAATACATGTAATACCGTCAAGCGCGGGAAAACACGTTCGAGCAAGTCACGATTCGTTTTGGTTTTACTTCTGATTGGTTAAAAAGTGGCAGGAGCTATAAAACCAAAGTAATCGCGAACTCAACTGAAAACCGTTCTTACTGAAGAACCAATGACCTTACTACAAATATTGTCACAAAATGATGTTAAAAAACATCAAAATAACTTATCAGTCAAATATAAAGAAAACTTCGCAGAGGTCTTAATTAAGCTTATTGTGCTGTTAATAAATGAAGAGGACAAAAACAAAATCAATATGTATATTGTTAACTTGACAAAACCGGAACTCATTCAACATACAATTCTTCATTTGTTATTGTGTTTGAGCTTCTTCGATTTATGTATAGACAGTTCACACTGTTTATATTGCTCGTTCGACGATCTTACAAGAAAATTAAATAAAAAGGGGGCGTGTGAGCATGTTAGCGTACTAATTAGCTTATGGTAGGTTACTCTGGCTTTGTTCAATAACCGAATGTGAAATTTGAACCTGAAATTTAGAGTGAAACATATTTACTTAAATGTTTTCTTCATGCTTTCGATGTCCTAATCTAGGTCTTTGCTTATGCAAACAAATAGGGTTCTTATGGATCAAAGCTAGTACATTCAACTCTCTGAAACCGGACACCCCTGTAAGGCAGACACATCTCTAAGTCGGGTGACACCAGCGGCTCAGTATAAACTTAACTCTCTATAACAAGTTTCTTTTCTTTTCAAGCAAATATTCTTAGCCTGTTTTAGACATAAAACAAAAGTAACACATCCAGACAAGAAACAATACTTCATCAAAATTCTATGACTCAAAAACAATGGTCGAAAACAATGTTTTCTATTGTGTGTCTGGTACACGAAGTAAAATCTCAAACAGCTGTGCACATTTTGGATGCGTTTATTTTCAGACGGTTTATATTTGAACGAAAAATGTTCGGACAAAATTAGGGTTTATGTTCGGACCCTGTTATCAACTGGAAACTCTAATTAATCACAGTTTCTTCTTCTGCTCCAGAAATTTGCCTTGCAACGTGTCGATAAACAAATCTCAATGAGATACCTTTTTTTGTCTGTGTGAGTGCTGTAAAATTTTGGGTGTTTCTTGGTGTTGCGCAAGCCATTGTTGGTTAGTTTTTGTGTTGTGGTGTGGGTATTGTTCAGTGTCTTTTGAATCTTTTGTTTTACGTCATTTGGTGGTCACACCATCCGCAACACCAAGAAACTACCAAAATTTTGGACGGATCCATTTTCGGACAGGTTTTATGTCCGATGATAACAAAATGGCCCGATCTCGTCTTTTAGTGATTGTGGTGTTAATTTTAACGTTCGTAATCATCGTATTAAATCGCTCGTAATCATTGGAGTCTATTGAAAATTATCAGTCGAAGATAAAGGCTGAGTATGCAACAGTTCGATTATGACAGTTTCTATCAAGCAAAAACTGGAAACATTTGTTCAACTATCACGTCAGTTTCAAAATTATTTATTATCACTGATTATCAGTGATAATAAATAATTTTGAAACTGAAATTGTATTTACCGACTTTACCGTTTTGGAAATTGTGATCACTTGTAATATCTGTAATATCGATTTACTCTCTTCGGACGAAATTTGGTGTTTTTTTATATGTCCGTATTACAGAAAATAGTAGAGGTATGCATGAGAGGTTTGACTTTTATCTGCAAAGAGGGCAAAAATGAACCTAGCCCCCACCCACTGGGGCTCTTAAAATCCGACCGTTAATGAGTCCCAAATCTCTTTCAGACAATATGATATATTAATTGCACCAGAGCTTTTATAGTCTGTCGACTTGGTTTAGTTTATATTGAATTTACTTCTCTGTCTGTCTGTTTTGATCGAAGAACTCGCTGCAATTTGTATATGGGTGTCCCCCCGGGCAATGTTGACTTTTGTCCCCGTGGGGTGCGAGGTAAATTCTTGAAGCGAGGTCCCAAAGTCATATCCAAGTCACTCGGTATTAACGCGTCCAAACTTAAGCTTAATTATAGCTCCTCCACAGTCTTTATGACGCGTTTTTGAATGATAAAAGGGAACAAAAGAGCATGACAAAACGCCCGTAATACTGAAATTCCAAAGCCCTTTTTGTAATTGCCCACCCAAGCTTGGAGAATCTTGATCCAACGAAGCGCGTAAATTTATTGTGAGCGGACATTGGGGAATGATATCAACAACCCGCCGGTTACAACGACAGTGTCACGCTTTCTGCCTTTCTGCATTGGAAATACGCGCAAATTTTGGACCTTGGCTCAATTCAGGCAATGATAAAAGATATCAAGAACAATTATTGACTTCCGACCAACCCCACTGTGAATTTGGTCGGTATATTGATCTGGCTGCGTTTTGAGTATAAACAAGCTAAAATATGGCTTCGCAGAAGATGAGAGAAGAGTTGGCTCGCGAGTCGGGCTTCGAGGATATATCTTTCGCTACTAGAAGCTATCGTCCAGAGTATGCATCGACGCCAGACATTCGTGGAGCTTATAGACGTGAGTATATTCAAGCATTAAATGAGCGAGTGATACGCCAGAAAGTGAACATTTGTGTGGTTTCATTGAAGTTCTTTTCTTTATTTTCATTTTGCAGCGGAACGATGGATTCGAACGTCTGAAATCGAACCCACCTTGAGATCAAAACTGGCATTTACTTCAGGTAAGCTTACAACGTAGCATTTTTCATTGATTCGTCAAAGAATTGGTTAATGTGTAGGAATGTTGTGGTTTTGGGTAAATGCAAACTGTAGCTAGAGGTATGCAAGCCAAGGTTTTAAGCTTAATTGATTATATAAATTCGTCTAGCTAGAATGTCGTCCGCATTCCAGCTGTTAATTTCAAATTCCTGTATCTGTGGTGTATTTCGTTATGTGTTTTCAGCCTTAATAATCAGCGAAACCTGTTAAAGTTACGTCTTGTTGCATAAATGGCTGTTTATGTTTTAAATATATTCAATCCACTGCGTTTAATTTGTATGTGTTGGTTTAATAACTAGGGGGTAAAGACCGCCAAGGTAGAAGAATTTTAACTATACCCGCTGGAAAAAACGAGGATTTGAGCGTGGATCAACTCGGAGATACGCTTGCGTATTTAACTCAAGTTCCAAGGTATGTATTATTTTTAAAGCTACTTCAATGATGTATTTAATCGATTCCTCTAATCTGTTGTTGATTTAATGCAAGGAGTGTAAATTCTTTCCGCCCCTTTGGTTTCGATTCTGTGACAGCTTCTGTTATTCTTTCAAGAGTTGGGCAAACAAAATCACAGAAGTGAACCAACAACTCGGCAACGAACTCTTCTAGCCAACTAACATAGCGTGTAATATTTAACACGCAAGATTAAATTTTCCAATTTACATGCATGCTTTAACAAGTCATGTTTCCTGACAGGGCGGAATTTAGGACAATTTCCCTTTATTTAAACAACAATATTGGGGCGAATTCTTTTGTCCACTGAACAATTTGAACTCGTGATACGTGAAGGAAATGCGGTGACATTTTAACAAATTGCCAACATTAGAGATGACAGATTCTATTTATTTTGGATCAATGGTATATATATATTAAAATTATTCCCAAAATAAACCGAGTTGAAATCAAGTTATGATCATCGTAAATATATTAGTTTTTGCATACACGTATTCTGGAATGCCAGTGGTTGTCATGATATAAGTTCCTTATCAACCTGACTTTTTGACCTCTGGTTATGTTATCAACCGGTAATGCCCAAAACTTGTTTTATCAAGAGTTAGTAACAAACATTACATCTATGTTTGCCTACAGTCTAGTCAATTTCTTGATATTATTATTTTTTGAATAAAAAGTCTCATATGAAATTAACATAATTTAAATTTATGTTTAAGAATCAATGATGTTTGTTTCGCTAAACCCACACGCTATTTTAATTAACAAACAAAGGTGGATTAAAGAAAGGGGGTAGCCAAAACCAAAACATTAAAATTGAACAGACATAACAAATACTGGATTTTCAATGACACTGCTGCAGTGCATTTCGCATGCAGTGTCAAACTAATTTGCCTGAATTCCATGCTTGAAATCGACAACATTGTGGTAATTAAACTTCATCAGCTACTTGCTTCATGATTTTTGGCATTTTGGCATCTACAGGTTACTATAAAATTAAAACCCTTATTAAAAAGGGGGCAGCTAGCCAAATCTTACCGTATTTAAATTAACAAAAACAATTTTTAACCAGACACAAAAAAAATTTTGGTCTGGGACTTTTTGTGTCAGACCGTGAGCTTAAAGCTCTCGTGTATTTTGCAAGAATCATCCATGCATTTCATTCATCAAAATCAACTTTTCACCTAAAATGGTTCTCAGTCGTCACACTAATCCCTAGTTTCTATGATTTTTTCTTTCACTGTATATGACTTCTAATTTGTCAAAATCATAGAGGAGTCTTAGTTTACAGGTTTAGTAGATACGTTGTCATAAAAATTTGGATAAATATTATCATAACAACCTGGGTTTGAGCTTCTTGACCTACTTGTTTATGCATGATTGACTGCTGCTCCAGGATTTCAAGCTTAAACTGCTTGGTATATCGCACAGGAAAAATAACAGAAAATTCTTTATAATTTTGTTGCCCATTCCATTCAATCTAATCAAATTCAATCTTAAGTAAACGTGCTTCTAAGGCCATGGGATAGGATGTGAAAGATCCAAAACAAAGATTTAACCCGTACATACATGTACCCATTTTCGGAGACCCAGGGGTAGTTAGTCAGGGGGAGGAAGAGTACCTTTTCTCTCGCCAATTTTTTTTGCCCTTTTCTACTGTCCATCACCCTGACTATTGCCCTTGGGTCTCCGAGGACAGATACATACCATATACATGTATTGAACAGTTTCAAGTAGCTGGAATATTTGATGTTTCAGAAATTCCCAACACAAATTTAACCAAATATGGAAATACATACATACATGTATGAAGTAGCTGGCAAGAAACAACAGGAATGAAGTAACAAAATATTTAAAATTGTCCTTATGGACAAAAACAAAACTTTCAGAGATAAATAGAAGATTCTCACCCTGAAACTGGAACACAGTTAGAACATTGAAGTATCTGTTTTACAGGAGTTTATTTTGGAAGTGAAAAGGTCATGTTTATTTCTGAAACATATATACATGTATATAGTAAGTCAAGAATAGTAGAAAGTCCAAAAATCAGATGTTGTGTGTAAGATAGACGTTACACAAAAATCTATAAATGTAAGTTAGTACATAGACAGAGCAACCTTGCTACAATATACATGTACAATGTACCTTATAATTCAACACATTGATACACTGCCCAAATATGATAAAAAAGTTATCGATATATGCTATGTCTACATGACGTATATCCAACGATAGCGGTAAATTTCTCATTTTGACAAGAGAATGCAAAAATGACGGACTGCCCTCGATATTTTTTCTTCAAACTGTGCTTTGTTATCAATGTGTTGAATTATAATACTATTATGAGGCCCTGCCAAAGGGGGGGGGGGGGGGTCGGTGTCGCTTGTCTGAATTTTAAAAGGTCTACTAAATGTCTTGTGTCGGTGTTTTATCAATGTTTCATGTTGCTGTCGGAAATTGAACGAACATTTGTCTCTTGTTGCGATTTCATTTTACGTACTGTCGCTACTTTTTGGGTCATGTTGCCTGTCGGAATTTACCCTGGCAGGGCCTCTATTATAGCACTCCAGCTTGCGTGAAATCGCCTCATTTTAGCCGACGAGGTCACTCTACGGCCTTGTCGGCTAAGGATCAGGCGATATTACGTGCACTTTCATGCTATAATAGTTAAATGTCATACTTGTATCATGGTCTGAATATTCAAAATGAATGCTCTCTTTTTTTAAATCCCAATGCCCATGTTTTGTTTGTAAGGGCATGTTTGTGAATAGGGACTGGTTTATTCGAGGGGGGCATAACCATTTCAGTGACAAGCGGCATTTCAGTGAGAAGCCCTCGGCATTTCCTTAAGTAAATACAGAAACCAGGATTTACTGTAAATTATTGAGTTTCCACCACAATAATAGTATTATTATTGTTACTTAAAATAATGTGCAAAGAAAGTAGTGATAACCAGGAGCTAGCAGATTTTCCTGTTGGGCTATGAATGTTTTGTTTTGTTCTTTTGACTGACAGGTTTAAATGTGTTATTTTCAGGGATCAGGGAAGGAGTCAGATCTACACTGTTATCGTTGATTTACGTGGTTCATCCTGGAAATCTGCCAAGCCTCTCCTTAGATCATTACAGGTGAGTTTGTACACAACTATTAATTTTGTCACAGATGTGCACTGTCCACTTGACCAAGTGCTCATGAGGTCACTAAGCGTGATTAACATACATATAAAAGAGTAAATAAATCTGTCACCATTATGAAAGAGATCTATTGAGAATTAATTTGACATATACTGTATAATTATGTTCACTTTTATCTGGTTATTTCTTTCTAAGCTCAAAATTCATCATCGTATTGTCCTAATAATATGTTCATGTTTGTAAACCATTAAAAAACAAATGGTACCATGCGAAAGTACGTACTGTTAAGAGGTTTCATTTGAATGGTCACATCATTGGATTTTGTTGACAGACTCAAAAGTTAGAACTCTTCGTTCATCCATCAACGACGATGATGACCAATACCTCTCCCTCGATGCCGTTGATTACGTTCTGTGAGTCCGGAGGTGGCTAAAGAGACCAATCTGGGCACGAAAGTGTCTGCCATATGTGAAACACATGAGGTCAGCAGAGGTTGATGAGGTGCTGACTGAGCAGGAACTATGCATTACATATCTCCATAATTGACTCTGGAATTGAAAGGTTAACATGCAGTGCTGATCCTTACAATTTGTGGGAGGCCTGTCATATTTTGAACCTAGTGAAATGCCTCAGCTCTCCATGAGTCCTTGTTGTCTCAATGCATTGAGTGTTTGACTGGTTATCGGAAGGCATGGGTTCGATTCCCATCGGGTAACTTGTTTCAATGCTTGTGACATATATTTTGGTCACTTTGACCTTGTAATGTTGTTATTTTGTTACAGGACACTGTTCCTGATAAGGTACATAATGTGTATATTATAAAGCCAGATGCATTCTGGGAAAAGAGACGCTCAGGAACTGGACTCAAAAAAGAACAATCAAGCGTCATTTTTGAGGTAAAATGAAAATGTTAAAATTGTCCAGGACAATGCAAATACACTATGGAGCGGTTTTCTCTTGAGTGTCGTAAAACCAAAACCAAAGATAGTAATAACTCTTACCAATCACAACAGATGCAGATGGCCCGATGACCTAATTAGAGCAAATACATGTAGCCAGTGGCAAGCATGGGAAAATGTGTGCAAGTTAGTCATGATTGGTTTTGGTTTTACTTCTGATTGGTTGAGAAAGTGGCAGGAGATTTTATAGCCAATCACAAAGCATTGTAATGCAAAACCAAAGCAACAGGCAAATTACTTTTGATACTTGACTGAAAACCACTCTTAGACTAATGATGGGGCAACCAAATTACACTGATTGGTTGCCCCTTGGTTAACCCCTTCTGCCATGGCACAAAGCTGTTATCACAAGTTTTTGCTTTTAATGGGGGGGGGGGGGGGGAGGATAAAAACTAAACGGAGCAATGAAAAATGAATCCTAACTTTATTGTAGCTGGTAAGCTTTTCTTTTTTCAAATATATAATGGTTCACAGTATGCAACATTTTCCTATTCTTCTTTAGCCATGTGACTACCATTACCAGTAGTATCGGTAGGCAGCCATGTCTGTTTATGGTCATGTACAAAAAGTCAAAGGCAATTTTCTTCAACATATTAAAATTTTTCTTGATGAAACTTTTGAAAAGCTTCAACTGGCAGAAAGTGCTTCAATGAGGCGACAGTAATTCAAAGAAAGAGAGAAATGATACATCAAGAGACAAAAAATAAGTTTTGAACCCTGTCATTGAATTGTTTGCATCGTTTGTGAATTGGTTAGGGTGACAATTTCAGTTTTGGTTTTAATGACACGTAGTCCCAATTGAAAATCTTACCTGTTGTGTTTTGCAGACAACACTATTGTCATCATCTAGTAAACTTCACCAGTTTGCTGAAGACAGTCAACTTACTCAAGAACTTGGTGGTACTTTGCCATACAACCACAACAGATGGATTGACACAAGATTGGTCAGTGGCATACTCAATTAATTTTGTAATGTTCTTATTGGATGGAAACATTGTACACAATATTAGAAAAAAAGCTGCCCTACATGTATGCTCCATTGAGACCCCAAGGGGTTTAGTATGCCTGCTACTAAATACAGTCAAACTTCCACTTATGGATATACATATATGCCTTCCATGGGCAGACATCTCTCAGAAGTGCACATTGACTTGGTGCCAGCCATATACATGGACATCCCCAAAGAAAATGAAATGTTATAACCCTAAGGTCTCCCTGTTTAGTAGGGTACCTGTACCCAGTTAGAAGATTTTGAGAATCAAATAAAGTGATCATCATTGTTGTCTTCATCAACGAGAGTGTTCACATTATGTACAGGTATACTTCCACTGTGCTATTCTAATAATTCTTTATGTATTAGACGGACTGAAAACATTTTGTTTCCATTCCAGGAAATTGACAGGCTGTCAGATGATGCTATCTCCGTAAATGAGAAGTTTGATGAACTAGAACAACACCTTGATACCCACCTGCTTGGGAGCAACATATCAGAGACAGATGATCTCATACAAGAGCACAAAGCCAAAAGGACAGTGCTTGATAATGTTGGAAACCCGCTCATCCAGAGAGGGGAACATTTGATCAGCTCAATAAAAGCAAATGAACCCCCTGTTCCACCAAGCCAGAATTTCCCTGGGAGTCCTGCAATGGTGCCGAGTCAAGAGCTCCAGCAGGTTGAAAGGATTGTTACACTTCTGACGCACAGGTGCAATCAGCTGATGGATATGTGGGAGAAAAGGTGGAAAGAGTTGATGCAGTGTATGGATCTGCGTGAGTTTGAAGCTGGCTATCAAAAGGTGAGTGCAACATCTTTTTAACCAAAAATTGTCACATGGCAAGGCCCCTCCCCCCAAAAAAGAAAGTGTCCCAAAACTGTTGAGCAGCTCATTGCTAAGGTATGTACATGTACTAACTGTTTATTACATGTATGCTGTACAAGGTAGCACTAACGTTTGAGTCTATGGATAAAATCCTACGTGTGACCTTTCTGTTCAGTCTGTGGATGAAACTATTCAATCAAAACTATTCGCCCAGCCTCCAGAAACTTTGGGGTAACCAAGAACCAGCTTTTGGCTCTGAGATTTCTGGAATTGTTTGGGTAACCAATGCGAGCTATGATTGGTTAATGGTTGCCTTTTGAAACCATCAACCTATCATAACTAAACCTGGTTATCGAAATGATCCCAAAAAAGCCAAGTGCCAATAGCTGGTGTGCTATCTTCCAGAAGTTTCTGGAGTGGCAAATTAGGCAGTACTTTTGTCCTATGTTGTTTGTTTCTCAATATAGTTATTCCGCATTTCAATTTGTTGGGTTTATAGGTGATTGACTGGGTCCTTGGGTCAGGAGAAGCATATTTATCCACATCAAGAGACTTCGGAGACTCTGTCATCACCTGTGAGATCTTAAGGAAAGAACATGAAGAATTTGAGCTGAATGCAAGGGTAAGAGAACATTTGCTTATGTATTGCATTCAAAGACAATCCTAATTTCGTGTTTGTTTCCCTGTGCCTTGCATGCAGAAAACAATTGAGATTTTTGGGTGTCTGGACTGGCGTTTGGCCGCCCCTATTGCTTTTTTTAGAGGCTCATTTCTGCCGAAAATTCCTTTGAACGCATCTCCATAATCTCTGATAACTGCTAGTTTTTACAAATATTTATTTTCAAGGGGTAAAATTTCTACTCTGGTGATTTGCTAGAATAGATCTACTACCATATTCTCCCAAATAAGTTCCCCTTTATGGTAACACCAATCCCTCTCCAGTGAAACTACATGTACATGTAAGTTTGGAATAGCACAGAAGGTGCAGTAATGGAGGTTGAATTTAATCCCTATTTACTGGCAATGACAAATATATGATCAATGACGATAAATTGTCCAAAATTCAAGCTATTTTATTGATAGTTTATATTGAAATTAAAAGTCTCAATTTAAGCATTCTGAGGTGTCAATTGTGTGTGCAGTATAAAATTAGGTAAATACTATTGAAACCTCAGATCGCTTAATTAAAGACCTTTAAAAAAAGACAACTGTTATTTGTAAACTTGATAATCATGTCAAGATGGCTTCAAATTTTCTTACAGTTTCCTTTCACAAATTTTTATTATCAGTTGTTTGACAAAGTGTTCTCTCACTTTATTCATGTTGGGAATATACACCCGGGCGCTTATTCGATGTACCATGTATAGTCTTTGGCTTTTTGTTACTACAAATAGCTGACAAAGTGCCTTTAATTACAGGACGTGATTAACCATTTCGCTCAGGTGCGTGAGTTGGCTAAGAAAATGCTGCAGGAGAATCACTATGCCTCCAAAGATATCAAAACCCAGAAGGAATTTCTGGACAGAGGCTGTCGGAGTTTTGCCATGCGCATGAATAGGAGAAGAGATATCATTGTGACGTCACTGAAGTTTCATAAGAGCGCTGGGGAGGTAATGTTGTTCATTGTGTTTTCAGGTGGTGGCGTCCGTGTTACAATTTTGGGACGCGTTGAACACGGATTTCTTAACAACAACAACAATTTATTCAACAAGAAACAACAACAACAATGTATTCTTAGTATAATAATAAAAGAGCTGAATGATTTGTTTGCCCTGCAAATAGCTGGAAAGCTAATCGGGGCGGGGCAAAACAAGTACATGAAAAATACAAATATCTACAAAATCAAAAACCTTATACTATTGAAAAGCCTTGCAGATTGCACATAATAATGAATAAAAACACAGAAGTTAAGTGATCTAATTGAGTTAAGACAAGGATTCTCTGACTATAGTAAGTGTATCTATGTACTTACTTTATTAATAATCATGGAGATTTGAATATAGTCATCCTCCTTTTCTAAAATATCGAATAGCAATTTGCGGAGAGCTCTTTTGAAAGCATTCTTAGGAAGATCCGTTATATAGCGTGGTATCTTATTCCACAGCTTTACTCTGAGCCGAGAGAAAGAATTGTTTAATATTTCTAGTCTGGAACATTTAACATAGAATTTCATTAGGATCATAATCTTTTAGGCCAATGTCTTATCTTTACACTGTGTGTATGCAATCTATATCTTCAACTGATGATCGGTGGAAAGAAAAGGGGGTGCGGTTTAGAATGAGCTTTTCAGGACCGAAACATGTTTGGAGTAAACAAGTTTGCAATTTCATTGCTCCCATTAGTTGTTAATTTCAAAACACATTTCACGCCGGGTTCTTTAATTTGTGTTTTTTTACGAAACGGGCATAAGCTCGCATAGAATCTTTATAATTACCCATGAACAGAAAAAAAAAACATAGAGCTCGAACTTGCTTTTATACATGATTTTGTGGCTTAATCTCATTTGCATTACTTGTCAAACCCTTTGTGAACGAAGGGCAATGCAGCATTTAACAAGGAGATAACATTTGCGCTAACGTCGTTTGGCTTAGATGGAACAACCTCGTGAGATACTTTCAATCATGCTCAGAATGAACATGATTCGTGCAATGCGTCACCTGATCTGAAAACTTTTCATAGTGAAACATGTTTTATTCTTGATCAGACTAAACATGTTTCGCTCTACTGTGAACACAGCATCTGATTCTTCTTTAGGCAAAAGCAAAGTGAAACTATATTCATATAGTCAAATCATTTGCAGCGGTAACTTTCTTTTGAACTTCACTGTATTTCTGTTTCAGTGCTCGGTTCATTTAGACGACTTGTTTGAACTGCTCTGCTCCGATTCAGTTCTCTTATACGACTACGAAACTGCAGAGAGCATGCTCAGAACATTGGAAGAGAAGGCTGAAGGTGAGTAATATACAATCTCCATGGAAACACTAAGGCCCCGACCACACTAATACGTTTTCAAAAGTCTCCGTTTTCATCTCAAAGAAAACGAAGCAAAATATTTTCGCCCACACTAGCGTTTTCGCATCGTTTTCACCTGTCCACACTAAACGGTCAAAAACGATGAAAACGACTGGGACCGGGGATTGCGCATGTGTTAAAGGTGATAGATGCTCTGATTTGGACTGGAACCGATGGCATGTGACGCTCTCAGTACGTCATCGTTTTCAAAAGTCTCCGTTTTCACCTGACCACACTAGAGATTTTACTAGAAACGAAGCGTTTTCAAAACGATGCGTTTTCAAAAGTCTCCACTTTTGAAACCGTTTTCGAAAGCCTCCGTTTTCATCAGCGTTTTCGGGCGTTTTAGTGTGGATGATAGGCGAAAACGCATCAAAATGTATGCGTTTTCAAACGAAAACACATTAGTGTGGTCGGGGCCTAAAAGTAGTCTGAGTACAGTCTCGGTCGTGTTTGCCTAAGAGCGCGGGAGTGTTTCGCAAGTGGTAATTTCGTACACGAAATGCTTTCATACAATATGCTGAAAGAATAAAGAATTATGAACTAAAAGACAAAATGAAAACTAAAAACCTCAAAATTCCACAAGAATGGAATCTTTGATTTCTTGACCACCTGTAGCTTGCGCGCAGACTACAGGCTAGACCGCCTGCCACGAAATCAAAATTGATGAACCGTAATCCACTTCCATCCTTGCAATCCTGCACTTTATCTCCAAACTACTGCTTCTGTTTTGCTCTATAGAATCTTTTTATCCAATCTTGTTGTATATTTGGTGGTATTTGGCGATATAACATGGAAATGAAGTGAACACAATTTTGGCGGGACAGTGTCCCTTCAAGGCATTAAAATAATGTTTAGCAGAAGCTTTTGATAATTAAGAAAAAGACGAAAACGAAGCGAAAAGTAGTTTTGCTGACGTGGAAAATGCCGAACTTAGAAAAAAAATCCTTGAACAATTATGATCACGGTCAAGTGCTACGACCGTATTGACTCGCGTTTAGGTAAAAAGGTAAAGTCGCACACGGGCCACGAATGGCCCACACGGCCGGAGCTTAACCCGGTTTCTGTAGCATGAAGCGACTAGGAATATTGCTACTCCCCCCTGGATGGGATGCTAGTCCATCGCAGGGTTACCCCCAGCATTTTGTCGCCGGTACCCATTTATACACCTGGGTGGAGAGAGACAGTGTGGAGTAAAGTTTCTTGTCTAAGGAAACAACACGACGACACAGACCAGGCTCGAACCACCGACCTTCAGGTTGAAAGTCCGACGCGCTAACCACTATACCACCGTCCCTCCACAGATTTTGCCTAAATTACGTATAGCCACATCAGTGCAAAGTTTTTTCCTTTTTTCTTCAGCCGTTGCTGTGTCATCCGAGGAAACTTTGCGAGATGCATTAGCTGCCCAGGAACTAATGACTAGCTCAGTTGTAGACTTGCGCGGTGATGACGTCACTCCAGACTACAGCAGGGGTATTGCGCATGTGCGGCTAACGTTGGACGAACTTAGGGAGCGGAAGTTGCGCACTGATGAACTTTGTGATGTGCGCAGAATCAAACTGCAACAACTGCTGCAGCTCAAACAAAGCGAACAAGATGCTGAACAGGTAAAACTATGAAAATCAGTACTTGGTGAGGATCGTTCTACTACACCATTTTCACTGTCAATTGAATACAACCACTTACTGCCTTTGCGAAACTAAGTTATGGAAAGCGAGATTTTGCGATGGCAGAGGGTTGTAAGACGGAGATAGGAGAGGGTGGTACGCGTCGCCGAAGGGGAGGTGGAAGGGTCAAAAAATTTTACACTGGGCCAGAACGGCGTTACTTGGCGAAAGAGAACGAAATCCCGAGATAATTTGCTTTTATAGACAAATGGAGACCCTCGAGACTTGTATAGCATTGTCTGTAATACCTTGAGGTGTTACAAAGATACCAGCGTTGCGCGCATGCAAAATCCGTGGTTATTTTGACAGTGAAACAGTCTTGTCCAATACTGCCGCCCTGATACGGACCGTCATTAAACGTTGACGGTCCGCACAAAACGTACGGATCGTCATCCTTGCTTACGGTCCGTAACCTTCTAACTTACGTTTTGTACGGTCCGTCATCCGTACTTACGGTCCGTGTTCTGTCTGTATACGGAGCGAGCATCTCCCGTACCTTAGCTTTCACGGAACGTGACTGTGCGTGTATATTGGACAACCCTCTGAAAATAAAGTTAACCTCTTTACTTCTCAGATAGCCTGCGAACAAGCTCTGGGTCTCGTGAGCGGGGGTTGGGGAACGGAGAAGGGGGAAGGGGAGGGAGGAAGGATCCCCCTTCCCCAAGTCCCCGAGAGGTTGCTTGCAGTCTACTTCTCAGACCATCCAAAATGAAGATAAACGAAAGTGCCAGATTATTAAACGAATAAAAGGGTTTCTAAAGAAAAAGCGGTGCTGCGATGAAACACGAACATTTGGTTTTATCAGCTGAGTTTGTAAGGTAAATTGGCCACCGATCAAAAAGGTGACGTTTTGAGTGCTAGCCCTTTATGAGAGCCTTTCGATTCGCCCTGGCGAAGGGCTAGCGCTCGAAATGTCGGCTTTTGAATCTCTTTACGGTGACCAGTTTACCTTATCAACTTGCATTTGGAATTGTTTAAGCAGTACAAGCATCCCTTCTTTAATTTAACCTAACTGTCAAGAGTGGCAAAGATCAAAATTCCAAGAAAAATTCCAAATTTCATTTTGTAAAATATTGAAAAACAAGTGGTACCATGTAAAAGTACTGCCGAAGAGGTTTCATTTGAATGGTCACACCATAGAATTTCATCAACAGACTCAGAAGTTAGAACAAATGGTACCGTGCAAAAGTACTGCCGAAGAGGTTTCATTTGAATGGTGACACCATAGGATTTCATCAACAGACTCAAAAGTTAGAACAAATGGTACCATGCAAAAGTACTGCTGAAGAGGTTTCATTTGAATGGTCACACCATAGGATTTCATCAACAGACTCAAAAGTTAGAACAAATGGTACCATGCAAAAGTACTGCGGGAGAGGTTTCATTTGAATGGTCACATCGTAGGATTTCATTCACAAATGCAAAAGTTAGAACTACACTACATGTCTCCATAATCGACTCTGGGAGGGAAAGGGTTAAGTTATCACGAAATGTATTGTAGTGTTGAGCAGTGTTCTGCGTTTTAAAATTTATTTATTGAAATTGCATCTGTCATTTTATCCCAGGCAACAGCATGGATAAGCCAGCTGCGTGACGCAACAAAACATACCCTGGGAGATGTGGGCCGGAACTCAGAAGATGTGGAAGGACTGCAACAAGAACACGAGAAACTTGAAGCCACCGCCAGGGTAAGATGGGTGGGGTGGGGTTGGGTACTGTGGTCATGTGACAGGAGTACTTTACCACTTTAGTGCACACATTTGGGTTGAATTTTTTAAAAAAATGAGTAAAGGGTATTTTTCGTGTGATCGGTAATTCAAGTTTCAAGTTCAAGTTTAGTTTATTGCCCTAAATTGTAAACAGTTACCGTAAATAAATATAAAATTTAAGAGCAAGGAAGCCCAAAAGAAACCACTGGGCTTATAAATAAATAGGCTCCCTCAATATATTATGATCAACTAATTATTAAAAGAATATAGCGGTCAGATCAATGGCATAGCTACTAACAATAAACATCTATTATATATTTGTTTTAAGCATAGTTTGGCTAAAAACGCAAAGTTGAAAGAAAAAGCAAATAAAAAAGTGTTTACGATGAGAGGAATGCTTTCAGTTTTGAAGTAAAAGAGGCGATGCTTATAGCATTTTGAATTTCAAAGCTAAGAGAATTAAAAAATTTAGGACCTTGGAAACAGATCGAAAACTTTCTTATATTTGTTCTGCAATAAGGTAAGTAAAAGAGCCCCGAACTTCTAGTGTCATAAGAATGCACATGGTTTGTCATTAAAAAAATATTATTGAAACTATCAGGAAGTAAGCGGCTTTATGAAGATACATAAATTTTGCTATCTGAAGTTTATAAATACTCTCAAGATTCAAAATTCCTAAGTTTTTAAATAAAGGGTCAGTGTGAGCATCAAAAGCACTCCTCGACATTTATATTCGTTTAACTCTTTTTTTGAAGAGTAATTAATCTTTTGAGATTTGATGGGTAGGTTGATGCCCTGCAGACGCTCACGCAGTAGAATAAGTATGGGTAGACAAGGCTATAATAAAGTGTTAGTAAAGAAGATTTGTTTAGGCAAAAACTAACTTTGATGATCATAGGGAAACCAGCATGGCGCCTATAGATAGTTTTCCATCTACGTAATCAGAAAGCTTTACAAATGTATGTGCGTACGCCATGTTGGTGTACCACTTTGGTACACCAACATGGCGGCTTAATTTTAGTTATCCAAAGTGATGTAATGTATTGTCATAAGACTTGGCACGACGATTACTCAGTATTGCTGATATGAAGAACCTGTTAAAAAAAGGCCGTGCAGAATAAGCTGTTTAGATTTTAGGATTTTGATGATGTCAGGTGTAAACGAAGAATTCATTGCGAGCGATCGTTGACGACCTCCTTCAATCTATCACTAACATCGAAGAGTGCCGTTTGGCCAACATTCATGCCTTTTAACTTTTTCTTTCTTTCTTTTGATTTGTTGCAGAGCACGTATGAATATGGAAGGCAGTTCCTTCAAGCCTCGTTAGTTCTTCGCCGGACATGCCGCTATGAGCTGTCACCAAACTACGAAATGGAAGAGAAGTTGAACAAGGCGTGGGGTGACTTCTCGTCCGCTATGGCGGAGCGCGGTGCGAGGTTATCCGTGGCGCTTATGTTTCATCGTAGCGCCGAGAAGGTGAGAGTGATGGGCATCCAATTTCTCCTTACCGTGTGTCACGTGACAACGTACTCCACGATTCGTGAAGTATTCTAGCAGCCTTGTCCAGGGTTGGAGCTGTCTTAGCACCTCCACTCGGGAACTCTTTCGGAAGAACTTTAAAAGTAGAATTCATAGGACTATTTCACATATTTTGGTGTCTGAGGATGATTATGTTGATTTGCCTACTCTCCTTAAAAAAATGGCTTTTTTATAACTTGATTTTATGTTTTCTTTCTATATTATATACTCCCTGATTATAACTTTTTTTCTTCTTTTGTCATAACCATTATCTTTTGTATAATATTTATTTTTGTATATACATTGTAAATTCTCTGAGCTGTAACTTGTAAATTTAACAAATTTACACCGGTTTTCCGTGGTGTGGACTCTTATTTACCACGATTTACGTCATCACATGGTCAAAATGTTGTGGACTCACGAGGCGCAGCTGAGTCAGTTTAGCGGCAATTGTGGTAAAAAATAATTTTGATGTCACCACCCGCCGCGATTAGCCTGTACTATTTGCGGGTGGTGTCAATTCTGTAAAGTAAAGTAAAGTCGCGCACCCGAGCCAGAAGGCTCATAACGGCCGGAGCTTAAACCCGGTTTCTATAGCATGAAGCGAATAGGAATATTGCTACTCCCCCCTGGATGGGATGCTAGTCCATCGCAGGGTTACCCCCAGCATTTTGTCGCCGGTACCTGGGTGGAGAGAGACAGTGTGGAGTAAAGTTTCTTGTCTAAGGAAACAACACGACGGCAGAGACCAGGCTTCGAACCACCGACCTTCAGGTTGAAAGTCCGACGCGCTAACCACTACACCACCGTGCCGCCCACTGGTGTCAATTCTGTATATATTTGAAAATCAATAAAATTGTTGTTGTTGTTGGGGTTTCTGCGCCCGCCCGCCATTTTAAAAGCGGAGTAACCCATGATATCGCGAGGAGTTGCTTCAATAATGCTATTCATTTATTTGTTTTTCCTTTATGTCCAGCTGGTCCAACAAATCGAGGAGCTTAGAGCTGCATACATGCGTGAAGACCTCCCAGAAGACCTTACAGCAGCGGTCGTGGAAGAAGAAATCAGCCGACACTCGGACACCAGACATGCTATCGACAAAGAATACGCCGAGACGGTCGCCATGGCAAAAGCATTGATTGACAGAATGCAGTTGCCTCCTCTCTATGGTGAGGACGGGGAGCCAAATCGTCCTCCTCACCTCTTAGAAGAATGTCTCATGGACTTGGAAGATAGAAAGATCGCTTGGGAGAGAGTATGGAAAGACCGAGACGAGAGACTACATCACTGGTTGAAGCTTGGAGACTACGAACAGCAAATGGGAGAGGTACAGCGTACTTTAACCGTTTCACTCGCGCAGTCAATTATGGAGACATGTAGTGTAGTTCTAACTTTTGAGTCTGTGGACGAAATCCTATGGTGTGACCATTCAAATGAAACCTCTTCAGCAGTACTTTTGCATGGTACCATTTGTTCTAACTTTTGAGTCTGTTGATGGAATCCTATGGTGTGACCATTCAAATGAAACCTCTTCAGCAGTACTTTTGTATGGTACCATTTGTTCCAAATTTTGAGTCTGTGGATGAAATCCTATGGTGTGACCATTCAAATGAAACCTCTTCAGCAGTACTTTTGCATGGTACCATTTGTTCTAACTTTTGAGTCTGTTGATGAAATCCTATGGTGTGACCATTCAAATGAAACCTCTTCAGCAGTAATTGGGCTTGGTATCATTTGTTTTTCAATATTAACAAAATGAAATTTGTAATTTTTCTTGAATTTTGATGTTTGGCACTCTATGTTAAAGGACAACTGTTGTGCTAAAGTAGAAATTTGACAGATTTAACTGTTACTCGAGATTGAATTTTTAACACTGTCACTTAATTAAAAACTGTTCTACACACCTTGCGGTTAACCTCCCATTTATTTGAAGCCTTTGAGGGAGTATTGCAAGACCCAAGACCGGCTAAGGAGAGAGAGAGAACATGGAGCATAGTTTATTGTCGAAGGAAACAACACGACTGTTATTAAAAAGTGTTGCTTACACACGTAAATTTGAGGTCAATCGTGTTTTAGGATGACTGACCCACGGTTTAACTGTGTAATGCGACCACCGCCACGAATACAGTGTAACGTCTTTCCATTGTTTCTTTGAAGCTACTCCACTGGGTAAAAGACAGAACGAACGAAACCGAAGAAAACCGACATGTGATCGGTGAAAACCTTGCCGAAGCTGAAGCGCTTTCTTCCGACCTCCAGGGACTGGAAATGAGGCTGAAGGTTTGTATCACGTGATATTGTTTGCTATGTGCTGAGTTGCAGTCATTTCGTTTGAAAAGACAATATTCGTATTCTCGGTATTGAACTGGAACTAGCTTACAGTCGAGGCTAATGCGGGGGGGAATATCATTAAAAATATTTGCATGTGAAAAGATTCCCCCGCATGAGCCTCGACTGCACGCTAGTTCCAGTTCAATACCGTGAATACGAATATTGTCTATTCTTGGCTTGCATATGACGTCATAAAAATTAAAAAAAAGAATTAAACTTTACATCCTACAAAGCTGTTTCTAACATAGTACGTAGATACCAGTGTTAATTCCTTCACAAAAAGTTTCAGGTTTAACGATGTTTTGCTTCCGATTTGTGAAGGTTTTAAATGTGTTACGCAATTCGTCACGCTAAATAAACAAAATTGAACCAGTTGAAAGTTATTTTTGCATTATACATGCAGATGCTTATAAGCAGATATAATGTAACTTATGGTGAATCCAATCTTTTGTGATGAGATTTTTTGCGTAATTACGTCAATGTAATATACTTTCTTATATTTATTTATTTATTTTTTATTTTATTTTATTTTTTATTTCGTGGCTCAGTGTACCTCTAAATTAGCTGGATAGCTAAGTGTATGGTTCACGGTAAATAAAGGTTTATTGTATTATTATTGTATTGCCTCCATGTTCCAAGATGGCCGCTCCATACATTTCTTACTAAAAATGTTTAATACTTGTTTGCCTATAACCAATACATTTAAGAATAAATATCAGCGATATAAAAACATGACGTTTCGGCGACGACATGTCACCATTTTACATTTGATAATGGTGACATGTCGTCGCCGAAACGTCATGTTTTTATATCGCTGATATTTATTCTTAAATGTATATCTAAATCTTGCCTATAACTCTTGAACAAAATGCTCTGGAGCTTCAAAATTTGGTCCAGATGTGTAGTTTTAAACTCTCTACAATTCCATAAACATTTTGGAATCAAAATCTGTTTTTTTATGCTTCTGAATTTTGATATGACATGATATGATGTAAGTGCAAGCCAAGAATAACGCTAGTCCTGCAGGAGTTATAAGGTAGGGAGAGGGAGAATTACACTCGCATGAGAAAGTTAGAAACAGTAGTGTCGCCTGACCAAGTGTTTTTCAGTTTCAAATACAGCGCCATATGGTGTGATGGACAGAAAATATCTACATCTAGAATTTTTGCCAGGCATTTTTCAGGTTTGATCTTCCACGAAAATAACTAAACGTTAACCCCATATTTCAGGGGTCGAAATTGAGAAAGCAACTATTCTACGGTGTGCTTTGGTTTATTATCTTTGGAGCCACCTTCTTTATAAAAGGCTATTTAGCTTTTCAACACATGGACGGGCGATAAGGCTATATGATTTATATCGACCTGTGCCAAGATAAAAAAAACAATGACATATTTCCTTAAAATTGCCACTCTCGAAAAAATTAAAAAGATAAAAGCAATACAGGAAAATACATTTCTATCAACGGAAGTCTAAAAATAACGCTCCAGATTTGTTAACCCTTACCGCACTAATAAAATAAAATCCCTGGCTGCGGATGGCCCTGATGCGAATGGATTGCAGCTGAGTCTTTCCCTTGCATCTTGAAGAATCGCTTAAATCTCATTATGGTTTGGTCTTTCTTCGAGGAATCACTTCCTTATGGTGGTCTAAGAACATCTTGTGTAAAAACCAAGGTACTTTGTCAAATATTTAATACCGTTTTGACCAAGAAAACTGAGCAAAATCGCCATGACATTAGATTCGCTTTTTACTGTACTATACTAAACAGCACCACAGGAAAGTACTTCTCAACAGCTTCACACTTCACACTTTTAGCAGAGATGCTAACCTCTGTAGATTGAAAATAGGGATTTTTTTTTTCTGAGGGTGAATTTTTTCGCGCCGAAGGCGTGAATCGAGCGACGAAGTCGTGAGCATCTAGGGGGGTCCGGAAAATTTTTTCGGCTTTACCCTCTGAAGGTGCCATTTTCTGCATTCCTGAGACCCGATACGATGAAACAGAAAGACCATTTTTTTTTTTGATTTTTGGAAAATTTGGGTAAAGATCTTAGCCTATTTGTAGAGAAAAGATCCAAAGTCGCTTTTATCCGGGAGATTTGGTGACCCGTACGGGAGACCGGGAGATTCGTTCCGTATCCAGGAGACTCCCGGATAATCCGGGAGAGTTGGCATAAGTGTTTTCATTCACTGACTGAATAGTTAGAACCGCATATTGTGGTGTACAGCATAAAACAGCACCGCATTCGTACTCTCAAATGCAAGAACCACCTTGTTCGGCGAAACAGACAACACCACAGGAAAGTGCTGCTCAGCAATGTTAATTTATTCTTATCACTTATAGGACACCCCTGTAAGGCGGTGGGTATGTTTGGGAGGAAATAGCTTTTCTCAAAGGATTTGTAAAATTAAGAGAAATAAGAAATATTGAAGATTTAGTGAAGTTTTAAAATTAGAATTTGTAGTTAATAATTAATAGACGGACACCAAGTTATATGTGCTCTTGCGTGGGTATCAACTGTCTGTTGGTGTTCCAAAAATCATTTTCTTTCTTCTATCCCTTCTTTAAACCTCTTAAAATTTCGTTCAAATTCACGTTTACCCCCCGCGGATACTCTATTTATCCCCTTTATATTTGTGGTATCATTTTAAATAAATGATTGTTTGATTGGTCACTCTTAGGTTAAGACCTTACACAACCTCAATAAACAGTATCGGTACCCCAAGAATGTGCTTTTATTTGAATAATCGCACATTGGGATTTCACTACCTTGAAACAGCAGGCTAGAATTTCATTCTCGAAAGTTTAATAAAGCCGCCAAACACAAGAATGCAATGGTCACGCAACAATTTTATTTTGTAACGGAACAAAAAAAAGACATCTTGCGAGAGCGATAATATTAAATTTCGTCAAATGAGATAGTGTCATCGATCCACTTCACGAGAAATTTCTATGTGGTCTATTCTTAATTTCAAGAAAGTGATCCTGTTGAGGGTGGATTTCTTGGGGGGGGGGGGGGGGGTTGATGGTCGTACCTTTAATTAGGGGGGTTAAAATTCGTGGTTTGGTTCCATTATGGCCGCCACCTTTGGGATATTTATACTCCAGAAAAATATGCTGAGAGGAACAACTTTCCAGAAGGATTTGCTACCTTTAGAATACAAGTAACAACTAAATTTAAATGAATAATAAGTAACTAATTAACAACAACAATAACATAAGATGAGAAAAATTTGCATATAAAAGATGCAAACTAATAAAGAATTAGCTTTTCGCTGCTGACATTATCGTTAAGGGTACCTCTCAGCAGCAATAATACATGCGAGTCACACCTACAAATAGGTTTCAAAATTTCCGACAAACACCCTGTCAATTTTATATGGCAGTCCGACCCCGGGATGGAGTTTGATAAAACCGCCCATCCCAAAAATGTCAATGGCCACGCTAGAATTTTTTTTTTATAGCGGAAGAAACATCTTGCAAAAGCGATAATATTAATTTCATCAAATGACATAGTGTCATCGATCCACTTCACGAGACATTTCTATCTTTTGCATTCTTAATCCCGTTGAGGGTGGTTTTCTCAGGTGGGAGGAGGGGGGCTCCCATAAAAGTGACGGAGGTAGTCGCCATGCCTTTTAGGGGTTAAAATTCGTGGTTCCGTACCGCTAAGAGTGTTTGAATCGAAAATGACCACTGTCACATTTATTCTGATACCGTGTAGGGTGTTAAGACAAAAATAGTGACCTTTAGGTTGGACGACGAGTACGAGATTGAGTACGAGTACGAGTTTTCAAACCAAATTCGTGTGCCTCATATAATTACTTATCACACCAATCTTATCCCAACGTTTATTTATGTGTTAGTCAGCAACAGGAAAGAGTTATAGTTCGGGGGATACAATTATCCCGAAATTCCAAAGTCGTACCCCTTTCGTACTCCGCCCGAAACGGGTACCTTTTTGAGGCTGGAGGTATATGAAAGGGTAGGGATATCACGAGTTGAAGTATATGAAAAGGAAGGGATTTCATGAAGTATAGGAAAGGGTTGGGAAACACAAGTTGAAGCATAAAAAAGGGTAGAGAAAACTGCCATTTACGTATTAAAAAAAGGGCCCTTTTAATGAAAGGTATATGAAAGAGGAACCTTTTTTGTCAAAAACGGTATATGAAAGGGTAAGGGTTTGGGCCTCGGGGCGGAGCATCCCCGTACAAAACTTTGTGGAGTACCCCTCGGGTACCTTTTAGGGGTTTCTATTACACTTTCCGACGATCACCGCCCGTCAATAGTTTCATAAAACCGCTAATAACAAGAATGTCAATGGTCACACAAAATTTTATATTATAACGGAGGAAAACATCTTGCAACTCAAAGATTTTTCAGACCCAAGTTAGAAGCGATAATATTAATTTGATCAATTGACATAGTGTCATTGATCCACTTCACGAGAAATTTCTATCTTGTCTATTCTTAATTTCAAGAAAGTGATCTAGTTGCGGGTGGAGCTGGGTCATGGAAGGAGTCTTATCTTGCCGTTGACGAAATTGTTAATGCTGTTGCGCGTTGCACGAACGTTGCACGAAAAATTAAAACAACTTACTCCGAAAAAATCGAAAGATCCCGTTTCCAGAGTTTAACGGAATGTTTGTGTAATTGTTTCTACCAGAAATAGTGAAAATATTGGAGTAAAGTATTTTGGGCAAATACATTTCTGTCTTGTGTGCTTGACAGCTTTCTGTCACGCAACTTTTTCTATTAACACGGCAGATATTTGAGTTTGTATACATACAGAAGTGTTATTGAAGTGACTTTTGTAAACAGTTTGCATGTCAACTTTGTCGCGTCTTATCGCGGAAAAATTCAGCAATTAAATGTTAATTTTGTCTCGAAAAATCTCATAGTTCATTGCCAGTCGTTTTTCCTCGCCAGACAAGTTATTTGATCCCGTCTGTTTCGGCCTCATATTTCGCGGTAACGGGCGACTTGAGTGTAAACATTCGCGAAAAGAATGAAAAGTATTTATTCACTGGGGCGTGGAGAGGGCTTTGGAATTTTGGCTGGTGTCAAATGTGTTGGTATTTTTCGGCATTTTAAGTTTGCATAACTAATCAGCCTTTGTCTGTCGATCTGGGATTTGGGCTAACTATATCATTCATCCATTTCTTTTATCTGTTTACTGAACGGCATTTTAATTGAAGACTCCCGGTAAGTTTGTAAGGACGATGTGTATTTCTGGTACAAGCCGTTTCTTTGTCTATAGCATAGGCGTGTAGCATGCTTTGAGAGAAAGCCATTTTAGTGTCATGATTACTCGTTCGATGCTATGTAGAGTATGATTTGTTACATTTCTGTGCATTCGATCAAGCGTTCGATCGCACTTACTTGGCGATCGATTTCGCTCCTCTTTCGGCCACTCTCTTTAGAAGAATTACGAGCCTTGATCGCTATCAGTAGATGTTTTAAAGGGCTGGGAATTCGTGCCAGCAAAAGAGCAATTGATCGTTGTTTTGGTGAATAAATATTAATTGACCGACTTTGTATACAACTAGTCACTGAAATATTTCCATCTCATGCGGATACCGAGAATGCATTTGGTTTTCTCATCTCCCACATCCATAATAAGCGATCGCCGATAGTATAATCGAATGCACTAAAAAGATTTTTATTCGCTTAGAATTTGCAACGATTGTAATTTTCTTTGATTACCAAATTACTTCGACCACAAACTTTAACTCCAGTTTTAATTTTCGTATGTTCGTCGCTGCGAACATCGCCTTGATATGGGACATTGATAAGAATGGTTTTTATCGCGATCATGTGCTTTAATAGTATTTCGTGTGAATTCCCACGCCAAAGGCGTCCTGTATAACTGACCAACGCCATGAATCGGAAGGTTTGATCGAACTTCACGACTAATTAACTTTAAGTTCCACCTATTATTTTTATGTTAATTTAGTTCAAGATGTTACAAACGCTGGTGATCGTGGGCATAGCTCGCAAGTTTAGAACTTTGATTACATTGTAGGAGCATTCAAATAATACATTGCTTAACAATTGAAGTTCACAAATGTTTGGGAACACGAATATTTCATTGTTGGCTTAATACCTTCTGGTTAGCGATCCATCACTGTTTGGTTCTTTAAAGCCTTTGATAAGATTACTGATTGAACCCTCTTATCACACTTAGCTCTAATTCGATATTGAACCACGCGGCGCGTTTTATTTCGCGAAAAGAAATCAGAAATCTCGAAGTCAGACGTAAACATTCGCTTTTTGGCACCACTGTGCACTTTGATTGCAATATTTTGTTTTGGGATTTAATGTTGTGTATTTCGGGAAGAGTCACACTGAGTATCAACACTACTCACCACAGGTAGTAAATTTCGTCAATGGAGTTTCGGAAGGGAGTCTGTTTCGGCCTCCAAGGTCATTAGGTCAATTTGAATATTGCCTATTAAATTAAAATATCTGCCAAAAGTAGTTAACTTGTTTGCAATTTGTACCAGATGCAAAGAGGGGTGGCTGCCTGTTTTTACGGTACGCAAAATGTGGGAAATTCTGGTTTAGAAGAAAATTGCAAATCAGTTAAGAATCGCTTTGGATGGTGTACATTTTTCTTGCAGCAGAATTAAGCAGTCTTTTTTAAATGAATTGTTGATATGCTGACTTTCCAGTGGCTGTGTAAGTTTGGAATGTCATCACAAATATTTTTTTCCAGAATTAAAGAAAGTTTTGGATTTTTACTGCTTTTTAATTTGATGTTTGAGGATAATCTTTCAGGTATTTCTGATCAAATTAATAAAATGATGGTCCTTTCAACTGGAGCAATAGCACACTGTGTTGTCAATTATCACAGTCAAATTATAGAATGTATATCACAGTCACTATTAAATTTGGAAGTGAAGTGGAGGGGAGGGGGAGGGGGAGGGGGAGGGGGGAGGGGGAGGGGAAGGGGGGTGGGGTGGAGAGGGAGGGGAAGGGGGGAGGGGAAGGGGGGAGAGAAGGAAGAAGCAAGAGCTTGCACCCATGTCTCAAAATTTTGAATATTTCACCCCTAACAACCCCTGATGAGCAAGTTGTCACCAAACAAAAATCAAGTTCAACAATGTCAATTAATCAAAGTTGCACACAAGTTCATTGTGCAGTATACTGATGGTGCGCATATAATATTTCTATATATTTTGCTTTGCGCATATTTCTTAAGGGTGCAGTTATTCCGTTTGTAGGATGTATGATTAAAACAATCTGTTTAACTGTTGCTTATAAGGCTTAAAAGCAGAATTTTATGGTATAACCCTTTAAGCCCTAAGGCGAAAGCCATTATTTTTCCAAATTGATCAATACAAACTCTGCCCCCATGTATGATATACCATTTGAAAGCAATTCATCGGGGTATTTTTTAAATCATATCAGCATTTATGAAGGAAATTATGGCTTTCATAGAAATGAGTTAAAAACACAAAAATAAAAACGTCAAATAATATCATACTGTTTTTATGTGTTAGGTATTATTTTGCAGCTCTCGGTGCATAGATTAATGTGGCACATGTCTTAGACTATGGATGCACTCAGAAAAAAAATCCAAAAGTTATAGGGGTGGTCAACTACATCTTAAATAGGAGGGGGCACAATTTTATGCTTTCAATGAGTAGATCCTTACAAGACAATTTTGTACAAATCTACCAAATATTGGCCAAGTTATGACATCATGTGCCAATTGTCACTGGTATTATTATGTATGATAAAAATCTCTAGAAGTGTCATAAGGAATTGGCAAATAGCCAAATTTTACCACCAATCAAGGAATGAAAAATTCAACATTAGTACAGTGGAATCCCGATTTTTTTGAATACTTGATTTTTCGAAACTCCCGATTATTCGAAACAAAACTTGTTTCCCTTGGATTTGATTTCAGTCAATACCACCTTCGATTTTTCGGACTCCCGATTTTTCGAACCAATTTCCGTTTCCCTTGGAGGTTTGAAAAATCGGGATTCCACTGTAGTAAGAATAATTATTTGAATTATTGTAATATTAAAATATTTTAAGTGTGGTATTAATTGTGTAATTACAATACTTTGTCATGTACTATTAAAAAAGGAACATACATGTAAATCAAAGAGTACATGATGGAAAAGTAATAGGAAGAAATGTTTTTTCCCAAATTATGACTACCATTCATAATTTTAAAGAACATAAAAGGTGAAACCTTATCATTTAAAAATGATCTGTTTTAAGGACAAAGAGAAAGAAGTTGCGGAGCTCATCCAGGTGATCAAGTCACTGACGCCAACAGAAGAAGACAGAACAAGACCTTATGGAAGGATGGCAGATTCATTAGAGGAGGCTTGGAATGACCTCAATGTCCAGTTAGAAGGGAGGAGAATACTTCTGGATACTTCTGTTGCCTTTCATCACAGCGTAGAGCAGGTATGATATTTATAATGACAGTGCAGTGGAACCCCATTAATTAATAATTATGACCACTGACATGTACATGTACCATAAAAATAGGTCCTTGACACATACATGTGTCTACCTGAAGGTTATGGATATCTACAGTATTTGTTTGGTTTATTCCAGGCAATTCTCAAGCGTGATGCATTCTCTGGACTTTTTTTACAGGTTTGAAAAATTTTGAAAAATGATATTCATGACGTCAAGCATACTGTTCGTCACTAAATCATTGTTCCTCAATGTCATTATGTGCGTTCGAACTTACTTGATTGACATTTGTAACAGAGCCTTTACGTTCAGTATTGTGACAATTCATGCTTAGCATTCATGATGTACATGTACATTTTTTGTGTCTTCCCGGTTCCCGGGATAGACACAAAAAATGATACTGATTCTTTTTAATTAAACTTTCTCCACAAAACACTGTATATTGAAACAATTACCAATCAAAGACAAATATGTTTATCACCAGCTTATACTATTTAAATTACAGAGTTTGCAATTAAAATTCTTTCAAATTTGTCAATTTTTATTTGCTTTTGGCAGTTGCTTCTCATTTTGCATATTGAGCAGTCACATCGACCCATTGACCAATGACTCCTAGATTTTCAGCAAAAAGACATGTAATAAGGCACTGTCCAAAACTTTCTTTGCATTTGTTTTTGTATTATTGTGGTGGTCGCTGGGCAGGCAGGGTTCCACTGTACTTATAATTAATTGATGTATTACTATGGAGATTTATATTGAGGGACCTATTTACATTGTATACAAAGACAGGACAGCCCAGTAACCATTGAAACAGTAAAAGTAAAGAAATTATTGACACTGAAACAAGGTTTATACTTCTAATTAGGTTATTGAGAACCTGGAAAGTCATAAAATTTTAAAATTATATTTTCCTGGCGTGGGTGATCATGGAATTCAGGTGTGGTTATGGAAAGTCATGCAAATAAATTAGGAAGTTTGTCTTCTTGTGAATGAAAAAGTGAGAAAAGAAAACTGTGTGAGCCAGGAAACAGACTGTTTTTGACAACTGTTTGACTGTTGGTCATGGGAAACTAAAAAAAGGTCATGAAAAAGTCATAAAAAGTACTGAAATTCAAAAGAGTGCAAACCCTATAAAAGATCTATAGTCAAGTTGTACATTGGGTTGACTTTGGAAGGTCACAGCACTGTCTCTAGACTTGGTTGGTGTATAAATTGATATGCAGAGAAGGGGAGGGGGGAGGGGGAGGGGATGGGGAACATGATTGGCTAGCATACTACCCAAGGGGGGTGGGGTGGATTAGTGATACATGTACTCAGTCAATTCGTGCTTCACACAGAAAAGGAAGATAAAAAATGTCATTACATGTAGGTCATTCAAGTGCCCTCCAATAAATATGTTGTTGTTCAGTAGCTTTTGTTTGATTGGTCATTATAATGTAGAATTTCTTCCACAGACTCAAAGGTTAGAACCACCTTGTAAAGTGTAAGAAACAGTACCACACAAAACTACTGCTCGGTTGCTTTCATTTGAATGGTCACAGTTTAGGATTTCATCCACAGACTCAAAAGTTAGAACCACCTTGTACAGTACTGTAATAAACAGTACCACAGGAAAGTACTGCTCGGTTGCTTTCATTTGAATGGTGACAGTGTAGGATTTCATCCACAAACTAAAAAGTTAGAACCACCTTGTACAGCATAATAAACATCACCACAGGAAAGTACTGCTCAGTAGCTTTCATTTGAATGGTCACACTTTAGGATTTCATCCACAGACTCAAAAGTTAGAACCACCTTGTACAGCATAATAAACAGTACCACAGGAAAGTACTGCTCAGTGGCTTTCATTTGAATGGACACACTTTAGGATTTCATCCACAGACTCAAAAGTTAGAACCACCTTGTACAGCATAATAAACAGTACCACAGGAAAGTACTGCTCAGTAGCTTTCATTTGAATGGTCACACTTTAGGATTTCATCCACAGACTCAAAAGTTAGAACCACCTTGTGTAGCATAATAAACAGCGCCACAGGAAAGTACTGCTCGATAGCTTTCATTTGAATGATCACATTGTAGGATTTCATCCACAGACTCAAAAGTTAGAACAACCTACAATGGAGGACAAAAGTAGCTGGGACACCTGTGAAAAGTTAACAAATAATAATGTAATACTGCTACAGTTATCTTTGTGGCCGCAATTTGAGCGTATCCCTCCCCCCTTCCCCCCCCCCCCCCCCCAAAGCAATGTTGACCAAAGTAAGTGAATATTTTTTCGGCGTAAATGTCCGTTCGATCATTAAATCTCAACATTGCAAGGGGGGTGGAGGGGGGGGGATTATTTGACTAGTTTTTTGGTAAGTGTCCCAACACTAATGACCTCCATTGTCTGAATGTGTCTGTCTGTTGAAATTGCTCATTTATGCTAGAAACTAACCAAATATTGCGTGTGTAGTGAAGCTGTAATAGGTTAACTGTGTATGAGGGTGTTTGGCATTAGAATGAAATGTGTGACATAACCAAAAATTGGGGGGAGGGGTGAGTAAGTTATATGTAACTCATATTGCGACGGACCAGGTCTTGGTTTGATAAAATGCCATCGTTCTTTAGTTTTTCAACGCACTATTTGATGTCTCTATGAGCGTAAATTCACGCTTCCATTGAAAGAGTTTTGTTTTCTATGAACGAGAATGAAATATTTTAGCTTACAGGATATTTGAAACCGGAGTTAAAGTCGCGCACGTGATGCGTCATCATTAATGAGTAATGACAACACTACTCGGTAACAATACTCACCAACATTTTTTGCTTTTTCTCGCTGTAGCACCGAAAGATTGCTAACGAAAGTAGTTCAAATGTTTCAACCTTGTTAGAAGAATTGTTTACTGAGGTAGTCTGTATCAGTAGTGCACGTTTTATTCGATTTTCCACAATACTCGGCATATTAGCGTTAAAGTAAACAACAAATCAAATACTTCTCTTCTTGGTTATGCATCAGTCAATTGAAACCCCGGCCCCCCGACCCCCGGGACCTAGCGGGGAATTTAACATTTGTCTGGTGTTAAAACCCCGCTAATTTCCCCGCCCCCGGGGCCAAGTAGTTTGTTAAAAGCCCCGCATAGCGCGGCATTAGTACTTCAGAACAAAATAAACACAACTCGATTTGGTTTCTCTCAAATAAAGCAATGACCACTTGGACAAACAACACGGCGACGTGAAGCCGGATCTTGGTGTAGATCAGGATCAGCAGTATTGAATAAAACTTAAAACTAAATGCAAGGCTGATCGGACAGCTATAAAGGGTATTTTATTGCCCAATATTTCGGTTAGTCAAAACTAACCTTCATCAGGGGCTACAAAGAACTAAGTAAAAATGGAATAAAACGGTTACAAAATATAAAATGATTAAAATGAAAAGATTAAATATGATTGGTTAACAAAAATAAACAGCAGAAACGTTTACAAAGGCTACTATAAAAATAGAAATATATTTAGTTTCATCGCGCCTGTTCATCCCAATATCCCATAGGGTTCAAGAGTCTTGCCCTTGGAAATTGCTTCTCTGGAGTTACGAATGGCGTCTCTGTCAGAGTTCTATGTCGTTGATTGAATGGCCAGGAAGAGTAAAGTGATCTGAAACGGCGGTAGGCTGATAAATGTGATGTTGGTTAATGGCTTTTTCGACTGCGCGTCTGTGTTCACCAAATCTGTCGCTGAGATGTCGTTTAGTTTCTCCTACGTACTGTACTTTGCATCTGCAGCACTGTATCATATATATGAGATTCGTAGATGAGCAAGAGAATTGGTGTCGTATTCGTTGTTGTTCGTATGTAGAGAAAAAGATGTAAAATGTGGTTCCCTCTGAGATAAAAGGATAAAAGGATTTGGTTTACTGGTTTTAGCCGGACTCGTTCCAAACGTCAAACTATATACCGTAAACTTCCGAAAATAAGCCCACCCCCCTAATTTATAACAAAAAAATCCTTCCAATAATAAGCCCCCACCCCGAATACAAAACCATGGGGGTGTTTTAAGGATTGACCTGAAAATACATTATAAAGGAGTCATGTTCAACTTGGACTTTGCTTTTAATTATCATCAACACAAAAGAGAATCACCAGTGTTTATAGTCCATTTCGAATTTCTCTTCTCACTCTTGATGTGTTTTCCTTTTGGCCGTATACAATTTAGTAGTATTAAACATACAATGAACTGCAGGGCTGATCTGACTACGTAAAAAAAAATTATCTTTGGGAGACACCATCATGACAGTACCAATAAAGTAGGATCGCAATCGTGGACAACAGTTTCGTTGTTATTGCAACTCATCAGCACGGTGCAGCGATGAACTAAATGACGCCAGGAAGAATGCCAACACAAATAGATTACACAATGACCGGCAGTGTACTCACTTGTTACCTGAATCACGCGTTGCCGCATCACATGTTCCGGGAAACAGGGAGCCCATAGAGTCGCAAAGATGTCACACAAAGAAAAATGTAGATGGACAAAGCCGATCTGAGCAATTAAACGCATGGGTGAAACCATGCTAAAACTGAGAGCATATCAGATCTGTAAAGACCTACGTCCCAAAATATATAGAAAATAAAAGTAAAATCTGCAATGGACCGCAAACGATAATGCAGGCTGCTACGGTATACGTAGGATCTGCGTAAGATCGCTACACCGTGCTGATGAGTTGCAATAACAACGAAATAGATGTCCACGGTTGCGGTCCTACTTTATCGGTTTCTGTAGTGATGGTGTCTCACAAAGATTACTTTTTTACGTAGTCAGATCAGCCCTGCAGTTCACTGTATGTTTGTTAATTTTTTTGGCTGGTTAGGTCTCTCGCATACATGTATCCTACGTATACCGTTAGCAGCATTATCGTTTGCAGTCCTTTGCAGATTTTACTTTTATTTTCTACAGATCCTTTATTTAAACACGATAGAACTTGCAAGGCAGTTCAATGCCACCGCCTTGAATCGACACTCCCCCCCTGGTGCTCCGCATTTTTCACCTGTTATTTTTGCCTGTATATAAGTTATGGTTTTGTCCTTGAACATTGGGACTAAAATTCGGGCAAGCGGTTCAGGAATATGCCCCACAAAAGTATTTCTCTTGCAATCGCCTTGATCAACTTGTGTGTTTACTGCAATGGCATTTCTGTCAGGACTGCGGGTATTATTTGAAAGATTAAATACAATTTGTTATTGATTGCGTCTTCAGAAAATTCAATGACCGCAAATGGCCAATGACCCAAAATGCCACCCGAAAATAGCCCCATTGAATTTTATAACGAATATTTCCAACCAAAAGAAAGCCCACCCAAAAATAAGCTCGGCAAATAGGGACGTTGGGCAAATATAAGCCCAGGGCTTAGACTAGGGCTTATATTCCGAGGTTTACGGTATATTCAACTGCATTCGCCATTTAGAGTGAAATTTGACCTCATATAAAATTAGTCCATTTTCAAGAGAAAAATACGATAGGCGTATTAAACGTTTTTAGTAATTCTGCACTTAGGACACGGGACTGATAGACGTTCCTCAGTGACTACATTCTAATACGATCCTGGTGTGCGAATCTCAAACGTCTCATAAAACAAGGCCGATTTAATTATTTAAATTAAAACTCTTGTGCCTGATAATGGGAACTCTTGTAACTACTTTTAATCAAGTTCATGGCAAAAATGTGTGTATTTCTTTGCATGGTATACCGTAAATCCTCTATTTAGCCCCCCGGGGGCCTTATTGATTTCAAGTGCTTTTGAGGAGGGGGGGGGGGGGGGGCGTTAACAGATAGAGGGCTTATTCCATTTAGCGAAACACAAGCAGTTCACCACTCATTGATTACCATGATAATGCTCATTTTTAGTACAACTACCGGTTCTATTTTCCCCAAAGCTCGCGAGTACCGTGTATATGAATTCGCGCCCGGATTGGAACGGTGCAAATGTACCGGTTATACAGTCAGCCATTATGTTTTTTATTTTCTGGGTTGTGAAGGAAAAAGGACGGGGGAGGGGGGGGGGGGGGGGGGCTTAATGAATTTCTTGCTCCAAAAAGGGGGCTCATTGGATTATTGGATTAATAGAGGATTTACGGTATAAGTATTCTGGATGTTTCATGGGTTAAACGTTTTTACAAATTCAGTTTAATATAGCATATGCTTTTCTACTTTTCAAACAAGTTCAATCTAGATAGTTAATCAAGTAATGAAGAGTATTGACCAAAGAATACTTTCTTCAACTTGATAACTTGATTTATAGTAAATACAAAATTTGCATTCTTTAACTAGGGCAACATTGAACAGTATTAAAAATATGCCGTTTCATTGATAATTAAGTAAGACATTGAATATACTTTAGGTAACATGATTGTAACATGAAAGGTATTTAAAGACTCCAAAGTTTATTAGCATATCGAGAAAATTTATAAGAAGCCTGTGGAACTAGCTTTCTTTGAATTACCCTGTACGCGGTATGCGTGCATGTACAACACTGCACTGGATTATCCTGATGCACAATTTTAGTACTGACAGCCATCTATATATGAAGTCCATGTGAATACACCTCAATACAATGAATTAAAACGCACGCACCTTTCTCTCCTCCGCCGCCATTTTGGAAAACGAGGTTTTTCCTTTAGTCCTTCATGTTAAATCCCCGCTCAATGTCCCGGGTCACACAGACATTTTGTTAATTCCACTGCTCCCCCGGGCCAACACGTCGTTAAATATGCGTTAAATTCCGGCATTTGCCGCGTTAAATCCCGGCTATCTCCCGCTATGCCCCGGGGGTCGGGGGGCCGGGGTTTCAATTGACTGATGCATTATCAGTGAGTAATGTTGATAAAATAAGAAAATTCCACAACTTTTCGAGAAATTTAAATGTAACTACATTGAATAAACTATTTCTCATATATTGCTATAGAAAAATTCAGTAAACGCGCGTATTTTCCGTTGTTAGGCTTGAAAATTGGTGTGAGTAATGTGGTGAGTAATGTGGTGAGTAATGTAAGTATTGTTGACACGGCACTTCCGGTTCTAATAAAAATGCGTATTTTTTCAACATTAAGATGTATTTTTCTTTGAAAAGGTACTGCTAGTGCAAAAATACACTTTTTTCATGATACAGGCAGTTTGTTTTAGATCAGTAATACGAACAGTTTCATATTTGCGCTTCTTATGTCCCAAAAACAAACTATACAAAGTTAACGGAATGCGATCCTTGTATTTTGAATTTAAAAACACCCAAAAATTGTGCTTTATATGACCCAAAACGAAAGTCATAACGTTCATTTATCACTTTCCGCACCTACTACCGCCACCGGCTCTCTAATCATGCTGCTCAAGGCTTTTTTTCAAGCGACAAACCTGTTTTTTTTCAAAAAATCTGTTTGAGACAATGGAGGACAAAAGTAGCTGGGACACCTGTGAAAAGTTAACAAATAATAATGTAATACTGCTACAGTTATCTTTGTGGCCGCAATTTGAGCGTATCCCTCCCCCCTTCCCCCCCCCCCCCCCCAAAGCAATGTTGACCAAAGTAAGTGAATATTTTTTCGGCGTAAATGTCCGTTCGATCATTAAATCTCAACATTGCAAGGGGGGTGGAGGGGGGGGGGGATTATTTGACTAGTTTTTTGGTAAGTGTCCCAACACTAATGACCTCCATTGTAGCTTGTACAGCATATTTAAGCAGTACCACAGGAAAGTACTTCCCAGTAGCTTTCATTTGAATGATCATTAACTTTAATTTGGACTCAAAAGTTCCAAGAATTATTAATTATTGTAATCTTTCAATGTTTGGCTCTGGGATATATTGAAAGGGTTAAATGTCTGAAAGTTCGATGCTAACCTAAAGGTAAAGGTAAAAATGGAACACAGATTCCTTTCTAATTAAAATTGACATTAAGTTGTGAGAGTTTGGGTTGGGTTCATGATTAGCCAGGTTAATGCAGCCTTCTGCATTAAAGAAATCATCCACATAGTTTGTTGCAATCAGTTTGGTTCTGATAAGAGAAAATTGCTAAAATCTTATTGACATGTTCATTTCAATTTACGTTTTTAATTATTTATGACCTGCTACTGGTAGAAAATTTAATGAGAGAGGAAGGAGTTCATGTTTAGATTGTGAAACAAAATGTTGTGTTGTCTAAGAGATCTGAGCACCTCCGTTGAAATATTGTTAATAAATAAATAAATAAATAAATAAATAAATAAATAAACAAGTATGTACATGGGCATGTAACATCCATGAATTGGGCTGAGGCATGCATATAGCGTGACATGAAAATGACCCAACACCAGTGTAGTTAGAAATGCCCTCTTCAAGCTAATCTTCTTAACAGATTATAACTCCCATTGATTGCACTTGACAAATTTTTATCCCTTTTAAATATACATGTATACCTGGGATGATAAACATGTTGTAGACATGAATGTTTTTTACAAACATTTTATTTCTTAGGTGTATCATGTTAGTCATGCAATAAATACAAATGCATTGGAAGGAAAACAGACAAAACAAAAAAATGACCTTTTAAGAAAACCCTTGACCTGAGAAATCCATGGAATGCTCAATGAAAGTTAATTAATCTTAGGGCTTTAAGCTTATGATGCCTTGCCTTTTATGGCAAGTGTTTTATTTGGTTAAAGGTTCATTGTAGCTCTTCGGCACAAATCTGTTCTTCAGTGGAAAAACTCTTTTCTGCTTCTCCTTGTAATACTGTCACGAATAGCACACTGTACCTGTAAGTATCTGGTATTTTTCTAACTCAGAGGCTTATGATCCATAAAGTAATCTTCTTATCTTAATTAAGCAATTGACTCTAGCTCAAGTCCTTCAGTAGGGAAATGTTTGAGGGTGCATATTGTTCTACAATAACACAATATTTTACAAGTATTGAGTATTATAAATATTAGTTCACCAGACAGATTTGAAATCATGATTACTGCTATAAGCATGATTAATATCAGATAAGAATGTTCAGTTACATTAACGTTCAAAGGCATCCTGCTCTAATTTAAAACATTTTGTGTATGCTAGTGCGGAATCTTCTAGGTGTGTTTGTCTTTAGCCTTAAAAATAATTTATACTGTTACTTTAAATGACTTAATACTAATTAATTAATGATTGAAACTAATATCTGCAAGTATATATGTGTTTTTGTGTTAGATGTATTGTGAGCTTTTGCAAGCTACAATACTATGTTTCTCATATTAATTTTTTCAAAATTGTTTATGTTGCTTCAAATTTCTATTGATCATCTAAGTGGAATGTTTTTCATGATCACTTAACCTGAATGTCAAGTTTTTCACTTAATTCAATTAAAGCTGTATACTATCATTCCATGTTATCATTAGAAGAATGTTAATTACACTATTTATGTCTCAAAATAGCTCTGGTTTTGTTGTATTGGGACCCAACCTTTAAAATTTTCACCAGTTTTGGTTGATTAATTCTTTTGGTTGATGTTTGCAAACTGTTTTTGGTTGCAACAACTAAATGGTATGTTCAATCATTTTAACCAAGGCAATGCTGGTTGAAAAGGTGAAATTGTTTCTTTTTCACTAGAACAGGGGAAAACATCTTAACCAACCAAAAATAACTTTGCCAATTTACATACTTACTGAATTTAAATGAAGCAAAGTTTAATGAATTCAAATGAAATAGTATGTAAATGGTTTGAACCCTGGTACATCATCATATCTGTTGAGTGTGACTATCTAGGTTATTGTGGCAGTCTGCAGTTCTGAAAACAAGTTATTGTTGACATCATCATTTCAACAACCTGAGTGAAAGTTATCTTCAGAGTACAGTTTTTGTGTTTATGTGTATGTTATTTGCCTGCACATACAAATAAGTGATGATAGATTGTCCTGTTGACATCCACTTGTTGATGCAATAGATGAGTAGGCAGACAGGTATATATGTAGATCTATTGTAGTGTATGTGAGACCTTGCTGAGGGACATTATCTTTGCAGGCACTGCATAGGAAGGAAGGTAGCTTGGGCAAGAATCCTTGCAGGATCTCCTACATTATATATCATATCCCTCTTTTCTTGGATGGCAACTGTTCTGTTGTCTTCAAAATGTTTTTGCTTTCTGGGTGCACAGCTGTCTCCAGCAGGCAGGGTTGTCAGAAAGGTTTGAAGTAGACGTCTCACTCTGGAAAGTAACTGGATATAATTTTTATTTTTAACGTGCATCTCCTCTAAAGAATCGGCAAGCAAAGTAGCCAGCCAATAGGACAAAGTAGGTGGCGATTTTCACCAGGAGCCAGCTACTTTTGACAACCCCAAGCATGCTCTGTCGAGAGCAACAACTTCCCAGGAGGCAATGTTGCTGTTGTGGTACTGAGATTAGCTTTCATGGTGTCTTTGTACCTCATGCAAGTCCTTCCTTGATGGTATTGTCCCTGCTTCAGTTGACAGTAGAGGTGCCTGTACATTGCAGTGGGCAACAAAGGGCTGTGTTTTCTTATCTGTTAGAGAGGTCCAGTCTGAATTAAGTGGTAGATTTATTTAACCCTTTAAGCCCTAAGAGTGATCAGCATCAAATTTCTCCTGGTTAACACAATTTGAGAGGGCTGTTAGAGAACTGACAATTGATAATTGAATTAATAATTACTGCATACCATGTTCTAACTACAATGACTCTGATTTCATTTTTGAACAGTTCTCTGACAAAATTGATGCGACACACGATGAAATTAGCCAAGTCCTTTTGGCAGAAGATGTTACCTCATCATCCTCATTACTCCATCAACATCAAGAGCTGAGAAAGAGTGTCCTAGAATTATCAATGCAGACTTTATCCAAAGGACAGGCACTTTTGGACAGATTGCGCGAGGCCAGTGCACATGCTGACATAAACAACCAGCATGCCACAAAGGCGGCATGTTACAGTGTTGAGCGTATTCTAGAGGCACTGCATCACCGGCGGCAACAGCTTGATGAACAATGGAAGGAGAGAAAAAAGGTTTTAGAACAATGTATCAAGAGGTGCAAGATTGATGAGGAGATACGAAAGGTAATGATACATTTACAAGTATCTTTATTTTCAACACTCTTATTTATTGTCAGAAGTAATCTGTGAAGTAATCAAAGTGTTGAAGATCATTTTGCAGGCTGTTGTTAAATGGGTGAATGATACAACATTTATTTTGACAATTCTTTGCTATTTCGTTGCACAAGCCAGCAAGTTTTTCAAAATATGTTGCATATGCATTCACTACTCTTTAAATTTTTTTGAATGGTGTTTTAAGTATAGTTTAAAAAACAAGCAGTAGTGTATTATCAGGTTTAAAAACTCGAGGCGAAGCCGAGAGTTTTTACACCTGATAATACACGTGCTGCGAGTTGTTTTGAACGGCTTCAAAAACATTCTTTCAAAAGCGTGCCCCTTCGGAATTAAAACAATTGCGCTTTTGTGCAAAGAGGAAATTAGCATACGAGAAAAATAAGTAGACTAGACTGATTAGCATACAACACATGTGCCACGTCTTCGACGAAGTGACCATTGCTTCCTGGCTCCTGTCGAAAGTTTTGAGATTTTATAGTTCTGAGGGAAAACATCTACTGAAAAATGCTATACTAAAGTTGTCAGGTACGGTAGATAAAACGGCTGACAATTTTTTTTTCAGAGGTAGAGAACGAGTAGAAATAAGCAGCTTGCATCTGCGAACCAGTCGCTTACCTGGCAATTTACACGAGGGCGCTGGTGTCATTCAAATAACGGCTCACTTGTTAAACTGTTGGTTGTTTATTTTGTTCAAAAGATTCCAAATAGAATGGCGAAAGACCAGATTTCGTAAAACAGTACTGCACAAAAATATTAAAGTCACCATTTGTTGCACTAAGAATCCTAAACAATTACTACCCATATCAGTAATCTTTATATAAAGATTACGTGTGATCTTAATATAAATATCCCGGTCATTTTAAAATCATTCTTATTAAAAATTCATGCAGCGATAATTGCATTGTTTGCCCATTCAGCCCCGAACTCCCCTGTGACTGAAATCAAAGCCGCCACCAGGCTTTTCATAATGACCGTAGATTACCAGGTAAAAAGGCTCATACACGTGATCGATTTGCATCGTGTGATTGGCTAATACGCTCATGAATTATTAATGAGTTTTTGAATCTTATTTGTTTGGTTGTTTACGCTCTTGCACACAAATGGTGGAAATAATTATGCACAGTGCTAATGATGCACAATGCAATACTAGTGAATGGTCTTATGAACCACAATCCATTCACGAGTCAGGTGTAATCAAGTACCTTGATGTGATCATCATTATTTCGATCTTGTCACAAGTACATGTAATTAGTTTTGTGGGTACCTCATTCTTCATCTTGTCCATTGTGTTTGGTGCAGGTCACCAAATGGTTGAATGAAGAAGCAGAGGACTATTTAAGCTACAAAGAATATGGCGACTCAGCAGCCTCAACTCAAGTTCTGCTTGATGAACATGCCAAGTTTGAGGAAACTGCCAAGGTACATTATACACAATTATTTGTCTTTACTTTAATATCCCTGGTTTTTGTTGGACACACCATGGTCTACTTCAGGTGTGGTAAGTATGTAAGGCTTTTGATGATGTTGTTTCCTTGGGCAAAAATCTTTGCTCCCATTATCTCTTATCACCTAGTTGTACAATTGGCTTCCAGCAAACTGTTGGTCAGGAGCAACCTAGTAATAAAATAATGGAGTAAACTCACAATGGACTGGCATCCCATCAAGAGAGAGTAGAATGTACTTACTGTTTATAATATTTCATGGAATGGTGTTGATCGAGGTGTGGCGGTATGGTACATGTAAGTGTGGTACATGCAAGTGTGTTTCGCCCTCAGGTCTGAAGGTCGGTGGCTGGGGGCCTGGTCACTGCCATTGTGTTGTTTGCTTAGACAAAAAACTTTGATCCACATTATCTCTCCACCTACATGTACTGTCGGTGAATAAATGGGCACTGGTGACTAGGGGTGTAACGATTCAGATTCCTTGCAATTCGATTCAATATCGATTATTGCCTTTCAATTTTGAATATTTCGATTTGATTATGCAAATAGTTTTAGATTTACCTGATGTACCTACTTTAGCTGGAAAACCATAACATTACAGCTGATCTAAAAGATGCAGGCGGATTCACGATCGCTTGGTCATTCGTCACCATGTTTGAGAATGTGTTGTGCATGGTTTGCCTTATTTGAAAATTCTCAAGGGGTGGTGGAAGGGCAGCATTTTTACGAGGCCAACACAAAATTTGCACACAAACTGCAAACGCCTTTGCTCATCAATCAAAAATGCAGATTTTAAACAGTTCTGAATTCTGATTTCACAATATAATCATTAACTCATTGAGGGCACCCTGGAAAAGGTATGCCAAAATCGAACCAAACGAGGAAGCAAAGAATCGTGAATCAAACCGAATGGTGATAATTGCGATTAATCGAGAATTCGATTAATCATTATATCAATACTGGTGACATACATGTAATGCTGAGGGGTAACCCTGCAATGGACTCGCACTGCAACCTGCAGAGGAGCAATACTCCTAGTACTTCATGCTACAGAAACTGGGCTAAACTCCAGGGCCGAGTTGTTCAAAGGATGATTAGTGCTAATCCAGGGTTAATTACCATGACAACTCATATGTTCTGTTGACAGTGAATCCAGGATTAGTGCTAATCAGGCTTTGAACAACATGGCCCAGTTGTGTGGCTAATATGTGACCTTACCTTTTTTTAGTGTGATATGGTATAAATAAATGAAGGTGGAATGCTGGCTGTATGGACCCCATGCAGCCCTAGTGCAGTTTTACGTACAATGTAACTTTGCACAAATTTAGGCTAAAACCCCAGAATGTCCAAAGTCATGAATTACATGTAAGTCTTTTTTACAGTATAAAAGAAAATAATTTTGAACATTTGTCACAATGTCAGGAAAAGGAAGATGCTGGACACAGACTTGCACGAGAAACAGAAAAACTTGTGCATGGGGACTTTGGTGACATGCAAGAGACTCAGGTCAGAATTACCCAGCTACAGACGAACTTGCAGTTATTCAAACAACGCGTGGAGGAGAGAAGGAAAATGCTGCTTGAGACATTAGCCTTTTACAAAAATAACAAAAGAGTAAGTGATGAGCCGCATGTAATGTGAAAACACTGTTAGTATCAACCTTCCCTAAGTAAACACTTTGTTATAGTCCTCACTAGCTACACCTTGAAGCTACGTACAGTACTGTATAAATGTAATGTTGCACATGAATTTCCTTTTCATAAAATTTGCCAACATCGAATGAAATGAATTTCCATCTTAGACTATGAAGCAAACTTTAAATAAAATTTTTCAATGTGCGAGGAATATTCCCAACTTTAGCAGAGCAAAGGAAAATTTTACAGTAATAAGATACTTCCAATCATAGTATTGGCAGTAATCAGCTGATAACCTAATTGATTACCCATTGATGTCATTTGATCATCAGTAACGTCACTTTTGTTATAATGATTGTTATGGACACTTACATGTAGCCTTTTCCCTTGCAGTCCCCTTAAAGAAGGTATTTGAGTGTACTAATTGTAGGACATGTTTTGGATCATCTTAATTGTTATTTTGTTTTACAGGCTCTGAATAAACTAAACGAAATTAGTGATAAAATGGTTGAAGAGAAGTTGACAGTAGAAGATCAAAAGGAGCTTTATGGCGCCATCAATGCAGCCTCTGCTGCACAGCTGCGTGATGGAAAGATGTTACAGGAAAAGATGTCAGACGTCAAACAAAAACCAGTAGTGGTGAGAATGTATGAAGAACTACAAGAAAAAAGCACAGCCATGCTTGTCAACGTAGCACCTGATCCAGCTAGCAAGGAGATTGAAGATGTAAGAACCTAAGCGAACCCTTCTACTTAATTGACATTATTAATTTCATTTGAAAATAGTGACAAATGGACAGTTCCATACAGCTACAGCTTATTAGCTTTGGGTTTGACCAAACCCTGAAAACTTTTAATGATGTTTCCTCCTGGAATTGTGTTATATGAGTCTGATTTTCCCATATTCTCCTACTGGTACATTTGCTCATAGCTTGTAATTTTATGTAATACATAAGTCATGTGTTTGTTTTTTTTTTGCAGGTTTACAGCTGGATAAAGAATGTGGGAGAAGACTTTCTCATCAACAATACAGAGATGGGTGATTCTGTAAAAACATCACAGGAGTTCTGGTACTCGCATAACGAACTTGATTCAGAGAAACAGGTGTGATATGAAATCATGTGCGATAAAACACTAAAAAACAAAGAGAGGGTGACTGGAAGACAGAGAAGTGAAGCCTATGGACAAACTGAAGGAGTTGCAAATTTTGAATTTTGATTGCATGTACTTTGCATATCCTTCATGTCAACATTACCACAAACATCTCATGTGAAGATGTGTTAATAAACCCTTTTTATTATTAATTATCATTATTAATTATTATTTAACTTGTCAAACGTGTCAAAAGTCATGAATGATCTGTTGTGAACAATATACCCTGCAGTGCCAGAATCTGGTGCACTGGAATGGGGGCATCAAAGCTCTCCAACAAGGCCTTTTCTTTTCACCTGTTCACAGGCTACCCAAATTAGTGCCATTTTCAGGTTCTTTCATTGATTACTTTCTTAAGCATAGCTGCAGTTCAGTTATTTACTCTCCATCATGTTTTATACCTGCAGGATTTTGAAGGCACAGTGTCAAGTGCTCTTGATGTGTCTAAAGTGCGTTCAAAGACAGACATTGCTAAAGTGCAAGACATTCAGGATCTCTGGACAAGTTTCAGTGCTCGTCTTAAATACAGGCTGTCACTGGGAAAAATGTACTTTGATTTTCATCGCCATAGGCAACTGGTGAGTATCTCTTGGAGAATGAAATTGTGTCTTCTCAGCAAGGGTTTTTATGGAAACGAAAAAATTGATGTCCTCATGGCGGGCTTGCCCATAATAATTATTGTATAGCTTAATGGTGTATTTTTGTATTTCCCCCATAAAAGTGGGTATCTATGGAACACTCTGAATGCTGTTTTGGCTGAATAACAATTCATTAAACATGCTCATGTCAGTCCTAAGCCTCTCAGTGATCTTGTTTTTTCAAGCCTTGCAGTTAGATAGACATTGTGGATTGTTTTGTACATAGTCATAGTTATTACCCTGGGAAGCAAGTGCTCTCAAAATTAAGTTTCAATTGCTGTCAATGCAATTGAAATAATTCAGCTCTCCTTGAAAAGCAAGTACAACTTTTACAAGTACCATTGTGCAAGGGATCAACATGTGATTTTGTATTTCAGTATCACTGGAAGGTGCATGACCAGAATAATGGAATATTTACTGTCCCAGTCTACCGTGAAATTCTCCCAACTAATTAACCTTTAAGGAAATTTATGTGCTAGAATGCATAAGGAGAAAAACATTTTGAGATTTGGACTGAAAATTATTCTACAGAAAACTGATTATTTTAACAGTTGTCTAACCTGTTTTCAACAGCTTTTTGGTAAATTGGATGAGTTGTCAAACCAGTTAACAAGTGACGAGCCCAAGGAGAATGTTGATGCCTCTCCAGCACTACTCGCACGACAGGAGCAGCTCCAGGATGCAATTCTTTCAGCATCTGGACAAATGCAGAAAGAATCACAAGCTCTGTTAGATGAACTGCGAAAAGTGAGTGATATTATCATTAACAATAAATTTATTATATATTAATTGTATTTTGTCTTTAGTGGTTGCCCAGGTGAGGGTTGTTCTGCAACAACTTTTAATAAGGGGTGAGTTAAAGTGTTGACTATGAACTTTAAGCTGACTTAGGCTCAGGTGATCAAAACAGCCATCACTATCAAAAGTCTTAACAACTATCATCACCTGGCATGGACCATTGCTCAACTCAGGAACTGAGATCCTCCTGGCTCATGTAACCCTTGGACTAGTAGTCTGATGAAGAGTACCAATAATAATACTCCAACAAATGTGACAACCTGGGTATCTAGCATGGGGCTTAAAATGTGTCAAGTAAATGACAACCTGCAGAGAATTAGGCATATCAGCAGTTGATTTAAGGTTTTCTTACATGTACACTAAAAAAAAGTATATTCATATTTGAATTTTTCTTGTATGATTTACTATGGTGTTAAAATTAATTAGATGGTAAACTCTCAGGTGTTTAATGTAAATAAACTATTAAGTAGGTTTTAAAGCTCAATCTCTTTTTCTTTTCCAGGAACCGCAAGAGGAGCATTTGGACAGGGGTGCGGCTGCTGATTGCATTCAGAATTTCCTGGCCACTCTGGAGGCGAGGGTTCACAAACTTGGTCAGCTGTGGACACTCAGAGAAGAACAACTCAACAAGAACAGACAGCTTAGTGCTGAGTTTGTACAGTTTGAAAAGGACACCCGAGAGGTGAGTAATTGTAATTATATGCTTTGAAAAATGGACAGGCTGTTTCTATAAGTGCTGTGTTGTGTAAGATTTTACATGTAAACTTTGCCACCCTTTCTGACTCCATAAAGTTGCATTAACAATGTTCCGTAAAGATGGCTGCCGCAGGACACAAAACCTGTGTTCCTAGGTGGGTAAATTAAAGAGTAATCACATTAAGAAAAAACTCAAACATGTCAGTAGCGACAAGTTGCATTCCTCAGAACTGAAAAAAATCAGTCGTTACAACCACTGTCTTTGTGTAAAGAACAACAGGAAACTTGATCGCAGTGACTAGTCACTCCATGCATGTCCACCTTAATGGAAATACTTCCAAATAAAAACTTGCAATATTATGCCAGCAACACAACCAACTGTACTCTTATTGTGTTAGGTTATTTTATGGATCAAGGAACAAAGTGATGCATTCTTCCCTGTCAAAGTGGACTACAGCTCTCTTCCAGCTGATCCACGAGAGCTTGAGGACAAGTTGAGAAAGTTCAAAGATGCTTCATGGGTAAGCTGAAGATGGCATTCAAAGTTTGCTGATTGCTGAATGTAGCACACTGACAAGTCACCTGTTTGTTATAATAGACATTTTACAAATTTTGATCTGCTGTCTTGTATCATTCAAGATTGATTTCACATTTTCTTTTTAACACGTACTTCAAGTTTAGTACATACACAGTGACAGTTATTTTCCTTGCACTTCATGTAGTAGCTACTTCATTGCCCTCTAAGGTGAACACCTAGGGTAGGTGCATGAACTCCTTGCAGTACTGTATCAAATTTTTACTCTTTCTCCCCATTATTGACCATCATCTCCCATCCCCCCTTGTTATGGGTTTTGGCTCTTAGCTCCATGGCTGGAATTTTCTTTAAAACCATTTTGTTTGGTGACAATGATCATTCTTTTATTATCTAACCATTGTTCAAGTTTTGTTTTGCTTTATTTTAATTTTAAATAAAGCAAAGACATTTTAATTTGCTTTTGAGCAACTTAATAAAGTCATTATCTATTTAATGTTATTCAGCGCACAGACAAAGATGTCCAATCTCACCTGCGGGCTGCAGAGCAGCTCTCGGAAGCAGAGGGTAGTTACAAAGCAGCCATCAGAGTCATCACAGATGAACTGCAGATTGCTTATCAAAGATTTAAGACTCTTCTTGCAGATTATGAGGTGCTGTTATCAATGTCAGCAACCTTTTACACAAGTGTTGAGAAGGTGAGGTTACTTTTGTTGGTACCCATATGGTGAATCAAGCATGGTGTCGGGGCATGTGCACTTCAGTTTGGATACTTCTTTGCACATGTTTGGCAAGTCCCCAAATTTTACACAGTCTTATGGCCCGCTATTTAGCAAAATGGTGGAATGGCAGAAAAATGATTAGTTTTGCTTCTTAAAGCTTAAGGCAAAAAAAGTATATGTTGCAGTTAATTTTTTATTTCAGGTAATTTTTGTTTTTCCTTTGTTTCATATTCATTAGCATATATTACCATACCCAAAAACAATGGAAAAATAAAAATTACCTGAGATAAAAAATTAACTACAACATATACAATCATGTGAATAACCTTACTGCATGGGCACCTTCTGAATGGGGTCTAAGTATAATACATTGCATCAAAAGGAAATTAAACAAGGTACAGTGTAGATTTGTCTCTACATTACAGCAACTTTAAGATGCATTGTATAATTTACTGTATATTGAGATCAGTATGGGCTTTTTGGTTGACATCAGTGTTAAAAGAACTTATTACTTATATATTCATTCACACTGATTTGCTTGTTAGCTTCTTCAAATGATGGATGACATGACATATGGAATACAGAATCAGCCTCTTCCAAGAGATATAAACAATGCACAGCTACTTCTTCAAGATCATCTTGCCAACTACCAGACAGTTCATGAGCTTTTCAACTTCACCACTGTCAATGCCCAGGATGTGCTTAGCCGTGCTGCCACATCATCAGCTGTCTCTGTGTCACGGGAAGAGATCAAGGGCTTTCTTGAAAAGTCAGAAGGAAAACATGTTGAGTGGAGAAGTCTGTGGGAACATCACAAGGACAAGTTGGAGGAAAGTGTGCGTCTGTGCGAATTTGAACAAGCTATCAGTACGGTAAGTTCTGACAAGAGTTCACGTTATGTTCTAGATTAAGGAACTTTGGAGATCTGGCATTTGGGAGTTTCGGACTGGGCTTAAAGGAATCGCTGAAAACTGGTTAGTTAAAAATAACTGGCTGTAAGATGAAATTATCATAAAGACTACATGTGGTAAGGAAGCCACAGTCATTGTTATGGCAGCTTCACCTGAGAATCTCAAATCTTACTAGAAAAGAAGAGGTCAAATTATTTCATACTGATAGTCTTGTACATGTATTTTCTCCTCTAAACGTATACCGTATTTTCTCTATTAAACGCCCCCGGTGTTTATTTCAAACTTGGCCTAGTGGACCCGGCGCTTCTTTGTATCAGCAGTTTTTTTCTCGCCCGCCATTTCTTAAGAAAGGGTTATTATTCGTTTTTCTTGGCAGCCTTGTACCTTGCCCTTAAATCTTAAGTTTATTATACCACAAACAAACGTTTGAAGAGCTTACTTACAACTTCCTCTATTATACCCGGCGTTTATTCGGGGCCCAGCGTTTAATCGAGAAACTACGGTACTTGTAATCTATAGATCACTGGAAAATAGAAAAGTGGACTTAAAGAAAACACAAAAATTGTTGTTTCTTTGAAAGGTGTTCTTGCAGATGTTCTCAGAGATAAGCCACGCCCCAAACTGAAATAAAAATTTAAGAAAAGTTGTAGCTTATATACCCAATGTTTATGGTAAACTTGCCCCATAGTTTCTTTACAATGTAGGTCCCTAGGGCTGTCCAACAGGGAAGTATGGTACACTCTGTCTATGCCAGACACCCTTGGATTCAGCTTAAACTGTCTGCCTTAGAGAGGTGTCCACCTTATAGAGAGTTTAGTTACAGGCAAACAAGTGAAATTCACCCAGAACCAGACAATAATTGATGTCCATCTTAGAGAGGAGTCTGCCTTACAGGGGTGTCAGTCTTATCAGAGTTTACTATTATAATTTAGTAATGTATTTTCTTAACAGGTGAATCTAACTATTGAAGAGCACACGCGGGAGTTGCTTGCTCTTAATCGGAAGTTTGGTGTCACCCTACTTGATGCTGTCACATTGTTGCAAGAGTCCGATGCACTTCTGGAGTCAGTCAAGGTAGGTTTGATACCCAGTAAGGCAATTAAGTTCTACTCTAGTATGATCAGGGGTGCTTATCATTTAGCCAAAAAATCTGGATATTTTGCTTGAAAGTTAAATGGATCAGACAATTTCCGGAAAATCGGTTCGGAAATTGTGGAATACCTCTTGAGGTTGTCCTATTCGTCTGTTTCAGAATGGAACGTTGGAAATTTCCGTACCATTTGAATTTAGAAAAAATTCAAATTGCTAAATCAATTTAACAGCCTGGGTACCAGGATGGGGAAATAGAATATGCAAATGGTAAGTGCAATCTCATCGGGTGGTCGGTAAATTTGGAAAATCACTTGCCATTATGTGACGGTTCCCCCAACTGTTTTCTCCTACAAATGGTAAGCACCCTGTTTATAATGTTTATCTGGATATATCAGACTTATAATAAGTGAAAGACATGAATATTTTTCAACAAATGTTGTGCCCCTCTTTCACCAATGTCATCACACATGTTTTGGATATATATCTAACAGACTGTGTGGTAGAGAGCATTTGTCACACATTAGGTTGTACTGTTGGAATATTGTATCAGTTGTTAAGCTAAGTGTGCATGTCATAGCAACAGGTCAAAGGCTGGACTGCATGTTTGCTACTTTCTTGGTAGTTGCCTGCATGTTGTGTGCTCGTTTTAAACGTTTTTGTAAACATATTGTTCTAACAGCCTGCAGATGTAGAGGTCGGCAGACTGGTTGATGAAGCAGAAAAGTTGCGGCAGTTAAATCACTATGATGCACCTGCAATTGTACGACAAGTATCAGCGATGGAAACACGTTGGCAGAGATTTCTCTCTCGGATGGAGGATCACAGAGCCATGCTGGAAGCTTCCATTGAGTACCATCAACTTTATGAACAGGTTTGCTTGTAATATTACCTTCATTAACATTTTTCTATGGACAGATTTTCGATGTTGAAGGACTAGGGTGCAAGAACAAGTGACTCTTTAAAGTTGACATTACTGAAAGATACGAAGGCTGAAAATGTTCTTAGTCAGAGCTTTTTTTTTTTTTTTCAAACAAAGCAATAAAATGGTCTCTGTTAATAATTGCATTAAACAGGAAAAATTATGGCTGAAACCAAATAGCTCTCCCGACCATGGGGTGCTATTGGCATGGCAGTAGCCCAGTAATTAGTGGTAATTAATAACACCAGTGGATGGTAATTAAGCTGTTTTTCTGCGTTATTTTGTACACACAAATTTGTTTTGCATCAATGCCATCTTCTCTCTTACAGGCTTCAGTTTGGATCAGTGACAGTGAACACTTCTTGAAAACCACCCAAGATGGAGCAAAGAGATGCAAAACCGAGGAAGAAGTTGTAGATCTTCTTGACATGCTGGAAGGCTTTGTGAAACCTGGCCTTAACAAGCAGGAAGCACGACTGAAGAAACTGGCTGAACTTTCTGCCAAGCTCACCATGGATGAGCCACGCTTCAGAGCCAAGGACCTCATGGCCAAACAGAAAGAGATTGCAACCAAGTTTGATCTAATGGACACTGATCTTTTCCGTTTAGCAGAGAGAATCAGGGAAAGGAAACAGCAAGGACTGCCTCCTAAGGTAAAGGTACCTGTTTGTTAGACCATTCTGCAGATGTGACCCATGTTAGGAAATCTAACTTGCCAGCTTGTCCTGGAAAATGAAAATTGGGGTTTGGAAAACTGAGTTGACAATGTAAATTGGCCACCTGAAAGAGAATCAAAAGCTGACATTTCAAGCGCTAGCCCTTCATAAGGATTTGCTCAAACTCAGTTGATAAAACCAGTTAATTTTTCGAGTTTCACTTCCCCATCGACACAGTACCATAGTGTTTTTAGAAACCAAGTGCTTTATTCTGGAGAATGTTTCTTTCTCAGATCGATCAATATTGTGAAAGTAAAAGCAAAATTTGTGCAATTAAAGAACAGCAAATGTTTGAGAATGTCGCAAACTGACCTTATGAGTCCACTGTTGCACTCAGTAAACCTTCATAACTAAAGAAACTGGCTGAACTTTCTGCCAAGCTCAACATGGATGAGCCACTCTACAGAGCCAAGCGAGAATTTCAATCCTTTTTGGCCAGAATCTGTGCTTAATAAATCCTGTTAAATCTCAAGTATGCTCATTGTTTTTTGGTTTTAGGCAGAGGAAGTTATAGCAGAAAGTGTGGAGGCATATGAGAGAGAACTCGTGGAATCAACTCCTGACTCAGCAGAGTATGGCAAGCCAGTGCGTGTTAATGTTCTGTCATCCTTTATTGATGGTGTACTGGGCAGCAAGAGGGTTGGTGATCGGGAAGTATTTGATGAGGCTGGACCAGCCAAACGCCCCCAGGTGTCTGTCAGAGTGAGGTCCGACGCACCAGTAAGCTTAGAAGCTGAGCGAAAGATCGAACCCATCATCAAGTCTGAAATCCAGGGATGGTTTGAAGGTGGCAAAGCAGTGAAACCTGTTCCAATGCCGGAGCATGAGATTCTAGTTCACATCAGTGAAGATACAAAAAGAGAACCAAGTCAGATGGCATTAGCTCCTTGGGGTGCGGAAGTGGTGAAAAAGGATGTCACAGTCACTTCATTAGGGCCCTTTGTTAGCACAGATATTGAAGTTGAAACAGCTTTGCATACAGAAATACGTGCACCAAGCTCTCCAGACCAGACTGAGCTAATGAGGAAGAGGGTGTGGAAAACAACGACAAGGGAAACCACGACAAGCATCAAGCAAGAGACGAGAACAGAAGTTGAGATGCTGGTTCCAGAGAAACGTGAAATGACATCAAATTTGTATCTTTTTGGTGCTTTACCACCCACTGAAAATCTGAATGTTGAGGTGCGCTCCAAGAAGACTGTTGAAAGCACGCCTGACACCTTGGACAAGACAAGCCCTGAGAAGGTTGCTAAAGTTGAAACAGACATGCAAACAGCAAATGAGAATATCTGTAGAAGAATTGAAGAGTCTATGGCCAATAGTCGTAGACCGTAAGTACAGCACATCAAATGGTGTTTGTGCATTCTTGACCAATCCCTGAATTATTAATTTCATTTTTGTGCACCATCTTTTGAATAAATCACACCTAGCAAAACGTTTTCCCAATAAAAACTAAATGCAGTTGTAACATGTGGTTTTAACTCCACACTTATAGACAAAAAATCTATTGCTAGAGGTATATGCAAGTTGTGTTGCAACTTGAGCAGTTGCAAGAAAATGCATGGTTTTCTGCAACTGAGTAAGTAATACTACATAACTGCACAGGTCTAATATCTCTTTCTCTTTGCTTTGTCTCTTACAGTTCACTGATTTTTTGGATTACATTAGTTAATAATATTTCTTACTGTAATGTTTTTTTCTATTCCTTAGTTTGGAACCAAGAAAACATGCTAAGATCCTCATTCCCCAACATGCTGGTTCAGTTCTCATCTTCACACCTCCTGGCACACCAAGAAGAGACTCTGATCCATGCATTGATTCAAGCAGACTTGCTAATGGCCATCCTGATGACATAGACCAACCAAAGGTTGAGTCTGAGGTGCATCTTATGACCACATCTCAGGACTTTAACTTTGAAGCAATAGAGCTGTCAATTCCCTCTCCAGTTGTGAATGGGGAAGCACCCGACTTGCAGAAAGAAGCTGCACTGCAAAGAATGAATGACATCACTGACAGGTTAATTGAAACTGAAGAGAAATATGTGGATGATTTGAGGTCTCTTGCTGAGGTATGGAGTTTAATCATTAAAAATCACTGAATAATGGCATTGTCACATTAAGTATGGGAAGTTATTAACAAAGTTGATTTGTTTGTTTCGCAGGATTACATCTATCAGCTCCCCAAAGCACCATCAGAGGTGGCGGACAATAAAGACACCATCTTTGTCAACTGCGAAGATGTCTTCTTCTTTCATAAAGTGTAAGTTAGTCATGATTGATGAAAGAAGTAATACCATCAAAGATGAAAGAAAGGGAATACCTTTTATTCTAAATAAATAAAAAAATAATATTAAGAAGAATTGTTTGTGTTATAAATTTCCCAAATGGTTTGGATTCACTCTGGCTTGTTATTTTAATTCGTCTTTGGACATTTTTAGGATATTTTGTGATGAGCTGAGTAAGTGCAGAGAAAATCCTTCAGAAGTTGGCAAAGTGTTCACAAAAAGGGTAAGATAATACTTAGTCTACATAATATTAACAGTTTTCTAATGACTGTTACCTTTACACTAATTATCGAGTTGCCTTAGGTGTTTTGCAAGACATAAAGGTATACAAGGCTAAATAGCATCACCATAGTAAAGATGCCACTATAATAGTTTATTATTGTTATTTCATGAAAAAATGGACTAGAACCAATATAGCGATTGGTTAAAGACATGTAAAGCAGTCCAGTAAAGATGTTCTGTAATTAAGTCCCCTTACTAGATGGTGAACAGTTTTTGTCCACCTTTGTGTTAAAGCAAAAAAAAAAAAAGCAGTCTCTGATGAAAGTGGACAGACCACTGAAAATTTAGTGAGAAAACTAAACTGTGTATACCAAATTAGAAAGGACTAAAGGGTTAAGCCGTTGGTTTCCATAGCCAGCTCTTGCATAAATTAAATGAGTTTAGGAGGACTTGAAAGTACACCTGCACTCTTCTGAGCCTTTGGGGTTCACACTGAGTTTTCAAGCACTTTGAAAATCAATTGTAAGAACACAAAGTCTTGATTTCTGCATTTTAGTTATCCAATTGCTGATGCTGTCGAGACCTGAGACTTGATACTCGAAACTTTCGTGAATCGAGTGTCGAGTCTCAAGTATCGAGTCTCGAGGGACTGTCAACTTACTTTTGAGTGGTACGGTACATGAAGTTCTCTTGAAAAAGAAACACACATCTCCTATTTTCTTGGAAGTAGGAGGTATTCATGTGCAGCCTAGCAGCTGCAAATTAAAAGTAAAATAGAAAAGGTTTGCTTCTTCTGAAAATTATTCTTGTCTCCCTAAAGGAAAATGAGCTTGACAGATACATAACCTTCTGTGATGGAAAAGGTGACTCAGACCGCTTTCTAGAGTCACATCCAAAAGACTTCTTCAAGGTGAGTTTTGAGAAATTGATCTCCTTACACCATCTTAAAAATCTTTTCTATAGAATTATTTATTTCAAGTTCTCTTTATCAATTGACATTAACTGATATAATGTTAGACTGAAAATTTGGTTGTAAAATTTCCGAAATGTACTAAAACAGATGTATAGGTTTCTGGAGGAATGTCCGTAGACCACCTCTTTGGCTCTTAACAACGCCAGATTTTTTTTCACAAATCCTGCTAACACTCATGCCCCCTTGTTGTTGAATGGAAATTACTTCATAAAACGTGCCTATGTGTGTTTAATGTGTTGAGTTAAGAAGGAACAGATAATGAACAATTGAGCACAGTAAATGAGTGAATTTTCAAGACTCTTCAGTAAGTACAGAAAAATCGTAGAAAGCACTTACCATTATCAAATGTTATTTGTTTGTTTCATAGGTACTGAGAACAATTCACACATTTAATGTTTCAGAAAAAAGATAGTTTTTGACCAGAGCCACCCAGGCAGAATGTGAAAGATAACAAATGATTAAAATTAAACTTTGTACACTTTTGTGAGTGGCATATTGCTAAATTGTTAATGTTAAAAGAGATTCTAATGTTTTGTTTTCCATTGTTGTAGATGTGTGAAGTGGAAGGCTCTTGTCGTCCCGTTGAAGAACTGCTGGATCGCCCTGTTGAGCGTGTTTTAGAGTACAGAGCATACCTCAGTGATCTACTGCAATGTGGACGGAAGGCTGGTGTCGATACCCATGACCTTGAGGTAATGTTCATTCTTCTTTCATTTGGTGAGAGGTGGTGGCATGATAAAGTAGTCTTTATGTGCACAATACACAGCTTGTGAAACCTTTTGTTATCTCTTATAGTACTCAAATAAGTGTAAATGTTCTAACTAGCTGTTTCTTTTTTAGGCTGGCAAGGAAGTTGTAGATCGCCTTTGTGCCGAAATAACTCAGCACACTCAGTAAGTTATTATCACTTGGGAGTCATTCCGATACATATTGGTTGACCCCAGGATTAACCTCAATTTGCACAATATATAAACTTTTTTGAGTATTCCTATTTTTTGGCAGTCAGTGGAGTCCTTAACACTAGAAACAAATGCCCGCAACTCCAAAGCACAACTTTCATTATCATTTGTCGTGTGGTGTAGTCATTTTGATGTAGATTTGCCAACATGATGCGTCCATTACCTATGTTAGGCACATCCTCCAGGACAAAAGTCACCAAGGAAAGATTATGGGCTTCAAGATTCCTCTGCAAGAGAATCATTTTGGTTGATCTATTAGTATGTCTTTCACCAATTGTCTATGTGTAGATACACAAACAAATGCTAAGTGGCAAGTTCTTAGCTGCATGTAAGCCTGGTCCTCATTTTTTATCACTTATTACAGGTTTGAGATCCTTATCACTGACAGTCCAAAAGAGGTTGAGTTCTGTGTCGCATTAGAAGATTGCAGAGACGATCTTAACAACATATGCCTCCAGAAAGACGAGACGGTTCTGGTGCTGGATAAGGTTTCACGCCCAGGAATGTACAGGGTTGTCAGATTCCGTTCAGATGGCTCTAGGGGTGATGAAGTCTGGGTGCCATCAACAGCTTTAAAGCGCAAGAAATCTACAGCTGAGATTATTATGCCCGCTGAGTACACAGTGAAGCTTAAATCGAAACCTGGGCCCAAAGAACCAGATGAGATTGCAGAATTTAGCATCCCTGCTCCTCAAAGAGAAGTGGTTGTGGAAATGTCACCATTGGACTTAGCCCCAGCTCCAGTTGCACCTGCATTTACTATGCCATTGGAAAATCAGAAAACAACAGAAGGCCAACCAACACAGCTAGATGCCCGTGTGTCTGGTTTTCCAGAACCAGAGATATCGTGGTTAAAGAATGATCGACCAGTCATTACAGGAGAGCGCATTCATGCTGAGAAGAAAGGGGATTTGTACAGTTTGGCAATATCAGATGTTGATGTTGAAGATGAAGGGACATACACTTGCCAAGCAACAAATTCAGCTGGAACAGTAACTTCTACTGCAGCCCTGAATGTTGAATGTAAGGAAAACAAAATCTTACTTAGTCAACATTCAGCTGTTTAGAGTGAGTTATAAAGGTTCATTCTCCAAAATGCCAATAAATGTGATGTGGACCCAGTATTCATTTATTATACCAAAACGTTGTGAATATTATTATTATATTATCATTAACATTATATTATCATTACGGTTTCTAGAAGTTATTTTACCAAATATTGACTATTTCAGACAATAGCTATAGCCGAATTACCAAGGAGACATAAAAATTACCACTTAATTAGCATATTGGAGATATGAACCGCTATAACTCACAGAAGCAACATTCAAATCATGAAAAATTATTCACTTGATGTAGAGTCAATATTTGTGATTAAGAAATAAGGGGTTATAGGCACTTTAATTATCTAATTGATAACCTATCATCATTGACTGACAAATGAATTTTACAGAATTTTTGTCTTTTACGATGTACATGTACAGTGCAGTACATATATTTGTGATTAAAAATTAAGGGGTTATAGGCACTTTAATGGTCCATCTAATTGATACCCTATCATCATTGACTGACAAATGAATTTTTGTTTTATACAATGTACAGTGCAGTTACATTCTGACTGCCTTAAGAACCAGTTCAGCCTCATAATAGTAAAAGGAGTCCCTAAGTTAAACTAAGGCTCATCGTAAGAGTTTAAGGATAACAGTAAGTCGTTTTTTGTTTATTAATTGCAGCTAGTGAATCAGAGGGAGAACCAGATTTGGAGGAGCCACAAACAGCTGTGATAAAATTGTAAGTTTTTTATAGTAAATCACTTTGGGTAAAGTAGAATTGTGATTTGGATGAAATTAAATTTTTATTTCAACGTGAGAGCAGACATTCATATATTCATCTTGTACAAGGCGAAATTCCACTTTACAAATTTCACATATTCATTTATTTGACATCATTAAACCTACAATATTGCAGGATATACTGTACATGTATGTGACACATTTGAACTTGTTTGTATGACCTTGCTCAGAACAAGTCCCCCATGGTTCACTGGTAAACCATCCAACTGGTACCTGGAAGTTATGGGTTAAAATCCTGCTGGGGGTGTACAGAATTTTTCAATTATGAATTTTACATTTTGAGAGCACATACACTGTATCATATAAATCTCTTGATTTAAATATTAACCCTTTGAGGACGGTCCCGGCCAAAATCGTTCTTAATGGAACGATAAGACTCCACTGCTTTAAAAAATTGCAACTTTCTCAATCGTGCGAACATTGCAGTTGTGTGCATTGACTAGAAAGTCCTTCAAAATGAGACACCCAATAAACACAAAAAAGTCAGCGATTTTCGCAGAATATCAGCGTTTGAATTCGGAGAAGAACAAAAATGTCCGTTTTTAACGTCATAGAAAAACAACAAAAATCACGTTTTTGCCATCAGTTGTTTTTATTGAAATCATCGTTGCAAACCCAAAAGTCAACATTCACAGCAAACTTCAGTCCTAGTCCTACCTTAGAAGTGATTTTTTTATGCTCTTATTCGTTGCCAGGCTGAGCTGCAGCCTCTCGTTCTTGTGCATCCTGGCCTTGCCTCGATTTTCAACATCACGACCGCACTGCATGCTGGGAAATATCGAGAATTTTTGACAGGGTTCGTTCCGTCCCCCACATATTTCATATTTATACTAAGTCCACAGCCACTCCGACCTACCACCGAAATTTCACGCTTGTTGTGTTCTTCAGTGGTCGCAACTTCCAAAATATGCCGTGGTAGGTCGAGAAATTCATCCAGAGTCGAGTCCCAAAGCTGCTTCGTTTTGTGGCGGCCATTTTTCCAGTTCAACGAACAACGAGCCAAATTTTTAGACGAAGTACAACACCTAACTCGCTTCATTGAGAAAGTGGACTCTTAGCTACCTTCACGCTTAATGATGCTCATCAGGCAGCTACTAAAGATGAAAAATGGCTGTAAACTTACCAAAAATCGCATACAAACCATACTTGATCTGTTCGTATCGCTTAACGAAGCAAAAACACTACGTCAGAATGACGTTTCTTGTAAACGCGAGCCTTCAGTGTTTTAGAACAGCAGCACTTTCCATGGTAACTCCAAATATGGAGTCACGAAATCCTATGGCTCGTTTATATGCAGAAAATCAGTCAAAAACGTAAAAAGTCACCGTCGTCAATGGGTTAATGTGTTTAGTATGGAAGTGCTAATAGACCTTTCCCGCATTCCTATGAACAAAGGCACCAACTCGAGGCTGGGGTGGACAAAATACAGTGATTTGTATGAAATTGTCCACCCAAGCCTGGACCTTGTTTCATTGTGTGTGCTCACTGGAGTGGAATGCGCGGAAGGTCTATTGGAGACAATACCATGGCAAACTGAACATAAATATATATATTTTTTAAATCCCAACTGGTAAGAGGCTGGGCCTAGGTTTTAAACACTGGACTACCATGTTGGAAATCAAGGTAGCCTTCAGGGAGAAGGACTTGAACTCAGGTCTTCCAGATTGCAAGTCCAGCACCCTAACCACTAGGCCAAGTCGCATCCCCAAATAAACAATAGACAGCATGCGAAGACTGTGATGATAGTTTTAACTTGTTTTGATGTACCTGTTACAGAGACCCAAATCAACCCCCGCAGGAAGTGACTTTAACAGTTGGTGGCATTGATGGGACTGACTTTCAACCCATCCAAGTTCAACTTCCTACACCTGGTGACATTAGTGCCTCTGAGATCCATGTGATGACAGAAAGTGTTCCAACATCTCGCCGACGATCCATACCTCCAGAATTCTCTACTGAGCTTGTTGACAAGACCATAGAAGAAGGAGATTCCGTTGAGATGCAGATCTTTGTCACTGGCACACCTCCGCCTGAGGTAGTTTGGTACAAAGATGATCAACCTATTACAATTTATCCACACAGGCGGTTCCACGCAATGAGAGAGAATGATATCTGCAGCTTGGAGATCAAAGATGCACGATGCAGTGACCAAGGAAACTACACTTGCAGAGCAAAAAACACTGCTGGGGAAGTGAGAAAGTCATGCAAACTAACTGTCACTCAAGTCACTCCAACAAGCCCTCCTGCCTTTGTCAAACAATTGAAGGATGTTTACATCGTAGAAGGTTCTTGCACTCGATTTGATGTCAAAGTCACAGGAATGCCGGAACCTGAAGTCACCTGGTATAAGGATGGAGAGCCCGTCAAAAAGGACAAACGCATGGAGATTATCCATGATGAAGACACCTCTGCACTGATACTCATGTATAGCAAACCAGATGACGCAGGTGATTACACATGTAAAGCTGTAAACGAGGCTGGAGCTGCAGAATCGTCAGCACATATGCACATCTCGCCACTACAGATACCTGCTAAATTTACCTCACCATTAGAAAGTGTTGAAGTTTCAGAAGGGGAACATGTGAAGCTTAAATGCACAGTGATTGGAAGGCCAGATCCCAATATAACTTGGTTCAAAGATCATCAACAACTCCATGAAAATAGCAGGTTCAAAATGAAGGTGACTCCAGATAACACTTGCATCTTAAACATACTGAAGTCGGACATGAATGATGAAGGAACTTACACATGTACAGCGACTAACTCTGCTGGAAAAGATACCTGTTCAGCCAATATAACAGTCAATGGTGAGGGTAAACCTCCCGAGTTTACCAAAGTTCTGGAAAATGCGGAAATACCAGATGGTAGTCCTGTGCGCTTTGAAGTTCATGTTGAAGGAAAACCAACTCCGTTTATAGAATGGCTCAAGGGGACGAAGATCTTAAAACCTGGCCCTAGGTTTGAAACTCATTCAAGTGAAAACTCTTACACGTTTGTCATTACAAGCTGCAGAGATGATGACAGTGGTAATTACACATGCAAAGCGCAAAACAAGTTTGGTACAGCTACTTGTGAAGCCACACTTGTGGTTGCAGAGGATACCGTGCCGCCAAGGTTTACTAAGAAACTGTATGACTCGACAGCAGATGCTGGTAATACTGTGGAGTTTTCCGTGAAGTACATTGGCAGCCCTGAACCGAAGGTGAAATGGTTTTTGGATGACGAGGAGGTGTCGGAAGATGACGAAGGCATGGATATTGAGACTGAGCCAGGTTCATCATTGCTTGTGCTTGAGGACATTGCACCAAATGACTCTGGCCAGTACAAATGCATCATCACTAACATAGCAGGCAAGGCAGTGACAAGTGCACAGCTTAAAGTTGTAGAAGAAGGGATTAAGGCCACTCCTACTAAGGTTCCAGAAGTTATGACAGCTGTACCACCACCAACTGAAAAAGAGCCAAGTGGTACACCACCGGTGTTTGTCAAAAAACTGTCAACTCTTCATGTGGTTGAGGGAGATGCAGTTAGGTTGGAGGTCATAACTGATGGAACACCAAAGCCTACTGTTCAGTGGTTTGTTGAAAATGAACTGGTGGAAGAAGACGAACACACCCATATCATTCAAGAGGAAAATAAGAATGCTTTGGTCATTGACAGTGCCGTTCTGGATGATGAAGCGGAATACAAGTGTGTGGCAGAGAATTCGTTTGGGAAAGTAGAATGTTCGGCTGAACTGCTGGTTGACGAAATCACCACTAAGCCAGAGTTTCTTAAGGATCTGAAGCCAGTTGAAGTGGAGGAACAAAGTGATGCTGTTTTTGCAGTACAAGTGCAAGGAAACCCAGAACCAGATGTGTCATGGTTTAGAAACAATGTGCCTATTACACAAGGAGGCAGATATGAAGAAAAGAAGGTTGAAGATTTGCATACTCTAATCATCCATGAAACAACACCAAAGGATTCTGGTGAAGTAAAATGCCAAGCTATAAATGATGTGGGCAAAGTTCAAAGCGTGGCACCACTGCTTGTTAAACCAAAGGTTGCAGATAAACCATTACAGTCTCCTTATTTCTTGGAGAAGCCTGAAGACACACATCTTGTTGAGGGAGGTAATGTTTCCCTCAAGGTCAAGGTTGATGGTTCACCAGTGCCCACTATTAGGTGGTACACAGAAGAAGATGAAGAAATACCAGAGAAAGGCCACATCCGTTGCTTGCCTGATGGAACTCTTGTCATTGACAAAGCTGAACTTGATGATGAAGGCATTTACAGATGTGTTGCTTCAAATAAGGCTGGTGAGGTGTCATGCAAAGTGGAGCTGTTTGTGGATGGGGGTACCCCTAAGGTTGATGAGATTGTTGAAGAAATTCCAGTATCTCAGAACATTGCTGTAGAAAGTCAGATCCCCCTTGAGGGAGTACTTGGTGTTTCAACAGGGGAAAAGGCCATTCCACCAGAAATTACCAAAACATTACAAGATCTCAGTTTAACAGTGGGTGATACAGCACAATTTGAGGTGGAAGTTACTGGCTTTCCTAAACCTGATGTTCATTGGACCACTAACAACTCAGAGATAATGGGTAACGAGGAAACTGTTCTGGAAACCAGTGGTAACACATACAGGCTTATTTTGAAGGATGTTGTTCCAGATGATGAAGGAGACTACACATTAATGGCCACAAATGAAGCTGGCAAAGTCTCATGCACAGGAAAGCTCTCTGTAAAAGAGAAAATTAAGAAGCCATCTTTCTTGGAAGTTCTCAGAGACATTGAGGTGACCGAAAGTAGTGATGTGCGGCTGGAGGTCCGTGTTCAAGGGACAGAACCTGATATTGACTGGTACAGGAATGGTGTTGTCATCGAGGAAACAACATCTCGGGAAGAGTTTGTTGATAACGAAGAGAGGGGAAGCTATGCATACCTCATTTATGGTGTCACCCCTGATGATCAGGGCACCTATAGATGTACAGCAGTAAATGAGGCTGGTAAAGCATCTTCTGAAGGAAAGTTGACTGTTAAAGAAAATGTCATTGCACCAAGGTTTCTTCAGCGCCTTGAAAACAAAAAGGTCGTTGAAGGGTCGGATGTGGACTTCGAAGTGGAGATCAGTGGAAGGCCCAAACCAACTCTCAAATGGCTCAGAGATGGGGATGATGTTGTTCCTGATGAGCACCTTCAGCTTGATGTGGATGGGCGCATTCACACATTGTCCATAACACAATCTAAACTAGCGGATGGTGGGAAATACAGCTGTGTAGCTTCCAACAGTGGTGGAAGAGATACCTGTTCTTCTACTCTTGAAGTCGAGGAGGAGATGCATCCACCAGAATTTGTTGTCCAGCCTGATGGAGCCCAGATTGTCGAAGGAGGCCAAGCTCGCTTTGAAGCCGTTGTTTCAGGTTTACCAGAGCCAGAAATTGAATGGTTTAAGGATGGAAAGCTCATACGTGACAGTCATCATTTCAAGCTCGAGTTTGATGGAAACAGATCTGTTCTTACTATCAAGGATGCAAAACAGACTGATGATGGAGAATTCACGTGCACAGCAACTAATAAAGTGGGGAAAGTCTCTCACACTGTAGAACTTGTTGTCGGAGAGGCAGTTGTCGCCCCTGAATTTGTAAAGAAAATGAACAGTATGGAATTGTGTGAAGGTGATTTGGCTCGATTTGATGTACGTGTCTCAGGTACTCCACAGCCAGAAGTACAGTGGTTCAAGAATGATGAGTCATTGGAAGGCAATCAACGCTACGAATTCCTCTCAGATGATGACATGCATTCTTTGGAGTTATCAAATTGCCATTTATCTGATAGTGGAATGTACCACTGCACTGCATCAAATGAAGCTGGACAGGCATCTTGTAGTGGAGAACTCGCTGTCACCGAGAAACCCATCCCTCCTTCGTTCACAGATGAACCAACATTTCCCAAGGTAATGGAAGAAGGTGGTGATATTGTGTTGGAGGCCACCGTTAGTGGAAAGCCTGTCCCAATTGTAGAATGGGTCAAAGATGATACCACTGTGAAGAGCAACAACCGTTTTAACATCAAGGCTGAGGATGGCACACACACCTTGACCATTGCAGGCGCTGGCCCTGGTGACTCGGGAGTTTACAAATGTGTAGCAAATAATCCAGCTGGGACATCCACCAGGACATACAACGTAAACATCGATGGTGAGAATTTCATTGAAAAGCGAATTATACATGTTAGCATTAACAAAACAATGTTCAAGAGGGTTCAAATACTTGATATTTTTCTTTGTCTTTCAATATGTTGAAAGTTGTTGAACGTAATAGAGCCAGTTTGTTTAGTGCAACAATGATCGATGTGTTAAGTAGCAGTGAGTCATAACATTGTTGATATTAGTTTAACACTGTGTCATGGCTTACGTTTCTCTATTTCATGAGAAAATGATGCGTTAGTTTTTGTTATTTTTCTCTCTATTGTTAGTCTGATTTCTGACCTACAATAATTCGATAAGCAATTCATGGATCGAAAGTGACAAAAACTGGCCAATCATTGTCTCAACTCTTTACAGCCAATAACATCACGGGTTAACCCTTTCACTCCCAAAGTCAATTATGGAGACATGTAGTTAAGTTTTAACTTTGAGTCTGTCCATTAAATCCTATGGTGTGACCATTTGAATGAAAGCTCTTCAACAGTACTTTTGCATGGTTCTATTTGTTTTCGAATATTTTCCAAAGTTAAATTTTGGATTGTTTTTTATAATTTTGATGTTTGGCACTCTTTGGGAGTTAAAGGGTTAATTGATCATTATTCACAGCCACATCCAGGTACATATATACCATCAATTGACTAATATACACTTCTTACATGACACTAAAGGACTACTCTCACCCAGCCACTTTTACTGACAGATGGTTGAACATTATTCCTGGGTTCAAAGCAATAATAATTATATTAGTAATATTGTGTGCCTGGTTAGCACTAATATACTCAAGAAATGCTTTGTTTGTTAATGTAAGCTTCTATTGCGCTTGCAACTTAACAATAATGAATTGCTGTTGTGTGAGTTGTCTTTAAGGTACTAACATTTTATGGTACCTTTTGTATAATGTATTGTGGTAAGTAATGTTTAAGGTAATTGGTTTTGAAGGTAACCTTAAGCTAACCACGTATTTCTCCTTTCTATGGAAGTTTAAAAAAATAATTATCATTGTTGTTGTTATTAATTGTAATTAAAATAACCATGGATTTGGTGCATCTAATAACACGCCATGGAATTAATATATCTGTTAATGCTTTCTTCATTCCTTTATATCTTTATTGCCTCATACTGGATATACTTGTAACTTACACCAGCAGTAATTCAAGACACCTCTATTAATCTCAGCTAATGTTGTCTACATTCAGCTTTTTGTTCCTTTGTTCATGAGCTACTCCAATCTATGAACTTTTCATACTGTAGAAGACATTTGCTTACATGGTAACTGTTGTTGGTAGTTCACGTGTTTGAGTGCCATCGTGTACCTCAACTAATTCTTACCATTGCTTGCGTTTACATCACATCTACTCTTTCTTTCGTACTTGACGAAGTGAGCTACTCAGATGAGTTAAAAGGTCTTTTCTTGCAAATATTGTTCCAACCTGTGTTGGTGGTATTGGTATCGCAGACTTTCTAGATGAACGCTTATTGTCAGGTATTGGGTGCGTCATGTCATTTGTCATGTAAAGTATTTTAAAGTAATTGCTGAGCTACCAAAGAAGCTTGTTTACATGGCAATTGGTGTTGGTATTAATTAAGGATGCTGTCTTGTACCTCAGCTGGTGTGTTATATTCTGCTCGTACATCATACGTGCTCTCATACAGTCACCGGAGTGAACTTCGGAGAAACGTGGAAGAAATTTGCTTAATGCATTTGTTTTTGTATAGCTGCAAAGCCACAAGGACAGGCACCGAAGTTTGTAAAGACCCTACAAAGCCCAAAAGCTGTTGAAAACTCTCCTGTTACCTTGGAATGTGAAGTAATTGGTTCGCCTGAAATATCCATTGAGTGGCACAAGGATGATTCACGAGTAAGGCAGACAACCCGTGTTCGGACAGAGTTTGATGGTAAAATCTGTCGTTTGATATTGTTGCGTGCAGAGCTGGATGATGAAGCTGATTACCAGTGTGTTGCTAAAAATGACTTTGGCATGGCAACAACAGAGTGTGAACTACTTGTCGAAGAAGACCACAGTGCACCCTTGTTTAAACAGAAACCAGAAAGTCAGACAATATCAGCAGGTCAAGCTGTAACCTTTAGCGCGATTGTAGCTGGTAATCCATCCCCTGAGGTCGATTGGTTAAAGAATGGACAAGTGATAGAAGACACGGGAAGATTTGTGATTAAAGAAGATGTTGACAACGGGAAGTTCTCTCTCACCATTGAGCAGACCACATTCAAAGATGCTGGGACATTTAAGTGTGTGGCTTTCAATGAAGCTGGAGAGGCATCGTGCAAGGCAAGTTTGGTAGTTGTTCCATCATCTGGAGAGATTGAACCCATCGTTGAAGAATCTTTAAGGGCTGAGTTTGAAGTACCATTTGAGTTCCAGGTCAATGCAGAGTTGGACGAACCAGTGAGTGTTACTGTTGAGCCACAGCCCCACAATAAAACTGCGAAACCCGAAATAGCTAAATCTAAACCAGAAAAGAAGAAGCTTTCAGCTGCAAGAGAGGGCCAAACATTTGAGTTAACCACTACAACAAAGGAACGTGAAGCTCCTTATTTCATTGAATTGCCAGAAGGTTGCAGTCCCTTCGAGGTTAACAATGATGGCGATGTGAAACTAGAAGTAAGGGTCAGTGGCAAGCCTCTTCCAGAGGTGGAGTGGCTAAAGGATGATAATCCTTTACCAGATAGTGAGAGTCTGTCATTAGATTCTGATGGTGATAGACACACTTTGGTGATTCAGGGTCCTACTCCAAAGGATAAAGGAACATACATGTGCGTGGCATCAAACAATGCTGGAACTGCCACCAGAAGTTTTGATGTGAACATAGAAGGCTATGCAGACTGGGTGATGCCCTCTTTCCAAGAACATTTAGAAAGTCCTTTTCAAATTTCAGATGATGGTGATGTCACCATGGAAGTTAAAGTTGCTGGGAATCCTACCCCAGAAATTGAGTGGACGCGTGATGACAAACCGATAGAGGAAAGCGACCATGTCTGCATTTTGAACAAAGGAGACAATGTTTATAGCCTAGTCATCAAAGGAGCCTCGCCAGAAGATGAGGGAAAGTATACCTGCACAGCAACCAATCCAGCGGGCAAAACAATGAGGACTTACACTGTTAACATGGATGGTGTGAAATCTAAACCAGTTTATCCTGTGGAAGAGGCTATGGCCCCTCCGAGAGTTATGGAACTACCAGAGAATGCGCCATCATTTATTATTTCAAATGATGGAGATGTCAAGCTGCAGGTTCGTTTCAGTGGTGAGCCGGAGATTGAGTGGTCTAAGGATGGAAAACCTATACAAGAGAGCAACCACGTTCAGCTACGGTCAAAAGAAAGGGTGCATACATTGGTTATTAAGAGCGCCACTCCAGACGACAAGGGTCTTTACAAATGTACTGCTTCAAATAAAGCAGGCATGGCATGGAAGACATTCACGGTGGATTTTGAAGGGAAGGAGGGCGCCCAGCCACCAGAGGTGCCATCTGAGCTCAAGAGACCTTCATTTGTTGGAGATGAATCTGTTGTACCATTTGAAATAACTGATGAAGGAGATATCAAGCTGGAAACAAGAGTACACGGCAAGCCACAACCCGAAGTAGAGTGGGACAAAGACAAAGTACCCCTGCAAGACAGTGAACATATTACCATCACCTCAAAGGATGACTTGCACACCTTGCTGATTGAAAGTCCGACAATAGATGACAAAGGAACGTACACACTTACTGCCACAAACGAAGCTGGAGTTGGAACTCGTGCTTTCAATGTTGAGATTGAAGGTAGCTCCTTTATTTTCATGTTGCTCTTGTTTTGAAGGCATACTTTTCTTCCTCTTTGAGCAGTCTTTTGGTAATATCTGAGGCATAGACTTAAATTTTGTATTGTGCTTTCCTCTGTGGTAAATTTTGTGTTAAAACTGTGCTTAAATAAATATTGTTAGTTAATGGCAAAGGCTTTGTAATGCATCATGTAAAATCAGACAGCTAAAACCTAACTATTGCAACTAAAAACCTTTAGTTAGACAGGCACAACCTTTGCATCTCTTAACAAAATTGGTTAATTTTGCTAACAATGACTAACATAACGTACCTGTACATTGATTTGGTTTAAGCATCATTTTTCTCTCCAACCTGCATGCTGCAGGTGCAAAGCCAGGCCTCTTAGTGCCAGAGATCACTAAGTCACTGGAAGAAATAGAAGTTCTTCAAGGACAGCCTGTGGTTCTCGAATGTCACGTCTCTGGTGCAACTGATGCTGAAGTGAGATGGTTCCATGATAACATTCCTATCATGGATGACGAGCGAATATCAACCTCATTTGACGGTACAGTTTGTATCCTGTCCATTGAAGTCTCAACAATAGACGATGAAGGAGACTACATGTGTCAAATAGAGAATGACCAAGGTGTGGTGACGTCTGCTACAGAGGTTATAGTTGAAGAAGGAATGGCATTACCAGTGTTTAAAGAGAAGATAAAGAATTTAAATGTGATAGAAGGGGAGAATGCTTGCTTTGAGGTCCGCACTGTTGGAAACCCTGAACCAGTTGTGGAATGGTTCAAAGATGGTGTACAACTGGAAGATGAGGGTCGCACCATGATAGTCGATGATGTTGATGACAGTGAGCCAGAGTTGTTCTCACTGGTTATTGAAAACTGCAAACCCTCCGATGCTGGCGAGTTCAAGTGTTTCGCCATGAATGAAGCTGGGAAAGACTTCTGCACTGCACAATTGGTGGTCACTCCTAAATCCGACTCGGCAAAGACTCTGGATGCTGCTCAAGTCCCATTGGACTCCACAGAAGGCCAGGATGTGACAATGAAGGCTTTGATGAGTGCAAAGCCAGGCCTCTTAGTGCCAGAGATCACTAAATCACTGGAAGAGGTAGAAGTTCTTCAAGGACAGCCTGTGGTTCTCGAATGTCACGTCTCTGGTGCAACTGATGCCGAAGTGAGATGGTTCCATGATAACATTCCTATCATGGATGACGAGCGAATATCAACCTCATTTGACGGTACAGTTTGTATCCTGTCCATTGAAGTCTCAACAATAGACGATGAAGGAGACTACATGTGTCAAATAGAGAATGATCAAGGTGTGGTGACGTCTGCTACAGAGGTTATAGTTGAAGAAGGAATGGCATTACCAGTGTTTAAAGAGAAGATAAAGAATTTAAATGTGATAGAAGGGGAGAATGCTTGCTTTGATGTCCGCACTGTTGGAAACCCTGAACCAGTTGTGGAATGGTTCAAAGATGATGTACAACTGGAAGATGAGGGTCGCACTATGATAATCGATGATGTTGATGACAATGAGCCAGAGTTGTTCTCACTGGTTATTGAAAACTGCAAACCCTCTGATGCCGGTGAGGTCAAGTGTTTCGCCATGAATGAAGCTGGGAAAGACTTCTGCACTGCGCAATTGGTGGTCACTCCTAAATCTGACTTGGCAAAGACTCTGGATGCTGCTGAAATCCCCTTGGACTTCACAGAAGGCCAGGATGTGACACTGAAGGCTTTAATGAGTGCCGACCATCCCAAAGTCAATTGGCTTAAAGATGATGAACCCATCAAGCAGAGCAGCCACTATGATATTGATGCTAAAGGAGGCGTGCATACCTTGACAATTAAAAATGCATCTCCTGAGGATTCAGGGGTTTACAAATGTGAGACAACCGATGATAGCACAAGCACATTCAATGTCACCATTAAGGGTAAATACTAGATAGCACTTGCACATAATTTTTTGCCCAAAAAAGAAGGACAAGTTATTGTGAACATTGTAGGCAATAAAATCGGAGGTTCTGTTCCACCACAAATGAATGGCTTTTGAACATTAAGACAGTACATTGTAAATACAAAATACAAGAACCATTTGTTGTTGATTGATATTGGAGTACTGAAATTATCTAGTTGTCTGGGAAGAAATTGGTACTGAATATTTTCAAGGCCATAATTCATTTCGCCTTTCATCCACTTCTATTTTCCATTTGTCGGATTACAATTACCTGTTCTTGCAGGACTGGAGATCTTAAAATCAGTGGTTAGGTCACCTGATAGTTTTGTTTGTTACAAAATGTATGTTAAGGACGTTTTCCTTTACATAGTGACTAATCCTTATCAGGAAACATTAAGTTAAAAAAATGTCTCCTTTAAGATTTCCATTTGCCTTTAACATGTTATTTTTATTCCATTTAAGGCAAAGATTCTGTAGATGGTGTTAGACCTGAAGTCACAGCAGTAACCACTCCTGTAGAAGTTACTGAAGGAAATGCAGCCAAGCTTACCTGTAAAGTATCAGGGGCTCCTAGTCCAAAAGTAACGTGGCTAAGAGATGGCGAGCCCATAGAAACAGATAACCGTGTAACTCGTGACATTGATGGTGATGTTTACTCACTTAGCTTTAGAAGTGCTGTGTTGGATGATGAAGGCGAGTATCAGTGCAAAGCACAGAATGATCTTGGATCAGCGACATCTACCTTGGAACTTCTTGTCAGTGAAATTGATGTCAGTGAGCCTCAAACGAAGCCAGAATTCTTAGAGAAGATGAAAGATGTGAATGCTTTTGAAGGAGATTCTCCAAGCTTCAGTGTCAGAGTCCAAGGCAACCCACAACCAGAAGTGCAATGGCTTACATCGGACAAAACAATTACAACTGATGGACAATTTGTGGTGGAATCAGTGGGCGATGACCATCATATTCTCACAATCAATGACTGTAAAGCAAGAGACAAGGGAAGGTACAAATGCATTGCATCCAATGTGGAGGGAAAGGCTGTTTGTTCAGCAGCATTAACTGTCAAGGAAAAGTTGATTGCGCCCCAGTTCTCAGACCAAGCCAGTGAGGTGCCAATGCAGATTGACGAAGGAGGTGATGTAACACTGCAGGTTGATGTAACAGGAAAGCCAAAACCATCAGTGAAATGGTACAAAGATGACAAACCCATCAGTCGAACAAACAGCAAATATAAAACTGACGTGAAAGAAGACAAGCATGTGCTAACTATTGTTGGGGCACAACCAGAGGACTCGGGAACCTATCAGTGTAAAGCTACCAGTCCGGCAGGAACTGCAACAAGAAACTTTAATGTCAACATAGAGGGTGAGTTGTGGCCCCAGAATTCATAGCCCTTCCACTGCCACAGTCAGCTTTGCATCTGTGGATGAAATCCTACAGTGTGACCATTGCAATGAAAACTATTGAGCAGTACTTTCCTGTGGTGCTGTTCATTTTGCTCTACAAGGTGGATCTGACTTAAATTGAGTCTGTATAAAAGATTCTAAAGTGTGACCATTGAAATAAAAGTTCTTCAGCAATGCAATACTTTCTTATATGGAAATGTTTGTGTTTCAGTATCTTTCAAAATGGTTTGTTTTCTTGAATCTTTATTTTGGTGACTCTCAGTTAAGGGGTTATAAGTTGCAGGCAGCGACCCATGGCTAATTTCTGCAAAAGGGTATTCTCCATGCATTATTAGTGCACCTTTCAGTGACATGCAAATTCAAATCAACTGCTGTCAATCACCTTAGCTTAGCGGATTTCCCTGGAATCAGAAAGGTTAAATTCGCCAGTTGTGTATTTGGTCCATTTATTTTTACCTGTTTCCGTTTTTAGCGGTCCATTGTTTGTCGTGGTAATTATGATTGGCGGCAATTTAAACAAAATTTGTAGTTGGGTTTTGAATGGCACAGTTTCTTTGTTATATGGAAAGTGCAGTTAGCAGTGAAGTAACAAGAATTACAATAATTATCAGCTAGGGGATATCTACTTTGTGTACCACCAGATTCATGAATCAACACTTACATTCAGAAAAGCAGATCGGTACCAGTTAGAGCAGCAGCATCATATTTATCATTTTGCATTTAAAAAAACCCTTTCTGCAATTGCTGAATTTCTGCAAAACTTCTGCAAGCATTGTTTGTGAAGTTATATTTTGTTCTTCTTACTTAACAGCAAAACAGCCTGAGGGTGAATCACCAAAATTCATCCAACCTTTGAAGTCTCAGGAAGTCCTAGAGGGTAGTCCTGCGAAACTTGAGGTTAGGATAAGTGGAGAACCAGAACCAGAAATTGCGTGGTTTAAAGATGAACAGCCAATAGAGCATGGAGGCAACTTTAGGATTGAGTTTGATGACGGTGATGTGTGTATCCTCGTCATTAATTCTGCTCGGCTCCAAGACGAGGGCCAATACAGATGTGTAGCCTCAAACGATTTTGGCAAAGCAATCTCTGAAGCAGAGCTGTTGGTGACAGGTATGGAACTTTTTTAAGGCCCGTTTAAATGGTTCCAACATTTGCACCAACAGTCATCCAACCTGTTGATGAACAAAATGTTGGACCATTTGAACAGGTCGTCCAACATTGTGAAAGTGTTGAAAAGTGTTGGAAGCTTGTTGGAAGCGCATTCCAACAAATTTAAATTGGTTCAAATTTTCATCCAACATCGCTCCAACATTTCCTTCGTTCTTGAAAATGTTGGATCATGTTGAAGCCATTGAACACTTCATTCAACATTTTTACTCATAAGGCATTCCCAGTTCCTCACAATGAATTTGAGCCATTTGAACAGTCCCTCTGCGTGTTTATTTTTGCTTCAAACAATTTTGTTGGAAGGATTTTGGGCAAATGTTGGAACCATTTAAACAGTCCTTTATACTGCAAAAATCCCAAGTTTAATTTTGTCAAATACTAACGGAACAGTTCCAGAGGAAATTTCTGCTTGAGAGCTTTCATTTGAATGGTCACACTGTGGGTCTTCATCCATAGATTTACAAGTACATGGATCATCGTTAACCCTGAAATAAAAATGTTTTTCCGAACAGCAGCTAAAAGATGTCTGTGGGCCTCATTTTATAGCCCAGACAGTTAACAAATGTTTATATGTCTGTAGGAGAAGATGAAGTAGAAGAAGTCGAACTGAAACCCACTGAGAAACTAGTTGTCGTACAATCAGGCATCCCAGTAAGCTCAACACCATTTGGTGAAATACAGCTTGAATTGCCAGTTAAGGAAGAAGATCTCCCTACCAAAGAGAAGCATGAGGTGTCTGAAAAGGAAGTTCCAAAAGGAAAACCAGCATTTGACGAGGTTCAGGTATTCAAGAAACAGCTGCAGATTAATGAACAGATTTTAAATTCATTTTAATATACCTTTTACCGTTGCGGCAACCATATTGATGTTGGCGCCTGGGCATCCCATAATGACCATACATAAATTAATTATAAACAAAAGCATATATATATTAATTTCATTATGGGATGCACAGGGGGCAAAATCAATATGGCTGCCATATTGGTAAAAAGGTCTATTGGAGTGATTATTTTTTTACAACTTTTAATCAACATTTTCTCCAATATGACATGCATTGATTACTGGTTGGCGGAAGGATGGGGGGGGGGGGGGGGGGGGAGAAGCCAATTTCAATTTTTTTTTTCAATAGAACAGAAAACAAAGAAAAAAAAATAAAAAACCAGAACAATTGGTCATGATAGTATACAATCTTAGCCCTTTTGAGTGATCAGCATTACCATTAAATGTTAAGCTATAACAATGACAACAAAATGAACTCCATATTACATGTTTCTTGTAGCTTGCCTTACCTGGACAAAGGGATGCACCTCTGATTCCAGACACCATCTCAGCCCTGGAATACGAACCGGTCCAACTAACACTACCAGTTGCTGCAGAGGCCATATTGCCTGATTTTGTAGAGGTTCCCCAGGATGTAAAGGTCACAGAAGGTAACAAAGTAGAACTTAAGGTCAGGGTCATTGGACAGCCTACCCCAGTTGTCGAGTGGTATATAGAGGATGAACCAGTTCACCCAAATGAGCGAATATCTGTGCAATCAGAGGGAGATGAGCACAAGCTTGTTATAGATAAAACAGAGCTGAATGACGAAGGAATGTACAAGTGTGTGGCTAAAAGTGATGCAGGGAAAGCTATTTGTGAAGTGGAGTTGCTGGTTGATGGTATGTTTTCTGTGAAAAAGTGGGAGTTGCTTCCATGTTACACTCATTTTTGGCTGTCCCAAATCTCAACCCATGATACAACAGGTTTCGGAAAAAAATATTCAATCTTATTAGATGCCCGCCACCTGATTTCATAGAAGACGACAAAAATAGCTTTAGCAAGTTATAACCCACCAGTGCATTTGAGCCTTCCCATTGGATAAGATACATCACATGGTACAAAAGTGGTTAACGGGTATCAGACGGTATATCTCATCTCATTCAATAGTCCACACCTGATCTAGTTAAGTTAACCAATCAACTTGCATTGATTTAACACGATGAAGTGCATAAATAGAGCCTTATTATAAGGAGGAGGATAACACCCTCAACTGAATGATTATCCTCAAAAAAGGCTTTGCTTCTTGGCTAATTCATTTTCGGACAGTCTTTCAGCCATATCGTTATTCTGCAGCTGGTGTGTTTCTTGGGCTCAAATCTTATACTGCCACATTAAAGGCCCACCTTCACCCAAAAGACGTTGACTCTTAAGTGCCTTTTTGTCCTTGATACCGGAATTCTTTTCAATTTATTACATTCCAATTATTGCTCTATTCGAAACCTCTTGTGAGCAACTACCTGCTGTAGGTTACCACCTTTCCTGCCATTTCGTGTTGTCGCTTACAAGTAACAAGTCAGAGGTTCAACTGCATTTAAATTACAGAAACAAAAGAGGCAGAAGAAGAAGAACCCCGTGGCCTTCGAATCACAAAGGAGCTAGAGGATGTGGAAGTTGATGAAGGAGAACCTGCCACCCTGGAGGTGTGCTTTGTTAGCGATACTGCTACTACTGCATCTTGGCTCAAGGACATGCAGCCTGTGAAAGAGGGTCAGAGAGTAAAGATCGTTACTGATGAACATAGTAGTAAGGTGGTGATCAAGAAAGCTGGTGTCAAAGATGAAGGGCTGTACCAGTGTACACTGCGGAGCAGTGATCGAGAGCTGAGTACTTCGTCTGAGTTAATAGTTGAAGGTATGTGCACGTAACATATTAAGCTTTATGATAGCAGAGCTGACACGTGGAGATCTAGTGTTCTAAAAGTCATTAATAATTCATCAAGTCTGAGTAAAGAAAATCGTAAGCGTAACACAATTTTAACATTTTTTGGCCATAAAAAGCATTTCATCAGATATCCAAACACCTTGAAGTCGGTAAAACAAACTCGGCAGTGTCTTGTTTTTTCAACCCACTTCTCGGTGAAATGATGATGAGGGTAATTTTCTACTGACTGAGTGCAACAAAATAAGTGGGAAATGATTTTCTCACATACTGCTGGGGGCCAGTGCTATAGGTCATGTGACCTGAACAGGTTTTTTTTGCTCCACCCAGATTTTTAGTGCTTCTTGTATACTGCTAAGGATCACTAATAAGGATCTCTGTTTTTCCATGTCTTGTGATTTGCATATGAATGTTCACCTGTTTTAAAACAATTTGTAATTCTTTCATATCACAACTGAGGATGGTGTGTCGTCAACATTAATTTGAATATATTTTTCAAGTGCCATTATCCAGTCCTACCCAGAATCTTATCCCTTTTACTCCCAAGAGTGCCAAACATAAATTCAAGAAAAATCCCAAATTTCATTTTGTAAAATATCACAAAACAAATGGTACCATGCAAAAGTACTGCCAAAGAGGTTTCATTTGAATGGTCACACCGTAGATTTTCGTCCACAGAATCAAAAGTTAGAACAACAATACATGTCTCCATAATTGACTCTGGGAGTGAAAGGGTTAAATTTACTTCATATATTTTTTCTTATCCACAGAGCCCTCAGGTGACGAGAAAGTGAAAGTGATGTGAGTAACTTTCAATGTTTTCCCGTTTAACATATTTATTTTTCGTTTTTCTAATATACTCCATGTTGTCTTAAGATGTCTTCCTGGCATTTTGCTTCTGTTCTTGTTTCTACACTCAAGCATCATGACTCCTGGCTAAAGTGATTTTTTAAGAAACCTAATTTGTGTTAAAGATCATATAATGTTAATAGACGGCATTATAAAGTTTATGAAGTTTCTTAGTAAGACATTTCATCTTTTAACAGTATCAGAAAGCCAGTCCTGGTTCAAAAATTTGCTGATCAAGATATCACAGAGGGAGATAAGCTTGAGCTTCAAATCAAATACCTTGGCTCTCAACCAGTTACCGTGACCTGGTACAGAGATGATGAAGTGATCGAGGCAGACAAGCGCTGTAAATTGCTGTCAGATTATGACATTCATGTGCTCAGGGTGGACCCAGTAAAAGTAGAGGATGAGGCTATTTACAAGTGTGTTGTAAAAAATCAAGCTGGACAGGACCAGTGTGAAGCTGAGATCTTAGTTGAAGGTATCAGTAATTCAGGATGCTTGTATCTAAAAACTATGCTAAACTTGACGTCCAATCTGTTTTTATTAATATGCACTGATTATTTAAATTACCTCACACCTCATGGGAATGCCAATTTTTACATAGTTCTTTCAATTTCGATCTTCTCTTTCTCACGTCTTTATATTGACAAGGAGTTCGTCAAAAACTGACTTGGTTCAAGTGTTACATTTCATGTTAAGTATTAAAAAATCTCACTTATCATTTAATATCTTGAAGGGTTGCATTATTCTTACACACCACTTTGATTTGCATTTTCAGAAAAAGCTGAAGAAGAACATGTCGATGCAGGCATCAGTGGTAATAGCAAGTTTCACTTTGGTCCCTTAATGTGTAATGTGCCTGAAATGTTTGATCAAATCTGGGATGAAATCCCAATTCTTGCCCACCCAGAGTCATCCCTTATGTCTTGTAATGTGGTTCTTAATTTAAAGTCTGTTGATGAAATCTACCGTGCGGCAATTCAAAGGAAAGCTCATTGGGAGTACATTCCTGTAGTACTGTTTGTCTTTCAGCATTATACAAAGTGAAATTTGTGATGGCATCATGTTCCTGTGATGCTCTGTGTTTTTTAATAACAAAAAATGTGTTGAAATTCTACTTGCATTTCATTCACTGTTACAACACGTGTCATTGTGATATGTTCTATTTCTTTTGTGCATCAGATCAAAGACCCCATTTCATCAAACCACTACCAGAAGAGGTTGAAGTTCTCGAAGGTGACTCTACAAGGCTTGAATGCCAAATTGCACCAGTAGCAGAGGTGTTATGGTACAAAGATGAAGAACCTTTGGCAGAAGATGATCGAGTCACAATTGAAAATGAGGGTGATGTTTATGCAGTTGTTATCTCTCCCACGGAATTAGACGATGAAGCAGAATACCACTGTGTCGCTCAGAATGAGTTTGGTAAAGTATCCTGCAAAACAGAATTGATCGTCGAAGAAGGTGTCACTATGCCTCTCATCAAAGAGCCCCTAAATAATCTGGACGCAAATGTGGGAGACATTGTTAAGTTTGACGTACGGATTGCAGGGGATCCTGAACCAGTGGTGGAGTGGTTCAAGGATGGAAAACAACTGGAAGATGAGGGCCGTTTTGTCATTATTGATGAGGTTGATGATAGCGACAAAGAGTTATTTTCATTGGTGATTGAGGGTTGTGAAATGGTAGACTCAGGCACTTACAAGGTTGTAGCAATGAGTGAAGCTGGAACAGCCAATAGTGAGTGTGATTTGGTAGTTACTCGTGCCACTGTTCCACCAGAGTTTAAGGATGAAATTGAAGAGGTATGTTGAATTGTCATTTTGCTGTCTATTTCTCCTACTCTAATCCTCAGATTTCTTTGCAAAAATGTCCCAAATGTCTTTATGCAAAGTTGACTGATACCAGAGTGTTAACGACCTAACGGAGGCAGCAAGTTGTAGGAGACAGTTAAGTGTGATCCTGATGGTGTCTGCTCATGCGATTTCACTGATTTCATCATTATGGTAACACTTAAAAGATGTTAACCACAAATTCCGAAACAGAATCACTTTGCATCGAGTCCAGGATAGAGATGGATACGTATATTAGTTTTACTCTTAAGATCAAGGATTGAAATGTGACAGATCTGTTTTACAGTCAAACCTCTATTAAGTGGTCACCCTTGGGGAATAGCCAAACTGACCACTTAATTGAGGTGACCGCTTAAAGGAGATCAAGGTTATGGTTAATATGGGGAGCGATTTAACTCTGGGGATTTGTTAAGTGACCGCTTAACGGAGGGCCACTTAACAGAGGTTTGACTGTATTTGATTCACAGTCTTTCAGTCTTTCAGTTGTACACATAAAGATTAGCAACAAGAAAAAGCCAGGATTTTGTATAAATTATGTTCTCACTGGAAAAGCGTTGGTATTTGATAAGCTTCTTATACATGATGAGAAAGACATTAGTCAGTCACATAGTTAAAGTAAAAATAACTGCATTGAATCTTCTCTAGGTTAGTGGTTAACCTTTCCACCTTGTGGTGAAGATCTGCTTGACTTCTCTTGCAAGAACTTGGAAATGTTTGTGTAGCTTGTGGCGCTGACTGATCAATGACTTTCTTATCATGTATTTGTTTCAGTAATCTGATTTCATTGTTGGCTTATTTATTCTGATATCAGGTGCCTTTGGAAGGTTCACAAGGTGATAATATCACTATGGTTGTGCACACAAGCCGCCTACCCACTCCAACTATTGCGTGGTTCAAGGATGAAGAGCCCATTGTCTCAGACTCGCATCTAGAGATCACAGAAGAGCCGGATCACTGTATACTTCTGGTTAAGGATGTGACACCAGCAGACTCGGGTACTTACAAGTGTGTTGCATCCAGTATCATGGGGACCATAACTAAGAAATTCCTTCTTAACATTGAAGGTAAGCTTTATATTTGTGGAAATAAAACGTTTGGTTGTAAGGCTGGTTTTTAGATTTCCTTTTTATTTCTTACCTTTAATGTTTCAGAAGCCGTTTGGAATTTTTTTAACCCGTGCACTCCCAGAGTCAATTATGGAAACATGTGGTGTAGTTCTAACTTTTGAGGCTGTTTACGAAATCCTATGGTGTGACCATTCAAATTAAACCTCTTCGACAGTACTTTTGCATGGTACCATTGGTTTTTCAATATTTTACAAAATAATATTTAGGATTTTTCTTGAATACTGATCTTTGGCACTCCTGGGAGTTAAAGAGTTAATTAACAGGGTTCTTACTTTTGAGTTGTTGTTGTTCCGGTGGTGGTGCTTGTTTATATGTTTCTTTAAAGGCATTAAAGTATCAATCTGACTCTTGGACTAAAACTCTTTGCTTTGTTACTTAGGATCAGAACCAAGTGAAGACCAGCCCATAGCTGTTTCAGAGATAGGTCCACTAGAAGCCTCGTTACCCCTTGAGGTGAAACCAGTCCAAGATATATCTGCACCTGTCTTCTTAAAAAAGATTGACGATGTCCTTGTTGATGCTGGAGAGGAGGCCCGTTTTGATGCCAGAGTTCACGCTGTTCCAGATCCCCAGGTTGAATGGTACAAAGGTTCACAAAAGATCTCAGATGAAGGTCGGTTTGTTCACATAGATGCACTCGAGGAAGACCTATTCACTCTTATTATCGAGAAGGTAGAGCCAGGCGATTCTGGTGCCTACAAGTGTGTTGCATTAAATGAAGCTGGGGAAACGACTTGTGAAGCCCAGTTGACTGTTAAAGGTGAACAGGAAGCCCCAGAGACTGCAGATGAGCCAGAATCCTCTGTCCTTGATGTCGATGAGGGTGGCGAAGTAAACTTGAATGTGACATTCTCAGGACCTACCAAGCCCACTGTGGAGTGGCTGAGGGATGGGAAGCCTGTGCGCAAAACAAGTAGACTCAAAATAAAGGCTCAAGGCGACACCTACACACTTACCATCCAAGAAGCTGTTCCTGATGATTCTGGTAGGTACACTTTCAAGGCAACCAGCCCGGCAGGAACAACCTCAAAGTCCTTTGATGTGAATGTGCAAGGTATGAGAAATCATTGAATTTAAAGACTCGGAGACAATTATTATTGGTATGAATACTGCTTCGTGGCTATTTAACTGTGATTTCTTATCCTTAATTGCCTAAACAGCTAAACAAATTTAACAGCAGCACTGCATCTGTCTAAGGAATCGAACGCACTTGTTGAAAATTGGATATGCAGTAGGATAGAATGCAAGTGAGCTTAGAAAAACAGAAAATAATTTACTTACTTTCTTAGGCCACTCCACTAACTCTTCACTGAGCACAGGACATCACCAAATCCGGCTTTTTGCCAGCTTTGACAGTCCCCTCCCTCCCTCCCTCACAGTTAAATTGCGTGCAGTCCTCATTTCATCTTCAACAGTTTTCTCTATCACCCTCTAGTGCCCTGTGGATTCCTCTACAAGCTTAGCCTTATGATATTTAACCAGCTCGTCCTGAGGGTGTGCCCTATCCAGCTCTTTCTGGTGTTCTTTAATTTGGCTTTTATTATTTTTCTTAATATTTTGCATAGAAAAACCTGCGCAAGGAGAAGCCCCACAATTTACCCAGCCACTGGAAACCGTGGAAATAACAGAGGGAGCCAGTGCAACATTGGAGTGTAGAGTCAAAGGGATACCAGAGCCCACTGTAGCTTGGTTTAAAGATGGTACTGGCGTGGCAGATGGTACAAGATACAAGACTAGGTTTGATGGAGAACGAGCCACCTTCAAAATCACAACTACAGAATTGGATGATGAGGGTGAATACAAGTGTTTTGTTGAAAATGCCTTTGGTTCAGCTTCTTGTTCGTCGGAACTTCTTGTCAACGAAGCAAACGCAAAACCGGAGTTTGAAGAAAAAATGAAGCCTGTTGATGTCACTGAAGGAGAACCAGCAACATTCACAGTGAAAGTGACTGGCAGCCCCCCTCCTGTTATTGACTGGTATAGGGGCAAGGAGCAATTGGAGGACAAAGGGCGGATTGAAATGGTTGACAATGAGGAAACCAACATATTTTCACTTACCATTAAAGACACTGTCTCGGAGGATGCTGGCATGTACAAGTGCGTAGCCATCAATGAAGAAGGTGAAGCTTCCAGCAAGGCGGCCTTGGCTGTCAAAGTGGTCATCACAGAGCCAGCATTTGAAACTGAGGAAGGTGAAAGTTCTCAGAAGACTACCCCGGTGAAGGTCGGAGAAGGAGATGTTGTAAGTCTTAGTGCAGTTGTGAAAGGAAAGCCAGCCCCTACCGTTGATTGGTACAAAGATGACGAGAAACTGCGAGAAACTAGCCGCCTTAAGATGGATGCCAAGGATGGTGAACTTTCTCTCATTATACTGGAGGCAAAGCCTGATGACTCGGGGATTTACAAGTGTCAAGCAAAGAACAAGGGTGGAAAAGCGGAAAAGACCTTTGATGTCAATGTTCAAGGTACTTTGTTTTACATTGTGTCAAAGTTTTCATCCATGAATTTAGTGTGTTAGTTTTAAGTACAAGTTGCAATGATTCACTATTTTCACAACATTGGTGTTGGTGGAGGTGTAATAACAAACAAACAAAACTCGCATGACATTTGTTTTGATACTACAATATAGAGAATCAAGTGGACAAATTTACTAATATAAAATAAAGAGGAATAGTTTATTAATATTCGTCTTTTTACACTATAGCTGAAAAACCTGAGGGTACTGCACCAGTGTTCACGGAGTTACTGCAACCTGTAGAAGTAGTGCAAGGCTCTCCAGCCAAACTAGAATGCCGAGTTACTGGTGTGCCTGAGCCAAATATTGAATGGTTTATAGACAGCGAACCTGTGAGGGAAGACAAGAGAACAAAGATCCGTTTTGATGGTGAGTTGTGCACTTTGAAGATTCTGTCAACGGAACTCGAAGATGAAGGTGCATACAAGTGCATTGCAAAGAATGAGTTTGGTTCAGCCTCTTGTGCCTCTGAACTCCTCGTCAACGAGCCAAACAAGAAGCCAGAGTTCGTGGAGAAGATGAAGCCTGCTAATGTGACTGAAGGAGAGGCTGCACGCTTTGATGTTCTGGTTGAAGGTAATCCGCTTCCAGCGGTGGACTGGTTTAAAGGAAAGGACAAACTTGAAGATGAAGGACGTTATGTGATGGACGATAACGAAGAAGATGGCAGGTTTACTTTGATTATCGAAGACACACTTTCTGAAGATGCAGGAACGTACAAATGTGTTGCCACCAATGAAGAAGGGCAGGCAACCTCCAAGGCAGCTCTGGCAGTGAAGGAGAAAATAGTCGTACCTGAGTTTACAGATGGACAGGAAAGTGCACCTATAAACGTGACAGATGGAGATGAGGTATGTCTTAGTATAGGTATCAAAGGAAAACCTGTTCCTTCTGTGGAGTGGTACAAGGATAACAAGAAGCTGAGGAAGACCAGCAGATTGAAGATCGACGAAAAGGGCGATAAGTTTTCACTGGTGATTTTGAATGTAACATCTGATGATTCTGGCACCTACAAATGTGAAGCATCAAGCAAAGCTGGGACTGTCACCCGTACATTTGATGTCAATGTGGCAGGTATGTACGAATAATTTACTTACTTTATTCAATTAATTCACAATGTAGAACATTTTCCTTTCACATTTTATGGAATTTTCTAGATGTTGTGAAATAAGCTGCTGATATCAGCATGGTTTATTTGTGGTTTTTCATTGTAATGACCTTGAGCCAATCAAATCTTGCAGTTGGATTTCGTTTTTTTTAGTGGGGGGTAAGATTGGATGGGTTGTGGATATGGGTATGCCATGATATCCCATTTTCCCATGATGTTCGTAAAATGTCTGGTGTCATATCATACAAGCATTTTAAAATCAACGTACTATTTTTATGATTTTAGCAGGCGTACAAAGTAAGTGTTGAGCTCAAAAACCCAACTCACTAGGTGTCCGTAAGGAAAGGTTCAACTGTATAAGTTTTGGGAGTTGGGTAATTCATCTGATCATAGCCAATAATATTGGCGTTGTTCTTAATTGAACTTATGGTGGGAAATTAGATGTTGATCAATGTTCTTTTTCTTTTGAACAGCAAAGAGTCCAGAGGGAAAAGCACCTGAGGTTATCAGGCCTGCAAAGACTGTTGAAGTTGAACAAGGCAAACCAGCCAGGATAGAGTGTCAGATATCTGGGCAACCTAAGCCAAGTATAGAATGGTTTAAGGACAGCGAGAAAGTCAAAGAGAGCAAACGCATCAAACCTGAAAGGGACAACGAAACATTCTCGTTGAATTTTAAGGAGACTGGGCTTGAGGATGAAGGTGACTATAAGTGTGTTGCTCGAAATGATTTTGGCAGTGTGTCAAGCCAGGCTGAACTGCTTGTCAATGAGCCCGGCACCAAGCCCGAGTTCAAAGAAAAGATGAAGAACTTAAACATTCAGGCTGGGCAGGAGGCCAAGTTTGATGTGATAGTTGCTGGCTCCCCACCACCAGAAGTTGACTGGCTCAAAGGAGATGAAAAAGTTGAAGATGGCGGTCGATTTGTCTGGGTTGATGATGAAGGCGATGATGGGGTTTTCTCGTTGATTATTGAGGATGTCAAACCAGAGGATGGTGGAAAGTACGAGTGCATTGCATTCAATGAATTAGGCGAGGTGTCTTGCAAGGGTAACTTAGTTGTAGAAGAAAGTCTTGTTGCTCCTGAGTTTGCCGTAGAAGCTGAGAGTGCCCCAATTATAACCGAAGAGGGAGGTGACGTTAATTTGAATGTAGAGTTGAAGAAAGGACAACCAGAACCTCAAGTCGGGTGGTTGAAGGATGACAAACCAGTTAAAGTGGATGACCATTTGGTTTTGGCCGACAATGATGACATGCATTCGCTGGCAATTACAGGAGCTGTCCCTGATGATTCTGGTTTGTACAAGTTTAAAGCCACCAGCAAGGCAGGCTCTGTAGAAAGAACCTTTGATGTACAGATTGCAGGTATTGCAACTGGCAATAAAACATCACTAGTCAGTTATCAAGAGTGCTTACATCTGTCATACATCTGTTGCTGTTGACAAAAGTAGTACCAAATTTCATTTCGCAAAATACTAAAACAACAGCAACAGATGTATGGCTTTCTTTCAAATAATCACACTTTAGAGCAGTTTTTCTACATACCTCAAAAGTAGATCCGCCTTGCACAACTTTATAAACACTACCATAGAAAACTACCGTTCAATTGCTCTTACTTGTATGGCCATTCTTCAGGATTTCACCCGCAAATGCAAAAGTTAGAAACATTAATATATTGTAGTCCTCAAGGTTTCACAATAGGAGTGAAAAATTCAGTTTTCTACAGATATTATAATTTTCTTGTGGTGTGTATTATTGCATTTAACCTTGCAGCAAAGCAACCAGAAGGTACAGCTCCACAGTTCACAGAACCTCTACAGCCAGTGGAGGTGAAGGAAGGAAGTGCAGCTAAACTTCAGTGTAAAGTGGCAGCTGAACCGCGACCAACTTGTGAATGGCTCAAAGATGGAGCGAAAGTAAAAGAAAGCAGAAGAGTGAAAGTGGAAAGTGACGGTGAAACTGTTTGTCTGTCTTTCAAGGAGACCAGGTCAGATGATAACGCTGAATACAAGTGTGTAGCCGCTAATGATTTTGGATCTGCCTCTTGTACTGCACGTTTAACAGTAAAGGTCTTATCCAAACCCGACTTCAAGGAGAAGATGAAAGGAGTTGAAGCAGTGGAAGGTGACTCTGCAATTTTTGACGTGCGCGTGGTTGGATATCCTGAACCCAGTGTAGAGTGGTTTAGAGGAACTACAAAGCTGAAGAACGATGAACGTTTCAAGATCAAAGAAAACTCAGAGGAAAATAGGTTCAGTCTTACAATCAGCGATGTCAAACGTGAAGATGGTGGACTATATAAATGCGTGGCTTCAAATGAAGTTGGCAAGAACACATGCCGAGCGGACCTCAACGTGAAGGAGAGGCTGTTTGCCCCTGAATTCTCTGAGGAGCAGTCGGACGCCCCCGTAACAGTAACAGTAGGCGATGATGTGAACCTGGATGTGACAATCAAAGGAAAACCAAAACCTGATGTCAAGTGGTACAAGGATGATAAAATCCTTCGTGAGAGCAGCAGACTGGACATCAAGGCTCGAGGAGACAAATACTCTGTGGTGATTCTTGGTATCAAGCCAGAAGACTCTGGTGTGTACAAGTGTGAAGCAAAAAGCAAGATGGGTACTGTGACCAGGACATTTGATGTCCGAGTAGCAGGTATTTACTAAGTAGTTTCCTTATTTATTTCACACCAACAGAAAAAGGAAAGGATGATGGTGAAAGGATGAGGCTAAAAGCTCATTGGAGCTGCTTTTTAAGGGATTATGTCATCAATTTTTAGTGTTGCTTTAAGAAGGCAAAGACCTGTTTGTATGATGGAAACAAAATAACAGTCCACCTTTGTTTAAAACTACTCTATCAGCTACCATTTGTTTGAAAAAGAGGCCTTTAAATGTGCTACTGTTTTCTTTTTTTCCAAAATGTTTTCTCTTCACAGCAAAAAAACCGACGGGAATAGCACCAGAAATTACAAAACCTTTGGCAAATGTCACCGTAGTAGAGGGTGAACCAGCAACGTTGGAGTGTGAGCTTAAGGCACAACCACAGCCAGACATTGAATGGACTAAAGATGGTGAACAGGTCAAGGAATCTAAACGTGTTAAGATGATATTTGACGGCACGCTTTCTTCCTTGACTTTTAAGCCAAGTGAGCTTGATGACGAGGGTGAATACAAGTTTATTGCTCGTAATGAGCTGGGCAGTGCGTCAAGCCAAGCTGAGCTGCTTGTGAATGAAGCTCGTTCCAAACCAGAATTCACAGAGAAACTTAGGAACATCAGTGTGCAGCCTGGAAAGGAAGCGAAGTTTGATGTGCGGGTGATTGGCTCACCACCACCAGAAGTTGATTGGTTCAAAGGAAAGAAAGCCCTTGAAGACGAGGGTCGCTTTGTTATGGTGGATGACGTTGAGGAAGACCAGTTCTCGCTGATCATTGAAGATGTTCAACTGAGTGACAGTGGAGAGTATGAATGTGTTGCTTTCAATGAACTTGGCGAAGTTTCGTGTAAGGGAAATCTGGTTGTTGAAGGCACTCTCATCGCACCAGAACTTGCTGATGAAGCACAAAGTGCAGCTCCTCTGCTCGAGGAAGAGACTCTCATCGCACCAAAACATGCCGATGAAGCAGAAAGTGCAGTTCCTGTGCTGGAGCAAGAAACAGTCATTGCACCAAAACGTACTGATGAAGCACAAAGTGCAGCTCCCGTGGTCGAGAAAGAAACAATCATTGCACCTGAGTTTGCTGAGGAAGGCAAAAGTGCACCAGTGGTTATCCAGGAAGGAGAAGATGTCAGTCTAAGTGTGGATGTTAAAGGACAGCCAACACCAGAAGTGGAATGGTCCAAGGATGGTAAAGAGGTCAAGCCCAGTGAACATTTAGATGTTAGCGAGGTTGATCGCAAACACACATTGCTAATCAAGAATGCTACTCCCGAGGATTCTGGCATCTACAAGTGCCAGGCTAGCAGCAAAGGAGGTGTGGCTGAAAGAATCTTTGATGTACAAGTGGCAGGTAAATATATCTGCAAAATAGGATTTCAGATCTTTTAATCGTCTACCTTTACTTACTGTGCGAGCCTAACAGTACGATGGAAAAACAAATGCAAGTGATAAATAATCAAAGAGCAACTCTGGAAACTAGTGATCAAACACTTTTATTCAAAAGGTCACACTTTCAACCATCATGCACAGCATAATACACAGTAAGGAAGTGTAGTTTTCACTTAAATGTTTACAATAAGTATAAACGGACTTTAAAACCACCTTGCACAACAAATTGAACAATACCTTAAAAGTGCGCTTAACAACAGCTTTCTTTTTTCTCTCAGAGTTAAAGGTAGAACCTCATGACTTAACGTAACATTTCAGTCTGCTATTCTTTCTTCGCCGTAAACATGTAATTGTCGGTTTAAAAAATTAAAGTAAGTGTCATTATAATATGACCGTACGGCCCCGCTGACGCAATCCTACAGAAAATAGAATCACAAGGTGACGTGAGCAGGGCTGGACAGGTTGGCGTGAGCTGGTCCGGAAAAAGCCGTCCGGCCCCGCTCGAGTTCAAGTGACCTCACACTACACAACTATTCTTGTACTTGCTACACATATTATAAAATACTTATTGACTGAGTTAGGTCGGGCTGGATGGGATAATATTTGGCTCTTGGTCATGGCGTACGGACCTTGCTGTGCTCGGTCCGTACGCCATGACCTAGAGCCAAATATTTTCCCATCCGGCCCTTCCACTCAGTCAATAAGTGCATATTATTAATGGTTATGATTTTGTTTTTGCAGCTAAGAAACCAGTAGGCACGGCTCCAGTGTTTACAGAACCTGTTCAAGCAGTGGAGGTGAAGGAAGGCAGTGATGCTAAACTACAATGCACAGTCGCAGCTGAACCGAAACCTAACGTCGAGTGGTACAAAAATGGAGTACGCTTAAAAGAAAATCGAAGAATTAAAATAGAAAGCGATGGTAAAGCAATTTCACTGACAATTAAAGAAACCAGAACGGGTGATCAAGGGGAGTACAAGTGTGTAGCCACCAATGATGCAGGATCGGAGTCCTGTGCTGCCACATTAACAATCAAAGTTATTGCCAGGCCAGACTTCAAAGATAAACTCAAGGCAACTGAAGTAATGGAAGGGGACACTGCAAGGTTTGATACTCGAGTGACTGGGTACCCTGTGCCTGAGGTAGAGTGGTTTAGAGGGACAACCAAGCTGAAGAATGACGAGAGGATTACAGTGACACAAAACAAAGATGACAACCTTTACTCACTTGTGATCAGTGATGTTAAGCGTGAAGATGCTGGAATGTATAAATGTGTGGTCTCTAACGAAGCTGGTTAGTAAAAAGATAAAGAAGAAAATATACGAGTGTGCAGAGATAAATTACGAAATTTCTCCTCGTTGAACACGAGAAGAGAGATTTCATATTTCCAAGCAGCCATGTATTATTTTTCGAAGATTTCCGAAGATTTTCGAAACTTCTCCAAATACTGTCCGGAGGTTAAACGAACGTTTACGATCATTTTTCGAAATATTCCGAAAATTGCCGAAAAAGGTCCGAAAATGTTTCGATTGTAGACCAACCCCTTGTAGCTATATATTTTTGGAAGATTTTCAAAGTAGGTGGTAAAAGCAACTTCTGAGACACCCACAGATTCCCCCAAATTCCCCCTGAATTTCACACAAATATTTCAGACCCAACAAATCTGACAAATTTGACAATTTCTGTCAGTTTCCACACAACTCACAAAATTGTCAAATCTGCTCAAACTCATCAGAATTGCGTGGTATCTGTTGAATTGAACTGATGAAAAATAATGTATTATTTGTTGAAATCGACAGGGAATATTTGTGTGAAATTCAGGGGGAATTTGGGGGAATCTGTGGGTGTCTCAGAAGTTGCTTTTACCACCTACTAAAGCTAAATTCAACACAAGATAAAATCTTGAAATTGGTCAATTTCAAGATTTCTCCGCTGAATTTCCGCAGAGGAAAATTACTTTCAAATCTCAAAAATCTCACGCTCATTTGGGGAGAATATTTCTCCCAGTCTCCAATGCCCCAAAGCCAGCGTATCAATTCCATTGCCTAAAATCACTCTTTTGTCATCTTCCGCACTCAGCGCAATTTTGGTCATATTTTCCGTGAACAAATGGTGTCCTCTGCTGCGAAAAATAGTTTGCCTCCTGAGTTGCTTTTGTTTTGTCCTCAAACATTTCACAAAGTTTGCATGTCTCAAACTCTTCCTGATCATGCATTTTTTCACTCCTTTTGCCTTTTTTTCCTCCGTGGTTTCTGCATTCTCCTCAATCAGGAGAGAATACAGTTTTGGCCTCAGGGCGACAAATTCTGTCAAAATGGCACCTCCACATTCATCTTTCATCAACCCAATCTTTTTCTTGTTCCCCGGCACGATTGGCATTCCATTCAACACTGCCGGATGCTCTGGGGAAAAATCATTGGTGTCAAACCATTTTGCCACATCCCCCGCAATGTCCGCAAAGAAATCTTCCGTTTCAATCTCCAGCACCAAAGAATCTGTGTCGGTATACAGGAGAGAAACATTTTCCCACTTTTTCTTCACATATTTATAGTGAAATTGATATATTAAAAGTTTGGACAAATCCAAGATTGACATCCCAACAAAGATGGGTTTTGACATAACCACTCGAGTTTTCCTCATCTTGACTGCAATCAGAAATTCATCGAAAATTTTTACATCGGCGAAGTTGCATTTGGTCACCAGCTTTTCTGCTCTTTCCGCATCTTTCACCAGTTCAATCGTGACTCGATTTCTCAGGTTTTCCATGGTTTTCCCAAAGACTGAGTTGTTCATTAGCTTGAAGAAATCTTTTTCAAACTTCGTTTTTCCCTTGGATCTCAGGGCAGTGTTTTTATCAATATAACATTTCATAAATGCTGCTTCTTCAAATTTGATTCCTCTCCTGATCTTTTTCAACTTCATTCCCTGGGAAAGATAAAACGCCAAATTGCGACCGTGCAAAACCATGCCTTCTTTGTCCCTCAGATTTTGCGTGAGTTTTTCAATCCCACCCAGCGCCAGTTTTTCCGGAGCCAGGGGAAAATCATTGTGATCATCATGCAATTCTGGGGGATAAATGAGATCAACTTCAAGAATGCAACCTTGACCTTCTGTTTTCACAAACTTTCCCCAGTTTTGCAAATCTTCCTCATTCATCCACTGGAATTTCCCAACTGGAAGAGGCTGCGACATGGCCCATCCATAAAGATTGTTGGCGTCTAAATAAACCAGGAAACGAGATGGCTCATTTGGATTGAAATTTTTCATATATTGATTGTTTGCTTTTGCAAATCGTTTGAATGCATTTGCGTTTCCCCCCCTGACTCCTTTTTCAATCATCAACAACTTTTCCACATCCTTCAGCAGTTCCAACTTCACTCCGGTCATTTTCAGCATTGCATCCCAAGCTAACCCAGGGGTGGTAAAATAGTGCGCTGGATCCAGTTCATAATTTTCTTCGCAAAGTTTTCTGAAACTTTCCATGACATCTGCAAGCAACAGCACATCCGTTTTCAAATAAAGATCGTGAAACTCGCCCATATTTTCCAATTGCCATTCTTCCCAAACTCGCTGAGCATGAGCAAAATCTTCATCTGAGACTTTTGCCTGATTCAATCTGGAGAAAAACGCGGTCTTTTTCGGTAATTGTCGCTCGAATTTGTCAAATCCTGTCATGAATTCATAGGGATAAACTCCTTTTCGCCGCATCAAATCGCTTTTCTCACCAAAAAATCTGGTGATTTCTTTCAATTCTTCTTTGGGGAGATTTTTTGCCAGTGAATCCAATCCTGCCAGCGTGAATTTGAAGGAATCCAAAAATCGAATTTCATGTTTCACTGAAAAATTTTTCCCTTTCTCCTCATTCCATTCTTTTTTCAACTCAAATTTCAGGGAAAAGGAAATATATTTCTCCTCATTGTTGGGAATACATGTCACGCTCAAAACTTCATCCATTGTCCCCAAAGCTCGCACAAAAAGATGGGCGTCATAATTTTGGAGATTGTGGAAAAAAACAGGGGTAAATTTTGGCCTTTGAAACTTCAGGTTGCAAGATTGATGCGCTGCTCCCCTGAATTTTCCGGAGAAATGGCAGTGATCCCTCACCTTGGACAGACTTTTTTCTCCGAATTTTTCTCGACACAACCAACACACCTTCGCTTCCCGAAATGATTTCCATTCTTGGTTTGTCAGGGGAATCATTTCCTTTTTCGGTAAATTCAAGTGAGCTTCTCTCACTCGGGAAATCAATTCCCGAATAAACTCTTTGGGAAGTTCTTCATTTTCATCTTTTGCTCTTTTCAACACAGGCTCCATTTGCAAAAACGGGGAAACGAGATGAAACGCAAATCCGCAGGGAATATGTTCGTGGGTTTTTTGAGTTCCCCCCAGCGGTTTCAAAATTGACTCAAAATCTGCATATCCAACAACAGGCAGATGCATCATTTTTTCAAAGTTTTTGAAGGAACAAGTTCCTCCTGGAAGTTCAATTCTCGCGGCTTCAAAATCTCCGCAAATGGTTTTGTGTTTCTCCAGACTTTCCACTCTGGGAAATGAATTGAGGCATCGTTTGCAGAAAAATCTTTCATGTCCATTTCGCGAAACTTGAGAACTTGCAAGGCGGGAGAAATTTTTCACCAGACAGAAGTGCGTTTTGAATTCTTCTGTCAGCAGAATCAAATCCACATGAAGTCCCCTTTCTTCCTTGGTGATTCTCAGGGGAAAAACAGATCCATTCCAGCCAAAAACGTTCACTGAAATGTCAGGATTTCTGGCCTCAAAAATCGAGATTTTGTCCACGGCCATGGGAAATTCGCAACCGTCCCAATTCATTTCTTCCGTTTGTTCTCGCAAATCCGGTGTGATTCTTTCCGGATGAACCTTGACCATATTTGCGGCTCTGCCCAAGCACCATTTAAAACACATCTCGTCTTCATTTTGCATGTTGATCACGGCTTTTTTGTTTGCCAAATCAGCAGGCAGTGGCATCCACCCAGATCCTCGCAGGGGGTTCCAGCGCACAAAATGAATTTCCAAACGCAAAACTCTTTCAAAAACCCAATTGGATCCCCTGCGATTGAAATTTTCCAGATTCTCAATCATTTCTCTTTCCATTTCATCCAGAATCTCTGGGTTGTTTCCCAAATTTATTTTCTGCCGGGAATGGAAAAATGGATTTTCAATCACTTCCTCCCCAGAAACCAAATCGGTTTGGGTCATTTCCACATTCAAAACGCATCTCACTCTTGTTTGTGGATTTTCTCGCAGGAGCCTGAGAACCAACCATCTTGCTCTCCGGAAAAACTCTTGGGGAGAAATGGAATCATCTCCTTGAATTACAAATTGTCTCGCGAATCCTCGCAAAGCGGTTGACCCTTCTTCCACGGCCAATCTCTGTTGCCACAATGCCGCGACTTGTCTTTTCAATCTTTCAACGGCGGGATTGGCTCTTCTCCGAACATCCGCGTCATTCACATTTTCCAACCAATTCGCCCAATCGAGGAAGGTATCGACGTTTTCTTCAATCGCTCTGGGAATGACTCTGGGAGACGCAATCGTTCTTCTTTCCGGAATCAAAAAAGGCACATCAATTTCTGGATTTTCGTCATCTAGGTTGGCTCGTTTTTTTCTCTGTTTTTTTCCTCCTCCTTGCCAAAGATTTTCAACTAAAAACTTCACCAGTTCATCTTTTTTCAATCGCGACCATCCTCGCAAATTTGTCGATCGCGCAAATGATTGCCATGCAGCAAGTGACATTTTTAATGGAGAAAAAAATTTTTTCCCCATTTAAAATGAAGTTTTCGATTCAGGAAGAAGGAAAAGAAAAGCAAACTTTTTTCACATTCAAAGAAGCATCAGAAAAAACGGGGCTTCCCTCCAAGGTGATTTTGCGAGTTCTCAACTCAAGCAAAAGCAAATACACCAGAAGAAACGATCAAAAAGTTTTCTGGATTCAGGATGAAGAAGCAGAACCATTCATCCAGATTGATGGGGACGATTTTTTCACCGCAGAGGAAATTCAGGAACGATTTGGTTTGTCGCGCACAGTTTTTTTCAATCAACTCTGCAGGAAAAAAACTCATTTTTTGGATTCGGGGGAAAAATCGCATGAAGTCACTTGGGCTTCTCCCAGATTGGAGAAATTTCTGAATCTTATGAAACAGCAGCAGATGGCGGAAAAAATTCTGCATTCTGGAGCAAGAAAAAAAATGTCTAAATATCACACCGAGCTTTGTGATGCCATGGGCATGTGCTTTGAAGTTTGCAAATCCAAGTATTAATTTTTTTCTTCATTGGAGAAAAAATGTCAAGTGAAAACAAATCCACTCCTCAGCAAGAGGCAGAAAAAATTCAAGAAGATTTGATCTGGGAAAAAGCGTGTGACGCAGAAAGAAACTTTCAAAAAGCGGTTGACATGGCCACTGGTTTTCTCCCAGTCCGATCGGAAGAGGATCGTAAGTTCATGGAAAAATGGATTTTTCACGATTTAATTTATTTTTTATCTCCTCCTAAAAAATGAATCCAGCGAAAATATCTATCCCCGACTGCTCACTCGGAGACCCCGTGAAAAAATCTTCTGGAAAAATTAATTTCTGTCTCCTCCCCTGCCTCCACATGGACTCACGGTTCAAAGTGAAACTCCAAACCAAATTCAAGATTTTCGCTCATCAAGGCGATTCGTTTTCTCTGGGAATCACTCTTCCGGAAGAAAACATCAAATTTTTCAAAGATCTGGAAAAACATCTCAACTCTGCTGCGACGAAAAAGAAGCAGGCAATCAAAGAGATTTCCCCGTCTTTTGCTCGATTTCAGGAGGGAGATTTCACTCTCGTGAAAATCGACAAATCCGAGCAGGAAAAGATTTATGCCAAGATTTATCCCTCCAAATTCCCAAACTCGGATTTCTCCTGCAGATTTTGGGAATTGTGCGACGATGAGAAGAAAAAACCCATTCTGAGGCAAAAAGAACTCACTGGCGTTCCTCTCCGGGGGCAAGTTGTGTTTTCAATCAAACACCTTTTCTGCGGAAATCTGAAAGCCATCACATGCATCGTGGACGAAGTTTTGGTGGAGGAAAAGGTGGAAGCTGCCTCGGAATTCGATGAGTTTGAGGACAAAAATGAGGATGAAGATTGAAGTTTGATCTCGCTGAAATCAGGGAGAAAATCTTTTTTCCACTGGAAGTGAATTTGGGCAGAACTTTTTTCCTGATTTTTTTTCCACGTGTGACAGGTCTGATTTTGCCCCAGATTTTTTCAGTTCATTTTGGGCAGATTTTCACACGTTGCTCTGGAAAAGTAAATTTGGGGAAAAATTCAGCCTGGGGAAAAATTCAATTTGGGTTTGAAAAAAATTCAGTTCGGGGGAAAAATTCAATTTTGGGTTTGAAATTGAATTTGGGAAAAAATTCACCCCGGGAAAAATTCAGTCTGAATTAAATTTCAGTCTGAATTAAATTTCAACTTTGGGTTTGAAGCTGATTTTGAATCTGAATTTTCAAAAATTTTCACCCCCGGGGAAAAAATTCAACTTTGGGTTTGAAATTGAAAAAATTTCACCCCGGGGGAAAATTCAACTTTGGGTTTGAAAAAAAATTCACTCTGGGAAATTTGAATCTGGATTTGAATTTGGGGAAAAATTCACCCCTGGGGAAAAATTTGAATCTGAATTTTCAAAAATTTCACCCGGGGAAAAAAATTCAGCCTGAGGTAAAAATTCAATTTTGGGTTTGAAATTGAATTTGGGAAAAATTCAGCTCAGGGGAAAAATTTCACCCCGGGGTAAAAATTCAGCTCAGGGGAAAAATTCAGCTCAGGGGAAAAATTCAACTTTGAATCTGAATTTGGGAAAAATTCACTCTGGGGAAAAATTTGAATCTGGTTTCAAATTGAACATTCGCTCCGGAAAAAAATCTGGTTTTGCATTTGAAAATTCAACTCTGGAAAAAATTCAACTTTGCATTTCCATTTGGGAAAAATCAGCTCTGGGAAAAAATCCACTCCGGGGAAAAATCAGCTCTGGAAAAAAATCAGTTTTGAATTAATCAGCTTTGAATTAATCAGTTTTGAATTGCCATCCACTCCGGAAAAAAATCAGCTCTGGAAAAAAATCGACCTCTGGAAAAAATCAGCTCTGGAAAAAAATCCACTCCGGAAAAAATCAGCTTTGAATTTAAATCGGCTTTGAATTGCCATCTACTCCGGGGAAAAATCTGAATCTGATTTTTCAAAATCCACTCCGGGGAAAAATCTGAATCTGATTTTTCAAAATCCACTCCAGGGAAAAATCAGCTTTGAATTAATCCACTCCGGAAACGAATTTTTGAAATTTCATTTTCATCCGGAGAAATTCCTCCCATATTATTTGGAGAAATATTTTTTTCCAAAGTTTTTGGAGGAGAATTCTTGGAAATGAATTTTTTGCCAAAGGGTGACAAAATGGGTGACAGGGTGACGAAATCACCCTAAAAAACCCCATTCTCTGGAGAAAAATATTTTTTTATTTTTTGATTTCAAAAAAATATTTTCAAATCCAGGTTTTTTAGGGTGATTTCGTCACCCATTTTTTCCCCCACTAAAATGTGGGTTATAATAGATATGTACTCTGGGGAAAAAACTCCAGGCATCAAAACTCAATCGGAATTGGCCAAGCGCCTGGGGGTGTCAAAGCAATATCTCAATCGCGCTTTGAAATCTGGGAAAAAAGAATTTGTTGTGAAATCTACTGGCAGAGATGTTCTGGTCACGGAAGCGCAAGTGGCTTTCTGCCAGAATTCAATCACTTTGGTCAAGCCACGCGACCTCACAGATCAGGAATGGAATTTAGTTGCGAAAAAACTTGTCAACTATGTGAACAGCCTGTCAACAGCAACTGGACCTTTTCCACCTGAGATTGATTCTTCATCTCCGGAGGTGATTTCTGAATCTCCCCCAACTCCAAAACTGAAGGTGACTTCAGAGGCGACTTCTGAATCTTCTCCAATCCCTGAGAAAGCAAGGTTGCCGAAGAAAGTGATGGACAATGTTGAATGTGAACGACCGGAAAATGGTTTTGTGATTCCAATGGATAAAAAATGCCCATTGGGTGAAGCCACAACTTCTGGTTTGAATGAGTTTGCGCTTCAGAGATTGCTGGATGCATTTCAGAAAGATGGACTTTCTTTCCTCCCTGCCGGCTTTCGGGTGAAAGGGGTTGAAGAAAAAGTCAAGAAAGGGGTTGACGAACAACTCTTGTTGGTGGATCCCAAACTCAAAGATGCTTGGATTCCGCAAACGTTGGGGGAGATCAACGAACTTCTCTATTCGCGAAAGCTTTGTTCACTTGAACGGGAGCAATGGGTGGCTCATCCTGAAGAGTCAGTTTTGCCGCTGCATGTGTTGAGTCACTGGGGTGAGCCGCAAGGTGTTTGGTGGCGTTTCAAAGTCATCAAAGCCAACTGATTCCCAATCTTTTTTGTTGGAACCCTGTCACCTCCAGCTTGAGTTAATTTCCCCAGAAAGGGTGACAAAATGGGTGACAGGGTGACAAAATCACCCTAAAAAACCCCATTCTCTGGAGAAAAATATTTTTTTATTTTTTGATTTCAAAAAAATATTTTCAAATCCAGGTTTTTTAGGGTGATTTCGTCACCCTGTCACCCATTTTGTCACCCATTTTTGTCACCTCACGCCGGGGCGTGATTTTTCCCCTGTGAATTTCATTTCAACTTGAAATGAATTTCAAATCCACTTCGTGGCTAGCTTCGCTCAATCTCCGAATTTCACCTCATAGATTTTCTCAAATCTCTCCAAATCTAACCCCAAATCAATCACAATCCCATCAATCGCTTCCATTGAAAACAAAAATTCAGCTCGATCAAAATTTCCTCCCCGCAAAGCGAAGCGCAAATCACTCAATGTTTTTTCATAGGTGGTGAAAGCGAATTTCGCCATTTCAATTTTGCTTTTCAGATTCTTCATTTCATTTGCGGTTTTCAAAACTAATCCTGCTCCTGAAATCACTCCCAAAACGATTGGATTTAAAGTCGCGGCTCCAGCAATCGTCCCGATTGCAACCAGGCCGGAAGAGGTCAAATTCAGGAAAAGATTCATTTTCTTGAATCGACCATGCGCTCGTTTCAGGCACCAAAATCTTTTGTGATAAAATCGAAAAAGTTTTTTAATCTCTTCCAGTTCTTCTTCCCGAATTGCGGGGTTGATGTGATTGAAAGCAAAAATGCTTTGTCGCTCCCTTCGGTCGCGGCTCGCTTCGCTCGCTTTTCGCTTCGCTCGCTTCATTTTTCAGGGAGAAAATCATTTTTCAATCAGAATTGTCGCTTTTGCTCTTTGAATGGCATTTCCATCCGAGAGAGCCAGATAGAAAGCTTCTTCCTGCCCAACATGGAGATTGAAGGTGAACTGCAGTGAACCAAATGAATTGGTGGAAGGTCTGACTGCTTTCCGAGTGATGCTATCTCCTTGAACAACACTTGTCATGATGATGGTTGCTCCACTCACTGGGGTGGATCCGCGTTGAAGAATAAAAACCGTGACATTTAAAATCCGGAAGTCAGATCCAAATTGTTGCCAATAATTTGTTTCATCTTCCTCTTCATTTGGGAAGATCAAACAATCACCGTGTTTTCCTTTCACAAATCTTGCAAAAATGAAGTGTTTTGACGGGCGAAGCGGCAAATTCAACAAGTTGTGCCCATTCAAATCCAAGTCAGCCTCCATGACCATCTTCCCCGCTTGGAAAACGAAAGGGGAATCGAAGACGCTGCTTTCAACATCAGGTTGGGAACCAGCAATGCCATATATGATCAGATTTGCGGATCCTTCTGCAGCTGACTGGGCAGTTCCTCGCCATTTCAAATCCAGGAAAATGAATTCAGGTGGGGAAATCCTCCATTTGTGCATGTGGATGATGGATCTGGAATACCCCGAAAACTTCTTAGTTGATTGTTGATTGATATTCAGACTTGTGCTCACAACGTTGACGCTCACGCCATCCATTGACGCGGGGAAGAATTCAATGCAGAGTGTGTATTCTCCCTCTGGGAGTTTGTACATATTGAATCCAAGTCTCCCAGAGTATTCGTTTAAAAGATCTTTTGTGATTTCCAAGTCATAAGCCTTCTTGTTGAAATGATGCGGCGAATCTGGAAAATCACTTATCCCAGTCACTGTCATATGATGTTCAGAGCTGGATTCATCCACATTTTCCATCAGATAGCGGAATGCGTCCTTTGGGTGAGAGGTTGACGTGATATGCGATTCATTGACATAGTCTTTAAGTTTTTCTTCTAATTCCATCGTGTGGACTACCACACCTCCTATCGCATTATCCACATAAGATTTTGGCGTGGGTTGTTGTTTCAGAGTTGGCGTTAAGATGTTGTTGATTTGTTGCGAGTTCATATCCAGGTTTCCGGTCATTGTCCCGCCTTCCAACGAAAGTTTTTTCGCGGATTGGGCATCCACATATCGCATATTTGCGCCCTGATCGGCAACTTCAGGATCTTTCACGTTAAAAATGGTGTGATTTCCCATATCCAAAGCCGTCTCCATTGGAAACGTCTCTTTGCGGCTGAGAAAGATATTTTTGGTGTCATTATAAGAAACCAGGTTGTTGTATGCGGCTCCCAAATCATGCCATGTTTGCTGTTTTGAGTTTTTCACGTTGAAAAGTTCTTTCAAATCCAGGTCCTTCGTGACTTCATGTGTGTGAGCCGGAGCATCAGGGTGGAATTTTTTCAGAGTGACCATATTCACCGCTGACAAATCCTGGTTTTCATCAGTGTCCAGATTGACGATCAATTTGCGATTCATTTCTATTTCCCCGGGGTTGATGAGTTTTTGTCCCCTGAGATCAAGATCCCCAGTCATATGGGAAGACCCATCCACCTGGAGAGAATCTGCTCGCAATTGCGTTGCAAGCGTGTCAACTTGGTGCTTTGTGATTGCATCCGAATTCCCCGTTCCTTCAGCGATATTGGTCATTTTTTTGTTTTGAAGATCGAAGTCCCCTGCCGGCGTCAGCTTGAAACCAACTCCTGGCAATCCATCTTTTCCATCTCGTCCTCCCTGGAAGTTGCTTGTTTCAGACAGCAATCCATTTGAATAACTCATTTTAAATGCTTTCATCAAAGTTTTTGGCAATGAATTTCCTCGGCTTATCCACATACAGGAAAGAGAACGGATCATGCGTTGCTTTCCGATAATCTTCTTTGCTGACATTGTTCTCCCTGCAGATCGCCGTAATTTCTTTGTTGCTGGGGAATTCAAAGATGCAAAAATGCGAGCAATTCAGGCGGATATCTTTTGGTGTTCCGAAATAACTTTGCGAAAGATAAATCACAGAACATTTTTTGTGCCTGCCCTGAATGAAATAATCAATCAATGGCTTTTGGTTTTTTTCGGAAACAAAATCATCGAAAACAACCAGTTTTTGATTCTCCCCTGACAATTCAGAAACTGGGATGATTTCATCCGGGGATGCTTCCACAACGTCATACCCAGCTTCTTTGCTGATTGGGCGAAACGTTTTCAGCAGATGCTGATATTTGGTTTGGTCAAGATTTTTCGCATAGAGGAAGATTTTATCGTAGAAGAGCAGGCGGAAAATCATATCCAGGAGAACATTTGTTTTCCCCGATCCTGAAGGGCCACAGATCAACATTCTGAAAGTTCGATCCGGCATGAAAGGGGAAGTTGTTTGAAATTCGTGATTGGATCCTGACAATCATAATTTGGAATCTTCATTTTATTAATGAACATGACGTTCTACATCTTGTTCTTCATCCAAATTCATGTTTCTGGGATATAAAATGAGTTTATTGAAATGGCAAGAAATGGCCAAAAGCAAATCTGCTTTGGGGAAAAAAATCAACTTTGTTCACAATGCTATCACCCAGAAAAAGTTGGGCGAAGAGACAAGTCAAATCGGACTTGAAAAAATGTTCAAACCAGTCACATCGAAACTGGATGAGGTGATTGAGTCGAATTTGGGGCCACTTCCGAAAATCCGGAAGAAAGTTGGGAAAGCCAAACCAGCGGAGATTGATTATCTCCCCGAAGTCGATCCATTTGAAGATATGGATGTCGAAGGCCTGTTTGATGAGACCGTTCCATCCCAAACAAAGAAGCAAATTCCAGCAGGGCCGCCAACATATGAAGAAATTATGCAAGAGATGGGGGAAAATCCACCTGAATATGAAGAAGAAGACGACTCTCCCGATTATGCTCTTGCGCCGGGAGATCAAGGGGAAGAGGAAGAGGAAGCCAATCAGATATTGGATAGCTTGGACCTCACGAATTATGATACTGCGGAGCAAACTCTCAGTGGACCAAATGTTTCATCAGCGAAGAAAATCAATTATCTCAAGAGTCTTGTGACCATTGCAAACTACAGAAGAAATCAGTTGAAGGGCTACAAATCATCTTGGACCAAAAAATTCAAGAAAGGGGAAATAACGCAAGAGCAAAAGAATTTGCAACATCAAAGGATAGATCGTTCATTCAAAACTCTGAATGAATACATCAAACATTTTCAAGCGAAACAAAAGACATTGGAAGGTTCGGGAATCAGGAGAAAAAAAGGTGGATCCATCCGTTTTTTCTCCAACCCCGCAGATCTCCTCCAGAAACTTGAGGTCATTGTTGGCTCCATTCTTGCTGGGAATACGAATCAGGGAATCAGAAACACTGGAGTTGGCATTCTCGATCTTCTCCTGAAAGAAAACGTCATCAACAAATCCCAGCATGAGAAGCTTTTCAGAAAGTATTTCAAGCCCTAAAATGGAAATCGAAAGAGAAATTGTCCTGTCATCCTTTTCCGTCAAGACTGGGGGAAACAAACCAGAAAATTTCACAACAAAATTCAATCGACCCATTATTTTGGATCCAAATTCCCAATATGTTGTTGGGTTGAACAGAATTATCAATATGAGTTTTACGTGGTATAACATCAATGCGGCATTGAAAAATCAGCTGATCAGATTCAGCTCTGACGGTGGGAAAACATTTTCCGATATCACCTTTCCCGCTGGGGTTTGGGATTATTCCACTTTGAATGCGGCAATTCGAAACGCAACAGGCCCCCTCGCAGGAAAGAATGAAAAATTCCCAATCAATCTTGCTTTCTCTCCCACAACTTTCAGAGTAACAATCACGCTGGAAGAAAACTGGCAACTTGATCTCGAGAAATCCAACTTTGGCGATCTCATTGGTTTCGATAAAAAGATTCTGAAAGACAAAGTCAACATTGGCTCCAGAGTTCCAAACCTCAGCCAAGATACTGATATGTTGAACGTTCATTGCGATCTCACAAGTGATTCGCTTGTAGATGGGGAAGAGAGCGATATCATCTTCTCCTTTTCCACATCTGTGCTGCAGGCCTCCTATAGTTTTACGCTTGAACCTATGAGAGTGATGTTCAGCCCTGTGAATAAAAACAGAATCAGCTCCATTCGGATCTGGATCACTGACGGCAAAAGGCGGGTTGTTGATTTGAATGGAGCTGATACAGCATTCTCGCTTATCTTGAAAAAACAAATAAAATGAAAAGTTATGAATTCTCTCGTTTTTTCCACCCCCAGCTGGGGCGGTTTGTCTTCCGGCACAAAGGAACAGGTGTCATTGTGGACAATATTTTCAAACCAATGAGGAAGGTCGCATCCGCAGTTTTCAATAAATTCGCGAAACCCATTGCGAAAAAAGCCTTGGAATCAGGAATTTCTCACGCTGGGGATAAACTCGGCAAAAAAGTAGTTGAAAAATCTGGTGATTTGATCATGAAAAAGCTGGGAAATATGAGAAAGGGGAAGCCACCAGGCAAAACAAAGCCACCAGCGAGCGAAGCGAGCCGAGCGAAGCTAGCTCGACCACAATCAGCCCCTGCGTCAACCTCCGGAGAAAGTTCTGATGCCATATTGAACAGGTTGATCTCTGGGCAAGGAATTCGAAAAAGAAAAAAAATGATTTAAAATGGCTTTTCGATCGAATGAATATCTTCAAAGAAATGAATTAGTGCGCTTCCAGCTGAATGACACAATCCGAGCTCCAGCTAATAATCAACCTCAACAAAAAAATGGTTATAAATTCACGATTAATGACCGATCAGCTTTCTATGATTGGTATAACGCTTATTTTGAAGTGCAGTTTCAGCTCCAGAAAATAGCAGACGGCGCTGGCTATGCAGCAGCTGACAGAATCACAGTTATCAATGGCGCTCATTCCCTGATTAATCACCTGAAGATTAGTTCTGCGGGAAAGATTGTTTATGAGACTGATAATCTGCATAACGTTACTTTTGTTAAAAATTTGCTAGAATACTCCGATGACTTCAGCAGATCAGTCGCCAAGAACAGTTTCTGGTATTTGGATACTGATGCAACAACCGCTAATACGAATGCAGGATTTGAAGCTCGCCGGTTGCAATCTCAAGCAGTTCAAAACAATGGAAACGGCGGTGCAAAGAACATTAACACGATCATTCCCCTGAATCGCTTTTCCTTTTTCGAAGAGTTGGAAGATAAGATGCTTGTGCCTATGCAGTTGCAATTTGAGATTAAGCTTCAACAGGATAATGAATTAATTCATATGGCAAACGGCACTGATGCTGGAAGAGTTGTTGTGAATAGGTTTTTGCTTTGGGTCCCCAGATTAACACCGAAAGACTCTCTTTATGACAAATTTGTCAGTTCATTCCTGAAAGAAACGCAATGGAAATATCTGAGGGAGATGTATTCCGAATCAGCTCCTACGCAGTCATCAGGATTTTTCCAGATATCCGCAAGTATTGACAATGTTAAGCATATTTTTGTTTATCTTAAAAGAACCAATGATGCCGCTAAAGAAGAAGATAGCCCTTATCTGATGGACACTTTCAAGCTGAATGCAGCGGATAACGCCTCATCCTTGTCGAACTGCCGGCTGGAATATGGAAACGGAGTTTTCTACCCGGAAACAGAGTACGACAGTGAATCAAAAGTGAGGATTTTCCAGGATGTCATGGCTTATGCAATGAGGAAAAATGATTTTAACACAGGGACACAGTTGAATCTGGCCAATTTCAAGTCTCTTTTCCCGTTGATCTATTTCGATCTGACTTATCAAACTGAAAAACCGACAAGAGATCCCAAGCAGTTGATATTCAGATATCGATTGAACGCAGATGCAGCGGCAAACTTCAATGTACATGCGATAGTTCTCTATGAAGAACTGGTGAAAATCGATAAGATTGGAAATGAGCTGGTTATCGTGTGAGCGGCTGTGATCTGAAAACATATCTTGTCATTTAAAATGACAACATATCACCCATATAAAGTAAATCTGTCGAAAGGGCAAAAAAGCAAGCTTGGAAGAGCATTCAAAGCAAACTGCGCTATCACCCTGAGGCTGAAAAAAAATCAAACACGCGGAAATGATGAACTGATGCTGACAGTCAACCAAAAGAACCGAATTACCAAAGCCGCATCTCAGGGAAAGGGAGTTGAAATCAAGATATCAAAAACGCAAATCCGAAAAGTGATGAAGCAAGGCGGAAGTCTTTTCTCTGCTATTGTTCCCCTGGCTCGTTCCCTGGCACCTACCCTGGCAAAGACACTTGGACTGTCAGCATTGGCTGGTTTGGCGAGTGAAGGAGCGAGTCAAGTTGTGAAAAAGATAAGCGGAAAAGGAGCGCAGCGACCGCGACTGAAAGGAGCGGGGCAAACGGGCGGATTTCTCATTCCCCAAGATAAAATTCAGAAACTGATTGACAATAAACATTTGTTGACAAATAAACAGAAACAGGATATTTTGACTGCCCTGAAATCAGGAGGACAATTGACGATAAAACCATCAGCAAAACAATCTGGTGGATTGTTGGGAACTGTGCTGGCTTCCATCGGAATTCCACTGGCGCTGGACATGGTGAAAAATTTGTTTGGGAAGGGAGCGCCAAGAGTTGGTCGCCCCAAAGGAAAAGGAGCGCCAAGAGTTGGGCGTCCAAAGGGAAAAGGAGCTCCAAGATTGGGAGCTCCTTCCCTTTTTCACGCGTTGAATCCACCTCCTCCATTCGTCGGAAGCTGGAAATCCGGGATGGGAAAAAAATCCAAAAAAGGAACGGGACTTCTGCTGGGGAAAAAAAGTCCATTCAACAACATCCCAATTCTCGGGGCGATTCTTTGAAACCCAAATTCGTGAACAAACCCCTGAGCAACCTTGATCTTCTCCAGTGGATTGATTTTCTGAAAATTCCCAATTTCAAAGGGATTTTCGCCAGGGATGAAGCGAGGCCTCGAGAACACAGCCCCTGCATCATCAATCTTGATTCGCTTGAAAATGTAGGAACTCACTGGGTGTGCTGCGCTCCGGGGAAAAAATTCACGTGGTATTTCGACTCTTTTGGGATGGGATTTCCCCAGGAATTCAAAAGTTCCAAACCGGTGATTTGGAACAGCAGTCAGTATCAAAACATCAACAGCGTTCTTTGCGGGTATTATTGCCTCTTCTTCCTCCATCAATGGTCGCAGGGAAAAGATTTCTATGATATTCTCCAGCCTCTCAGTCTGACTGACTCGGGGGAGAATGAGAAATTCATAAAAGAATATTTCGATTGAAAATGAAATCATATTGCGTGAAGGAGAAAAAACAAACTGAATGCGTGAAACCATCGGGATATATGACCGCAAAAAATGGTAGAAAGATGTGGTTTTGCCATTGCGCTTCCTGCGGAATCAAGAAAACAAGATTTGTGAAAGCGAGCGGAGCGAGCCGCGGAGCGAGTTCGGGAAACTGAGTCGGCCCCCGCGTGGCGGGGGCATCGGTGAACTTGCGCTGACTGGCGTCGCGCATGCTCTTCCCTGGCTCGGGAAAAAATCAGTTGAAATGGGACGTTATGGCGCCAGTGAATTGTTGCGAAATAAAAACACTCAAAAGAAAGCATTGGATTTTGCCCTGGACAAGATGAAACCATTTCTTGCCAAAACCTCTGCTGATATGATGAATGAGCTGTCCACGGCGATCCGACCAAACAGAAAATATAAAACAGATCGAGCAGATTTGGATGGCGGTGCTTTAGATGTTCATTCCCTGATTGGGAAGCTGCCAAGACCAAAGAAAGGTTTTACTCTCCCAGGGCATAATTATACCGGACCCTGGAACCCATTGGATAAGCAAGTCAGATTTGATGAAAAGGGAAAAATTCTCGAAATTATGCAGCAGCCCACAGGAAAAACAGACGCAGTTGCTATGCAGCACGATGTTGATTATTCAGTCTGCGCGAAGGAAAAGAATCCGCGCAAATGCAAGAACGAAGCAGACAGGAAAATGGTTGCCGCTTTGGATGCGATTCCCTGGAAAGAAAGACAGTGGGGTCATGCTTTGGCGAGAAACACAATTCAAGCAAAACAAAAACTGGGTCTCGGTGCCTCAAAAAACGGGAAAAGATTTTGAGTGAAGGCTGGGCTCAAAATCTGGCAATCGAACTTCACCGGCCAATCCGGCGGCGCTTCCCAAAGAGGCGAGTCATAGCGTATGGCATTGACAACATTTGGGCGGCTGATCTGGTCGAGATGGGGAAATTTTCGAGGTGGAATAAAGGGATCAGATACCTGCTGATGGTGATCGATGTTTTCTCAAAATTCGGTTGGATTCGTCCCCTGAAAGACAAACGAGGTAAAACAGTGGCTGATGCTTTCCGAGATATATTCAAAGGGCGAAGCGGAGCTGAGCCGAGCGAAGCGAGGCGAAAACCGAAAATGCTTTGGACTGATAAAGGATCTGAGTTTTTCAACGCAACAATGAAAAATCTGCTTGATAAGAATGGGGTAAAATTGTATACAACGGAAAATGAAGAGAAATCGTCTGTTGTTGAACGCTGGAATCGGACCATGAAAGAGAAACTCTTCCGGATGTTTTCTGCTAACAATAATACAATATATTGGGATAAACTTGACAAATTAGTTGATGAATATAACCGTCGTTTTCATTCGAGCATTCGGATGAGCCCCACAGAGGCGAGCAAACAGGAAAATGAGAAAAAGGTTTTCGCTAATCTTTTCGGCGACATGATTTATGCAAAACATGCCCCAGCAAAATTCAAAGTCGGCGACAGGGTTAGAATTTCAAAATATAAGCGAAAGATATTTGACAAAGGTTTCACCCCGAACTGGACAGAGGAGATATTTGTGATTGATGAAATATTGAGCACAAATCCTGTAACGTATAAATTAGTTGATCTGCTGGGAGAGAAAATCACCGGATCGTTTTACGAAGCAGAATTGTCGCATACGACGCAAGATGTTTTCCGCATTGAAAAAGTTCTTCGCCGCGATCACAAGAAAAAGAAAGCCTTGGTAAAATGGAAAGGCTATTCCGCTAAATTCAATTCGTGGATTCCGCTGAGTGATGTGGAAAAGCTTGGCTGAAAAAGTCAATCATTGAAATTAAAAATATTTAATGTTTTCTTCTAAAATAATGAATGTCGAACGCCGATTTGATGGGAATGACCGCAATTTTCTAAGAAATATCGGCCTTAGCGAGCCTTATGAGATTCAACACTGGAATGAAGACCAACTTTCTGAGAATTATGAAAAAACGAAAGAGATTGAAACAGCAACGATGAATTATTTCAACTCAATTCTCCAAAGACTACCAGTGACATCTTATTTGGAAGAAATCAAAAGAACATGCGAAAATCTTCTCACAATCAAAAAATATAAAGAAACATGTGAAGATGTGATGCATTTCAGAACTTATCTCAAAATAAGTGTTGCCCAGAAGACATGCTAGAATATGAATGTTTGCCATTCATATTCATGATTTCAAATCACCGCTTCGCTTCGCTCAGCTTCGCTTCGCTTTCTTTCAATTCCCGGTGGATTTCCCAGAGGAGACAACTTTGCTTTTGGAGTTCCTTTTTGAGAATCTTGTGTTCCTTTTTGAGAATTTTGTGTTCCTCCTGGAGATTGGCAAAAGAATCAAAAAGGTTTTCAATTTGATCTTCTTCCCACTCCTCTTGTTCTGCTTCCTCCATCTCCGAATCAGAGACAATGAATTCCTCGTCAGAGGTTGTTGGGGTTTCATCTTCGCTTCTTGTTTCTTCCTCTGAGCAAGTGGAGCACTCCTCATGGTCACTGGCACCAAGGCTCGCTTCGCTCGCTTCGCTTCGCTCAGCTTCACTGGAAAATGCTTTTTCAAGATCCATTTTCTTTCCAATCACATTTTTTGAAAATGGTTTGGATTATTTTTTCTTGTTCCTCCCGTCTAGATGGAAGTTTGAGCAGTTTGAAATCATCTTCATTAGGATTGAAACCGTTCTTCTTCAACAGGGCGAAAAGAACTTGGTGGCAATTGAGAAACTTTTTTCTGCTGAGATGAAGGTCATTATATGCCAGTGAAAAATATTTAAAGTCGTCGATGAGAAATTCATCCAGGTGCTCATAGTCATTGCCGTCGTGGTTTGTTATGTGATTAAAAATTGTGTGGTCGTTGCCGTTGACTTTTTTCCACTTGGAAACTTTGACGAAATCCCTGACTTTTTTTCTTGTGATTTCGCCACGGGGAATTTGGGAGAGAATTTGTTCTTGATAAAATTCGAGATCTTTGAGTGGAATTTGATTTTTCCCCTGATTTTTGCGGATGATATCTTTGAAATGTTCCAGCCTGGGATTTTTGTGAGATTGCCATGTTGTGATGGTTTCTCGAATAATTTCAGGAGTGAAATCGATTTCTTCTTCTTCGGAATCAGACATTTTCTTTCCAGGAGAGAAGTTTTTGAGATTGGAAAAGAATTTTTTTTGTGCGGAAATTCAGCGGAGAAATCTTGAAATTGACCAATTTCAAGATTTTATCTTGTGTTGAATTTAGCTTTAGTAGGTGGTAAAAGCAACTTCTGAGACACCCACAGATTCCCCCAAATTCCCCCTGAATTTCACACAAATATTTCAGACCCAACAAATCTGACAAATTTGACAATTTCTGTCAGTTTCCACACAACTCACAAAATTGTCAAATCTGCTCAAACTCATCAGAATTGCGTGGTATCTGTTGAATTGAACTGATGAAAAATAATGTATTATTTGTTGAAATCGACAGGGAATATTTGTGTGAAATTCAGGGGGAATTTGGGGGAATCTGTGGGTGTCTCAGAAGTTGCTTTTACCACCTACTTTTCAAAGCTTCTCCGAATACTGTCCGAAGGTTAAACGAACGTTTCCGATCATTTTTCGAAATATTCTGAAGATTGCCGAAAAAGGTCCGAAAATGTTTCGATTGTAGACCAACCCCTTGTAGCTGGTTTGACATTTGATAAAGGCAATCATGGAAGCTAACATAAAGATATTGATATCTTCAGCCTTCATTGTGAAGATAAAATTGATTTTAGTAAATTGTTATTACGCAAAACCGCAATTGTGGCAAGTAAAGCCAGCTTTTTTTGAATTAAAGCCAAGTTTCTCTTGAAATATGACATAAACTAACGAAAATCTCAACTGCTTTTATTTCTTTCTGCCACAGGTAAGAACACATGCCGAGCAGACCTCAATGTGAAAGAGAGACTGTTTGCCCCTGAATTCTCTGAGGAGCAGTCAGCCGCCCCCATAACAGTAACAGTAGGTGATGACGTGAACCTGGATGTGACAATCAAAGGAAAACCCAAACCTGATGTGAAGTGGTACAAGGATGATAAACTCCTTCGTGAGAGCAGCAGACTGGACATCAAGGCTCGAGGAGACAAATACTCTGTGGTGATTCTTGGTATCAAGCCAGACGACTCTGGTGTGTACAAGTGTGAAGCAAAAAGCAAGATGGGTACTGTGACCAGGACATTTGATGTCCGAGTAGCAGGTATTTACTAAGTAGTTTCGACACAACAACCTTTATTTGAACTCTTGCCTTACTGAAATATTTCAAATAATTCAAAGTGTCCTAAAACCTCAACCAAGGCTATCACTTTTTTCAATCACAAAAGGCAATTAATGAATTAGAACTCGAAGCAAATACATGTAGTTGGGGCTAAGGCCAGCATGGTTAAGGCATGAAAGCAAGTCATGATTGTTCACGGTTTTAGTCTTTCTGTCATCTTATTGGTTGAAAAAGTGGCACAAGTTTTAAGTGTGGTAATGCAAGACAAAGGCACTCGGGAATTCTCTTTTACACTCATTTCCTGCTCTAACTGTAAGTCCCAAATACCTCACACCTCCTTGTTACAGCGCAAACACTACTATCCCTCCTCTCCAGTTAAAAAAACACCTTAGTTAGAACCCTGATTGAGTGCATGAGAAATGATTATGAAATGAGAGTGAGAGACCAAACTCTTAAAGTCTCATTGACTATTAATTGTTAATTCTTGCTAAAGTCCCTGTAGCTATGGTCATATACGATGCCTTGCTCCTTTCACTTCACAGCTGAGAAGCCAACTGGATCAGCACCACAGTTTACGCACCCCTTAGAATCAGTGGAAGTTTCAGAAGGAGCATCAGTTAAATTCACATGTTCTTTGAAAGGAACACCTCAACCAACCATTCAATGGCTCAAAGATAACAAACCACTGAAAACTAACAAACGGGCGAAGGACGACTTTGATGGCGAAGTCGCATCTTTGGCATTTTCTGAGGTAGAGCTTGATGACGAAGGTGATTACAAGTGCATTGCGCAAAACGAGTTGGGATCAGCCTCCTGCATTGCTGAGCTTCTAGTGAATGAAGCTGCTAGTAAACCGGAATTTACTGAAACAGTAAAAAACATTCAGGTGGCCGCTGGTGGTGAGGGAAGATTTGATGTACGTGTGTCGGGCTCTCCTAATCCATCAGTGGAGTGGTTCAAGGGAACCAAAAAGATCGAAGATGAAGGGAAGTTTATGCTAATTGATGATGAAGAAGAAGACCTATTTTCTCTCGTCATTGATGAAGTTGCCCCTGATGATGCCGGTACGTACACCTGCAAAGCAACTAATGAAGCTGGCGAAACGAGCTGCAAAGCTGAGCTTCAACTGCAAGACGAGATGGCAGCTCCTGAATTCGCTGATGAAGAGGAAAGTGGTCCGATCATTGCTCAGGAAGGCGGCGATGTGACGCTGAATGCCACAGTCAAGGGGAAGCCAAGCCCAGATGTTGAATGGTACAAGGATGATAAGCCACTGAGGAAAACCAGCCGTCTTGATATCAAATCACGAGCGGATAAATTCACTTTGGTTATCATGAATGTAACGCCTGATGACTCTGGTTTGTACAAGTGTGTGGCTAGCAGTAAGGCGGGAAGTGGAACAAGAACATTTCAAGTCAACATCGAAGGTATGTTTGCTGCTTTTTCCTTTACTCAATAGCCTGATTTTCAAACAGTCCGAGGTCACTCACACTCACTCCCTCCTCTCCCCGTGTTATGATTTTTTTGTTTAAGGATTTGTTTTTGATGTAATATAGAGCTGTTTTCAATTGAGTGTGGTAAAACCAAAACCAAAGTAATTACTCTGACCAATCACAGCAGTCGTAAACACTACAATGAACCAATTACATGTCGGTGGCGCCAAGCGTGGGAAACGCACGCGAGCAACTCAAATTGGTTTTGGTTTTACTTCTGATTGGTCAAGAAAGTGGTGCGAGATTTTTTTAGCCAATCACAAAGCGTAGCAATGAAAAACCAAAGCAATTGTGTAATAACTTTTCACACTCAATTGAAAACTGTTCTATCAAAAGCAAGGAAGATTGTTTCATCGGCATTTCTTAGCACTGAGCAGGGGGTTGAAACAACGAGGCGCAGCCGAGTTTTTTTTAACCGACCTCGAGGTGTTTGGAAGTCTGATAAAACACTCATCCGAGTGTTTGATATAGCTTCTCAAACTGATCATTAAACACAGACAAAACGAAGGAATGCAATCGCTAAAATCTAGGCTGATTTAGTTGAGGTTTCCAAACCATGCTCATGCTTCTGATTTCCCTTGTTCAAACTAGGTGAATTATTAATAAGTATGAGAAATCATCTGACCGTTCATATTTCCACCAAAGATCGTACGTTCAGTCCCAATCTTGAAATTCCTAAAGGAGAAAAAAAAAAGCCAATGATCACGCTGATTGGTGGTAATATTCAACGATCAGATGATTTTCATTTGATGTTTTTTCCATAAAGTTCGATTATAGGCGGGAAAAGGTGAAAACTGAGAAAAAATCTTTCAGACCTTATCAATGTAACGAAACGTCGCGATCAACACTTCAAAGTGACTCCATGGTGAGACAAATGTGTAAACATTCATCCACCTTATCAATGAATGTAGTTATAACTGCATCTCAAACATGTGTGGTACCGTGGTCATGGTTAATTAAATTTGAAAATCTAGTTGGCCAACCTTTCACCACTTGAGCTCGTAGATTTTTAACACCTTTTTTTTTTCAGGTAAAAAAGCAAAGAAACCCAAAGGAAATGCACCTGAGTTTACACAGCCATTGAAACCAACAGAAGCTGTCGAAGGAAATCCTGTCAGACTAAAATGCCGCATGATTGGCACGCCAGAGCCCACGGCGGAATGGTTCAAAAATGGAACACAAATTAAACTTAGTCGTCGGATCAAAGCTGGCATCATCGGCGATATGTGTCAATTGTCATTCACGGAAACGCAAGCAGATGATAGTGGAGATTACAAATGCGTCGTTAGGAACGATCTTGGATCGGCATCGACTGAAAGCCAACTTACTGTCACTAAACCTATTTCTTCACCCGAATTTACGGCAAAACTAAAAAGTGTAAAAGTAACTGAGGGTGAACAGGCTCAGTTTGATGTGAAGGCGACTGGAAATCCCGAACCTGACATTGAGTGGTTCCGAGGTTCCCAAGCTATCACCAACGAAGGTCGCTTTACGATTAAATCTGGTGAAGCAGTTGAAAAGTACTCTTTAATTATCGATGATACAACTGTAGATGACGCGGGTACTTATAAATGCATTGCGTCTAACACAGCAGGAAAAGCAACCTGTCGAGGAGAACTGGAAGTCAGCGAAAAACTTATGGCGCCAGAATTTGCTGATGAGGTTGACGAAGCTCCAATTACTTTTAAAGAGGGCGATGAAGTATCGTTACCTGTTACAATTCGCGGAAAACCAGCTCCCGAAGTTCAGTGGTACAAGGATGAACTTAGTGTGCGAAAGTCATCAAATGTTACCACGCTTATAAAAGGAGATAAATATACGCTTCTAATTTACATCGCCAAACCTTCGGACTCTGGAGTGTACAAGTGCGTGGCAAAGAGTAAAATGGGGACAGCAACACGGACGTTTAACATCCAGATAGAAGGTTGGTAGTGTTAATAAAAAGAGTGCTCGAGTTTTTATGTTAACAAATATGTTAAACTATTTATAAACGCTTTAACTCCCAAGAGTGAAAAAATATCAAAATTTAAGAAAAATTCCAATTTTTTCATTTTGTAAATTATTTAAAAGCAAATGGTACCATGCAAACGTACTGCTGAAGAGGTTTCGTTTGAATGGTCACACCATAGGATTTCATCGACAGACTCAAAAGTTAAAACGTTACATGTCTCCATAACTGACTCTGGGAGCGAAAGCGTTAAAGCTAAACATCATTTTCTTCTTATGTTGTGCTTACAAAGAATTGAGCGCACATGAAAAACGACCATGCTCGTTTTTTTGATTCGTTTTGCGGACAACATAAGAAAAACGATGACTGTGTTCGTTCTTCCTGTGCTCGTGCTCATACTTATGAATCCCAGCTTTTTAGATGTCATCCACTGAAAGTCAGAACAACCTTGTCTACAACAAAATGTTACCGTCATGGGAATGATGACTACTAAAATTTGTTCTTTTGTATCTGTTTACTTTTCAAAAGCAAAGAAACCTAAAGGAACAGCACCAGAATTTTTCAAAGCTCTTAAAAAAGTAGAAGTTGTTGAAGGAAGTGCAGCTAAGCTAGAATGCAGGGTCCACGCAAAACCAGAACCTGCTATAGAATGGCTCAAAGATGACGAACCTGTAAAGGCGGGAAAACGAGTTAAAACGTACTTCGACTCTGAAGTTTGCAGACTTACAATCGCTGATACTGTTGCTGATGACGAGGGAGAGTATAAATGTACAGCAACGAATGAGCATGGCAGTGCTTCTTGTTCTGCTGAGCTCTTAGTGAACGAAGCCATTGTTATGCCGGAATTTAAAGAAAAGATGAAGCCTGTGAATGTTATAGAGGGTGATACAGCGAGATTTGATGTTCGCGTGGTGGGCAATCCGAAACCTGTGACTGAGTGGTCAAAAGGTGGGAAACCTATAAAGGACGGAGGCAGGTTTAAGGTAGTACAGTCCGACGATAGCGATTTGCATTCGCTGTTAATCGAGAACGCATCAATGGACGATTTTGGAAGTTATAAATGCGTGGCGTCCAACGAGGCTGGAAGGATGCAGTGTTCTGCGCGGCTCGATGTAAAAGAGAGAGAAATTGCGCCAGAGTTCTCTGATGAATATGGCGATTCACCGATAGAGGTCAGCGAAGGTGATGAACTTAAGATTAATGTAACAATCCAAGGGAACCCAAGGCCGGGTGTGGAATGGTACAAAGATGACAAACCTTTAAGGAGAACTAGTCGCGTTAACATATCAACCCGAGGAAATAAATTCGGTGTTACGATCTTAACTGTTGTCCCTGAAGACTCTGGGCTCTACAAGTGTGTTGCCAAGAGTACTGCTGGCACAACAACGAAAACCTTCCAGGTTAACATCGAAGGTAAGTTGTTTTGTTTAACTTTGTTGATCATTGTTTGCTGTTTGATGGCTTCTCTAACGTTTTTTGTGTGTTTACATGAAATAGTATGCGCACACTATTTTCTTGATGGAGAACATGCTTTCCGTAGGGTCTTTTGTTGATCATTTTATCCTTGTACATGTAATCGTCTCACTTTTATTTCAAAGAGAAAAAAAAAAGAAAACAAAGAAAATCACTACCATGACAGTGGTTTGAATAACTGACCCTAATTAACGTAAAATTTCGCGAAGTTTTGCTCTGAATTTCTTCAAGAATTATTAATTTTATTATTATTATTAATGGTTTGAGAGTTGTATCAAACACTCGAAATAATGTTTTATCAGGTATCCAGTCACCTCGAATTCAAGCTGCACCTCGTTTTTTCAACTCTCATCCCGGTGTTTGGATATTTTGATGAAACACTCTTCCTTGTGTTTAATATATTGCTTGAAACCTCACCCGATTCAGCTAAAAACCTTATGAGTAAGAAGATAAACGCTTTTAAAATGGTGTATATTGCGAACAGTCCCCCAATGATTGAATTTCTTACTAATATTCAACTTGCTAACATTTACATACCTTCTTACAGGAAAGAAACCTGCACCGAAATTCACGCAGCCGTTACAAGAAACACAAGGTACAGTTGGCGGTACAGTCAAACTGGACTGTCGATTAAATGAAACACCAAATCCTAACATCGAGTGGACTAAAAATGGCCGCCCTGTTAACGAAAGCCGACGTGTGCGGACAGAATTTGACGGGGGACTCAGTTCTCTTGTAATCTCTGACCTTAGACCTGAAGATAGCGGGGAGTATCTATGTACAGCCAAGAACAAGATGGGCAAAGCCTCTTGTAGAACAAAACTTGTTGTGAGTGAATCGGCAAGTAAACCTGAGTTTAAAGAAACAATGAAGGATTTGGAAGTTGCGGAAGGCGATAAAGCTGTGTTTGAAGTTGCAGTTATGGCTAAACCCGCGCCTGGAGTCGAATGGTACTTGCGAAAAATGAGGATAAAAAATGAAGGAAAATACACCATCGAAGAAGACTTGGACCGGCAGAGATATTCACTAACAATTGTGGATTGCTTACGAGAGGACAGTGGTCAATACAGATGTGTTGTGAAAAACAACGCGGGCGACGTCACTTGTTCAGCGAATTTAAAGGTAAACGATAAAGTTCTTGTGCCAACATTTGTTCAAGGAACAGAGGAACAGCTTTTTGAGGTGTGGGAAGGTGCTCCGGTGAAGCTTGTTGTTCAAGCGAAAGGGAAACCAACGCCGCAAGTGGAGTGGTTTAAAGAGAGTCGTCTTGCTCGGCGGGTAAAGCGCGTTGAGTTGCAAACTGAAGGAGACAAGAGTATTTTGTTGATCCCCAAAGCAGTACCAGATGATTCTGGGAGCTACCGCGTTGAAGCCACAAACTCTGCGGGCACAGCTGTGAAGCCATTTACTGTCAAAGTTAATGGTAGGTGAACCCTTTGAATAATTCTAGTGGTCACTTTCAACTAAAAGTAATAATAAGGTCCAAATTATTAAACAAATTAGGCCCAGTTCAAACGTCGAACTTCACATGTGCCGAACCTAATGCAAATTAGCAAGAACAATAGATTTTGCTCATTTGCATTAGGTTCGGCACATGTGAAGTTCGACGTTTGAACTGGGCCTTAGTAGTACAACAGGAAAGTACTATTCAATAGCTTTCATTTGAAGGGTCACACTTCAGTATTTTAGTGTTCATTACCCATTCAAATCATCTTATATTTTTAATCTTAGTTAGTATTAAGAAGGTATTATATTTTTCTTGTTTTATTATAGACTAGTGCACGACCATTACTGATCGTGTTTTAAATAAAGGATCTACTACCACTACCACTACTACTACCACTACCCAAATGTTAAAACCACCTTATTATAGTTCATTCGCTCTTCGAAAATTCACTTGATATCTTCCTTTTAGTATTCTATAATTATTTCGTGTCTGACAAAGGTACTTAGGTTTTATTTGGGGCAGTCTTGACTCCAAAACGTCGGCATATCCACGACATAACATGTGACATAGCTTCTTTAAAGTGCATATGAAGTAAAAAAAAAAAAGAATTTCCATGGTTTGATTGTGCTTTACTTTCTCTATCTAAATTTGTGGGTTTCATCGAAAAGATCCTTCCCATTGTGAAATTATTCGGCTTGAAAATTTTGAATTTTCCGCCAAAAAGTGTCTCTATCGAGCGCGCGGCCAAACAAGGCTGTGACGCCGAAAATACTTCAACTCACGAGTATCATGGCGCAAAGGAGAAGTCTTCGACCTCGGCGACTTTCTGTCTGTCTGACAGAGACTCTGTAGAAGACATAACTTCATCACAGTCTGACATTCTTTTGAAGAAATGGAACAAAACACACTGTGAGCAGACAAAAGAACGAATCTCAAGTATTTTCTACGTTGTCAACGCCATGGATATCGACAACTCGTTCCCAGTCTCCGGGACACTGATTTCTGCAAACTGTGTTACTTTGGACGGCAAAAAAGAGGCCTTAATTTTTTTTCTGACAAATTTCTTTTATCATTTCAAAGACAAAGACAAAGTAAAAAATTACTTCATATGCACTTTAAGCTGTAACGATGTCTTTGATAATAATGTAATATTTATTTAACAGCTCAAAAACTTGTACTGAGACGTGAACCAGTCCCTCCTGGGGCTGAAAAACCAGAGTTTCTCCAGAGACTACAGGATATTGAGATCGTTGAAGGAAGTGCTGCCAAGTTTGATGTTCGCGTCAAAGGTAAAATCCTTCTCCTTTCTTTAGAACTACACTACGTCTTCATAACTGACTCTGGGAGTGAAAGGGTTAAACCCCCACTTTCTCAAACAATTTTTTTGTTTCATAATCATAGTGGGGAACTAAATCAACCTCGGGGAGAAAAAAGCATGGCTGTTGTAGGACGGTGGCCGCTGGTGAAGTTTCAACCGTGGAATCATTTTCATGCCTGACTAAAATTGATTATCTTAAATCTTGTTCACCCGTCCATCTTAAGGAATTTTATAATTGTCCGTTCTTAATTAAAGGATTCTCATTGCATTTACCAGTAAAATGGTTTTCGTACAGTGATATAAAGTTGCTTTTGCTTTACTAGGAATGCCTGAGCCTGAAGTTGACTGGTACAAAGACAATCGAGTGATCCGCGAGGGAGGGAGGATAAAATTCACGTTTCAAGATGACGGCTTGTGCTCGTTGCTGTTAAGAGATGCAGAATCATCTGACAGAGGACGTTACAAATGCGTGGCCAGTAATCCTGCTGGGAAGTGTCAGTGTAGTGCCGAGCTCTTTATAGAGTGTAAGTACAGTCTGAGCTCTTTATAGAGTGTAAGTACAGTCAGAGCTCTTTATAGAGTGTAAGTACAGTCAGAGCTCTTTATAGAGTGTAAGTACAGTCAGAGCTCTTTATAGAGTGTAAGTACAGTCAGAGCTCTTTATAGAGTGTAAGTACAGTCTGAGCTCTTTATAGAGTGTAAGTACAGTCAGAGCTCTTTATAGAGTGTAAGTACAGTCAGAGCTCTTTATAGAGTGTAAGTACAGTCAGAGCTCTTTATAGAGTGTAAGTACAGTCAGAGCTCTTTATAGAGTGTAAGTACAGTCAGAGCTCTTTATAGAGTGTAAGTACAGTCAGAGCTCTTTATAGAGTGTAAGTACAGTCTGAGCTCTTTATAGAGTGTAAGTACAGTCAGAGCTCTTTATAGAGTGTAAGTACAGTCAGAGCTCTTTATAGAGTGTAAGTACAGTCAGAGCTCTTTATAGAGTGTAAGTACAGTCAGAGCTCTTTATAGAGTGTAAGTACAGTCAGAGCTCTTTATAGAGTGTAAGTACAGTCAGAGCTCTTTATAGAGTGTAAGTACAGTCAGAGCTCTTTATAGAGTGTAAGTACAGTCAGAGCTCTTTATAGAGTGTAAGTAGAGTCAGAGCTCTTTATAGAGTGTAAGTACAGTCAGAGCTCTTTATAGAGTGTAAGTACAGTCTGAGCTCTTTATAGAGTGTAAGTACAGTCAGAGCTCTTTATAGAGTGTAAGTACAGTCAGAGCTCTTTATAGAGTGTAAGTACAGTCTGAGCTCTTTATAGAGTGTAAGTACAGTCAGAGCTCTTTATAGAGTGTAAGTACAGTCAGAGCTCTTTATAGAGTGTAAGTACAGTCAGAGCTCTTTATAGAGTGTAAGTACAGTCAGAGCTCTTTATAGAGTGTAAGTACAGTCAGAGCTCTTTATAGAGTGTAAGTACAGTCAGAGCTCTTTATAGAGTGTAAGTACAGTCAGAGCTCTTTATAGAGTGTAAGTACAGTCAGAGCTCTTTATAGAGTGTAAGTACAGTCAGAGCTCTTTATAGAGTGTAAGTACAGTCTGAGCTCTTTATAGAGTGTAAGTACAGTCTGAGCTCTTTATAGAGTGTAAGTACAGTCAGAGCTCTTTATAGAGTGTAAGTACAGTCTGAGCTCTTTATAGAGTGTAAGTACAGTCAGAGCTCTTTATAGAGTGTAAGTACAGTCAGAGCTCTTTATAGAGTGTAAGTACAGTCAGAGCTCTTTATAGAGTGTAAGTACAGTCAGAGCTCTTTATAGAGTGTAAGTACAGTCAGAGCTCTTTATAGAGTGTAAGTACAGTCAGAGCTCTTTATAGAGTGTAAGTACAGTCAGAGCTCTTTATAGAGTGTAAGTACAGTCAGAGCTCTTTATAGAGTGTAAGTACAGTCAGAGCTCTTTATAGAGTGTAAGTACAGTCAGAGCTCTTTATAGAGTGTAAGTACAGTCAGAGCTCTTTATAGAGTGTAAGTACAGTCAGAGCTCTTTATAGAGTGTAAGTACAGTCAGAGCTCTTTATAGAGTGTAAGTACAGTCTGAGCTCTTTATAGAGTGTAAGTACAGTCTGAGCTCTTTATAGAGTGTAAGTACAGTCAGAGCTCTTTATAGAGTGTAAGTACAGTCTGAGCTCTTTATAGAGTGTAAGTACAGTCAGAGCTCTTTATAGAGTGTAAGTACAGTCAGAGCTCTTTATAGAGTGTAAGTACAGTCAGAGCTCTTTATAGAGTGTAAGTACAGTCAGAGCTCTTTATAGAGTGTAAGTACAGTCAGAGCTCTTTATAGAGTGTAAGTACAGTCAGAGCTCTTTATAGAGTGTAAGTACAGTCTGAGCTCTCTAAGCAGACACTCTCGTAAGCGAACAGCTGTTATTACGGACGCCTCGACAAAACCCAGTTTGAATTCTCCTCTTACGAGAATCATTCCCGTAAGAGGCCAGCTCTAGTTACGGACTCTTTTTCTGCTTCCCGAGGGCGTTCGCTTTCGAGAGCATCGACTAAAGCAACTATTTTGACAAAAAATAGGTTGGGGGGGGGGGGGTGGGGAGGTAGTTTCTAACAAAACTGTGGTGCTGTGTCGGTTGAGGAGTGAAACGGAAATTTGGTTGATCAGCTGAGTCGATCAGGTAAAATGACCACCTAAGATAGATTCAAAAGCTGACGTATTGAGTGCTAGCCGTTTCGAAGGGGTATGTTTTATTTTGTCTTACCACATGCTCTTTGAGTTCCTTGATGCGAATGTGAAGGTTACTGAGACATCATTTTTAACTGGAAGTTTTCTGCTTAAATTTTGTTGCATATTTTTCTCGTTCCACAGCCCATGGCTTCGACTCTGCGAGTGGATCTGATTATGACAGGCGTCTTTCTCGGTGAGTAAATTGATTGTTATGAATCGTTAAATTAACCCTGTCATTCCACAGTGGCCATGTTGGAAACGAGAAAAAAAATGTCATTTACTTTGCAAAATACCGTGAAACAAACAGCATTAAATGAAAGTACTGTTCAAGAGCTTTCATTTGTACACTAAAGTATTCACAAGTTACAGCATAATGAACAGCACCACAGGAAAGTACTGCTAAATAGCTTTTATTTGGATGATCACACTTTAGGATTTCATCCACATACTCAAAAGTTAGAACCACCTTGTACAGCATAATAAACAGTACCACAGGAAAGTACTGCTCAATTTCTTTTATTTGAATGGTCACATTTAAGGATTTCATCCATGAACTCCAAATTTAGAACCACCTTGCACAGCATAATAAACAGCACCACAGGAACGTGCTGCTCAGTAGCTTTCATTTGTATGGTTACACTGTGGTTACCCATCCACAGAACATGCTATGAGCGTTCAGATAGTTTGGAGTGGCAAAGGAAAATTGCTAGCAGAAAAAGGACATTGCTTTGTCCTTGTGGGATGCGTTTACTTTACTCCCAACCATCTCGAAGCCTGGACAAGGCTACAGGTTCGATTCCTAATGCCTTTTTTTCTTTCTGTCTTCAGCGAATCCACATTTGACATGCTATCAGACGACACTGAAGACGAAGTGGACGCTGAATCCTCCGGTCCTCCAAGGCTGCCTCCAGACATCACGCTAGTGTTACGCAACCGTGACGTGAAAGAGGGTGGCGTGACAAAGTTTGCCTGTCGCGTGATCAGTAAGTCCCCCGTGACAGCTGAATGGTACAAGGATGAGCAGCTTGTTAGTAAATGGCCTCGTTTTACGTGTGAGCGTGACGAGGAGCTTTATGCACTGAATGTCACAGATGCCAAGAGGACAGACGCTGGTCACATTCGGTTTGTCGCAAGAAACGAGTTTGGTCAGGTGGAGAGCAACGCTTACCTCAATGTTGAACGTGAGTGAAATTATCATAAGCTTTCATTATAAGCATACATGTATATGATACATGTATATACACGGTATATACATGGAATATACCATGTATATACCGTGTATATACATGTTATATAAATGGCATCAATTCATAAAAATACGTGTATGCTCTAACATCGATCCGTACCTCAGTACTGATTGATTAAGCACTGACATCACAAGGAGAAATTCGGTGACGATGACTATTGGTGCTTAAAGGGTTAGCACACACGATAACTTATCTCCCTCATGAGATGGAAAATGTAATGTGTTTTTTTTTCCAGCCGACCTGGAGCCCGAGTTTGAGGGGACCACACCCAGGTTTACCCAGAAACTGAAAGATGTGGACGCAGTGCCCGGTAAAGTAGCTCGTATGGAGTGTCGGGTGATCGGGGAACCGCACCCGGATGTCCGGTGGTACCGAGAAAATGAGCCCCTATTGGATGGAGGAAGATACAAGTTTGAGGACGATGGAGACCTTCAAGTGCTCGTCATCAGTGACGTCAGCGGAAGTGACGAAGGCTTGTACAAGTGTGTAGCCAGAAATAGCGCCGGCAAGGCACATTGTTCAGCGGACTTGTTTGTCATGCGTAAGTAACTTTATGAAGCTTGTCCAGTAAACAGTTAGCGAATCGGTGCCGTTTTTACTCTATATGTTATTTTTGAGAAGCAAAAACACAGCAAGGTCATGATGAAGCTACAACCTTGGACAAATCTAGTTGAGGCATACTAAAACCACGCCCACATTTCTCTTTTGTCCTTAAACTATAAACTTTAAACTGTAAGGTAAGGTAAAGGTAAAGTCGCACACGGGCCACGATGGCCCACACGGCCGGAGCTTAACCCGGTTTCTGTAGCATGAAGCAACTAGGAATATTGCTACTCTCCCCTGGATGGGATGCTAGTCCATCGCAGGGTTACCCCCAGCATTTAAACTGTAAACTGTTATATAAAAGTCTATATCATATTCCAGAGGTGATTAATAATTTTTCTCTTTTCTTCTCATTTTTTCTTTCTTTTCCCTTTTTTAACTAATAGTTCACGCACTTTCTCGCCCCAAAACACGAAATTGCGGACAGCAGTCATTTTCACTTTCCTTCAAAATGCGAAATTTACCGTCATCGCTGGTTATACGTCATGTAGACTTAACGTATATCGATAACTTTTTGACCATATTTGCGCAGTGTATCAATGTGTTGAATTATAATATGTATTATATAACAGTTGGCCGAATGTTGGCACAAAATTGCAAAACAGATGGAACTGTCTCAACAGCTGTGCCCGAAGTTGTAAGATGGCTAGCATTGGGTGAGATTGACAAAAAATACGAAAAGCGAACAAGTTCTCGTTTTATTTCATTATTTTCTTCTTTTGCTTACTTTTTTTATAGAAACAGACGAGGAAAGTGAGTCTGCTAGCGAGCACGAACTGGAAGACAAGAAGTATGTGTTGCGTTCGTCTGATTGTACTTCAACACTTGATTTCAGCGCTCATACTTTTATTCATCGTAGTGTATTTAACCGATCAATTTCTGGATAAAAAAAATTCAAATACAACTTGTGAACTGATTGTTTAAAGTCGTGTTCATTAAAAAAAGTATTGTGATATTAATCCACCTAGTGTTACACGTGTGAGAATTCTCGATTCTGTAGATGAATTAAGTGTGAACGTTCATATATAAAATGCCGAACAGAACTTTGCTGTGGTGCTGTTACTTGTGCTGTACAACATAGTTCTAACTTTTAAGTTTGTGGAAGCTGTTTAGTATACTGTACAAGCATGGGGTGGTTGCAAATATAAATTAAACAGTAATTTCCAGAGTTGCCAAGAGTGTCAAAAATCGAAATTCAAGAAAATCGTAAATTTTCTTTTGTAAAATATTGGAAAACAAATGGTGCCATGCAAAAGTACTGCTGAAGAAGTTTCATTTGAATGGTCACATCGTAGGATTTCATCCACAGACTCAAAAGTTAGAACAAATGATACCATGCAAACGTACTGCTGAAGAGGTTTCATTTGAATGGTCACACCATAGGATTTCGTAGTTAGAACTACAGCACATGTCTCCATAATTGACTTTGGGAGTGGAAGGGTTAAAACCTTTCTCTTTGTTTGCAGGGAAAAGACTAGGAAATCACCTCCGGTTATCGAGGAAGCCATTGCACCTACCACTTCTACAGTGGAGAAATCAGCGCCACCACCTGAACCAGCGCCTAAACCTCAGTCCAAAACACAGGCTAAACCAAAGGAAGAATCTAAAGCTAAACCCGAGCCTTCAAAACCAAAGGAACGTCTTCGAGAACCAGAGTTTATTCTCAAACTACGAGACAGGTCAGCGGTTGAAGGAAGCTCGATTCGCTTAGCCTGCCGGGCTATGGGCACGCCTGAGCCCACGTTCCAGTGGTTCAAGGATGATCAGCCAATCAGCGCTGGTGGGCGGTTTGACATTAGCCAATCAGTGAGCGGATTTACAATTGTGATAAAGGACTGTCAGGTGGAGGACTCTGGCGAGTATAAATGCGAGGTTACAAACAAGGCGGGAAGCGTCAGTACAGCAGCCAAAATCACTGTGAATGGTAAGTACAATCAAACCCCTATTGAGCAGTCACCCTTGGGGAATAGCCAACTGACCGCTTAAAAGGGATGACCGCTTAAAAGAGGTCAAGTTTACAGTAAATATGGGGAGCGATTTAATTTCGGGGATTAATATTTTGTTAAGTGACCGCTTAATAGAGGGTGACTGCTAAATAGAGGGCCGCTTAATAGAGGTTTGACTATATATAGTCTCCCATTAGCAATTTTATACATGTAACCATTACGTCGTGTTTGCACGACCGTGATCTTTATGCATGTTACATCATGACATGCACGGCCTACTTTACATCTGTCATCAAGGTTAACACCAACCTTTACATACTCTTTATGTAAAACATTGACATTTGGGAGCTTTACAATTGAGTGCAAGTACGACTTTTGAATCTAAAGCTGGTCACATTCCCAGAGCTTCAGTCCTTCCCGTTGCTGACCAGAAGATAAGGACTTGGAAGACTCTAGGTATAGAATTGGTGTTATAAATGATTATGTAGAGCAGCGAACTAGGTTTGAAATAGACTGCTAGCAGTCCCTCTCTGGATAGTCGAGCGGGCGAGCAAATACGCGACCGGCGATCCGAGCGGCGAGCGAACGAAAGTAATGCGAGCCGAGGGTTAACCGAGGGGGCTCTGGGGGCTCCCCAGTTTCCCCTCGGCTCGTTTGCTCGCTCCAGTCTCGCCGAGCTTGTTTTCGTGATCGGCTCGCCCGCTCGATTGACTGAAAAGGGACAGCTAGCAGTCTAGGTTTGAAAAGTCGTATTTGTACTCAATCTCGTACTCGTAGTCTGATCTCAAGTTCTCTAATAGCAACACGAAAACAACCGGTGAAACTGTTCCACAACCTGACATAGGCATAGAAAATAGATTTTATATTTCCACGGTACGCCTGAGGCCATGAATGATAATGTAGTTATGTTAACAATCAAAATAACTGATATATTTTTTTCTGACTGTAGCTCTTTCCAAGCCACGCCAGGAGGTAGCGGTCCGACCAGAGTTCCAAAAGAAGTTCACGGACACAACTGTGACTGTTGGGGAGGAGGTGAAATTATCAGCGAAAGTGAAAGGAACTCCTGACCCAGGGGTAGAGTGGCAAAAGGATGGTAAACCAATCAGAGACGGCCGCCGAGTGAAAATTGACAAAGACAAAGACGGCACACATTCCGTCCGTATTCCTAAGGCAGAGACCACCGATCAGGGAGAATACAGTTGCATTGCTAAGAACAAGGCTGGAAAAGCTACGTGTTCTGCTAAGCTGAGTGTTAAAGGTACGTCTGTCAGTTTACTTGTCGATGAGCAGAAATGTGGAGGTTATTACTGTGCAACCCGCGCATGAGCACCGTCGGAAACGAGCAAGTGATAAAGAGAAATATGCGATTAACCCTAGCATTATCCTCGTCTAACATTCTCGCTTCCTCCTGATGCCTGTCAGCAGATGTAAAAAAAGCGGAGTTGGCGTGTAACCAAATTCTCGGAACAAGCAAACGAAAAGTATTTTAAAACTGTTATCGGATGTTAAATTACAGTACTGTACAAGCTGGAAGTAGTAGAATGAAATGTATAGGAGGATTTTAGTCATTATTATTAATTGGTCTGGCATTCCTTGATTGGAGGGTTGAGACAACGGTTTCTTTGTTTGAAGACAGTGCGTCTCTGTGTGTTATTCAGTTAATCTTTTATTTAATCTTTTCATTGCTGTATGAGTATATATGTTGATGTTAGTTGTGTTGTTTTGTCTGTTTTCAGCTCCTAAGCCAGAAATCAAAGAAGGAGTTATGTCGCTGTAAGTCTCTTCAACTGTTTATCTTTTCTACTTTGTTGGGCCATATTTGTCTCGATAGTAAGTGTTGCTCTGAGCATCGCTAACTGTTTCTTCGTGTTGCCGATGTTGTGATCACCAAATGACGTGAAACAAAAAGACAATAAACAATGCCCCCGCTACAACACGATAGCTAATCGACAGTAGTTTCCGCAATACCAAGAAATACCCCCAAGTGGCACTAACTTGGCAGATCTTTCCCAGTAATGAATGGTCAATTATTTCTCGCTTTAGGCCCAAGATACCAATCGAGGAAACAATAACAGTGGCCACGGACATACCAGTGTCACGTGCTCCCGACCTAGAAGATGGTCCTCCTGCGACTCCACCCAAGTTCGTCCGCACCATGCGTAAAGCGGAAGTCATCGAGGGAAGCGCGGCACGCTTCGATGTTAAACTCACAGGCAATCCGGAACCGGAAGTACAATGGCTAAAGGATGAAAAGCCTCTTAAGGAGAACCGGAAGTTCCGGTTTGACGAAGATGATGACGGAGTGTTCTCCTTGTTTGTGAATGATGTCGAGGCTGAGGATGAGGGTGTGTACAAATGTGAAGCTTCAAACGTCAAAGGAGAGGTGTCATGTACCGCTCAACTCATAGTGGAGGGTGAGTTTTATTTTGTGTTTTTGCATGGTCGTGACTAGAATGGATACTCCAAAATCAGGTTGGATCACCTCGGACACTTATTGAGAATTATATAACGTAATGTTGACACTTAGAATTTATTTTCAACAAATTTTTAAGTGTAAAAAAGAAAATCTAAAATCACCACTCAGGATTGAACCTGTGACCTCAGCTAGGCTTAGGCTTACATAGCCTACCGTACCACTGTACCACCTAGCTTCTCGGGTTGCTTAGTTCTTTAAAATTTTACTATATAAACTGTTACCCCTAACCTCAACTGAAAGCTAACCAGTTACTCCGTTATATAAGTCTCAATAAGGCGTCCGAGGTGGTCCAACGTGATTTTGGAGTATCCATTCTAGTCACCACCGTTTTTGCATAGTCCTTTTTGAAGAGACGGCAGCCATATTGATTTTGCTCCCTCGGCATCCCATAATGACCACTGAAATTGATTGTTAATAAAGTAATATTAATTTCAGTGGTCATTATGGGATACCCAGGGGACATAATCAATATGGCTGCCTTATCTGCCAAAATGTTTATTTGGAAAGAGCACATTAAAACTATAAAATGTGCCAACTTCAAAAACTATCTTGTGAGTAGAGTGGAAGTTAAGGTGGGGATTTTTCAGTGGCTCCATCCTCTCTATATTTTTATTTCTGTCCTTTTATTTTCGTCCGTAATACTGTTTTCTTCACCCATGTCATTATTGACAGATAATCGCAAGACCCACATGTACGCCTTGCGTTCTAATCTGCATTGTGGTAACATATCTTTTCTTCTTCATCGTATCTCATTCATTTCTTTCAAACTTATCACACTGGCTAATTTCACCATGCTCTTCCAGTTATTTTACTATTATCGAGTTACGTTTTAATTCGAATTTTGTCTCAGAACGTTGACGGAGGCCGCCGACGATGGATAAAATCAAATATACTTGTCGTTTATTTTAACAGGCCTAGAATCAACTGAGGAGGAAAGTGACGAAACTTCCGAAGATGAGGTTCCACCGAAGAAAGAAACATCTGCAAAGTAAGTCATTGGTTTTTATTTCCCGAGTGCTCTATTCTATGCTTTCTTTAGGTTTAAAAGATCGGCTTTGTTTCTGTTATGTTGTTTACAAGAAGTGCATTCACTGTACTACATGTACATTGCAAGATATCGGTATTATCTACTGTGTTCTTTACAAGAAGGCAGATATCGTTTTACGTCCTTTGTGTCGTTTACGAAAAGTAAGATGTCTGTCTTTTGAACAGGGAGCCAGGCACGAATTGGTTTTGCAAGTTGGTGTCATTGAAAAAGAAAAAGCGTTGTCTACAGCAAGATGTAAACCCAAGTTGTTTTTTATCTTGATTATTTTGCTTTCAGAGAGCCGCCCAAACCTGTTGAGAAGAAAACAGCACCTCCACCAGCTCCTAAACCAAAGCCAACTACAAAAGCAGGTTAGTTTAGTTCACAGATTGACCAAAACCGAAAATGAAATGCTATTGAGCAGTACTTTGCTGTATCATGCCTTTTAACCTTTATTCAAATATATGTATCTATTAGCCTTAAAAGTAACTTATTAAAAAGCCATCGCTTTTTCTTTTACCATCCACAGTTCCAAAACCGGTTTTCAGTTCAGATCTACAGGACAAACAGGTTAAAGAAAACGACAACCTCACGCTGGATGTCAAAGTCCCGGTGGAGTGCATGGCGCAAGTCACGTGGTACAGAGACGATCACGAACTAAAGGAAGATCATCATATTGCCATCATTAATGCCGGTGAAATGCACGCTGTCAATATCTTTAATGTTACAGTTAAAGACGAAGCAGTGTACCGCTGTGTTGCTACGAATGCCGCAGGAACAATTCATACCGACTGTGAAGTTCTTGTCGAAGGTACGAGAGTTGTTTTCGTTCTTATTTCCGAACTGAAAGCTTAGAATCTTAATTTCACACACTTAAGGGAAGACTTTTAAAAATTGAGGCTCCTAAAGATAAAAACTAAGTGAATGAAATGAAAGCTAAGTGATTGTTAGGAAAATACCAAAATTTCATTCTGTAAATTATAAAAAAAAAACAGTTGGTACCATGCAGACGTACTGTCAAAGAGGTTTCATTTGAATGGTCACACCAAAGGATTTCGTCCATAGACTCAAAAGTTAGAACTACACTACGTCTCCATAATTGACTCTGGGAGTGAAAAAGTTAAAGGGACTGCAAACATTGCCTTGAAGTCAGTCCAAATAAAAAAAACCAGTTTGTTTTAGCTTTGACTGTTCTTATTAACGAAAACGTCTTGTTGAATCAGCCATCCCTGAAGAACGTTTGTAGCACGAGCTTTGCAATTACAATGGATAACTATTTTCTTTTTCTATTTTTTACTTTTACAGAAAAGGTGAAAGTTCCTCAAACAGTCATGAATGCACGGTAGGTGGCTTATGCCCAAGTGCAATTTAAAAAGTTCATAAAAAATGACATGCCGCACCAGTTGAAAATGCTGTCTCAGACTTGTATGTTAGACTAACCTTGTAAAGCAAACACCTCATCCACACAACAGTACCACAGGAAAGTGTCGCTCAGTAGGATTTCATCCACGGACTCAAAAATTAGAACAACCTTGTACAGCATAATAAACAGTGCCACAGGAAAGTACTACTCAATAGCTTTCATTTGAATGGTCACACTTTAGGATTTCATCCACAGACTCAAAAGTTAGAACCACCTTGTACAGCATAATAAACAGTACCACAGGAAAGTACTGCTCAATAGCTTTCATTTGAATAGTCACACTTTAGGATTTCATCCACGGACTCAAAAGTTAGAACCACCTTGTACAGCATAATAAACAGTACCACAGGAAAGTACTACTCAATAGCTTTCATTTGAATGGTCACACTGTAGGATTTCATCCACTGACTCAAAAAGGTTGACCACATCAAGGTAATCAATTAACTTTTTTGGTATTATACTTTCTATTTCAGCCGACTCTCCCAAATGGCACCCGAATTCGTTGAAGAGTGCGGCGACCTGTGTGTGATCAAGAACTCCACCGCACAGCTAGAAGTGACGGCGACTGGAAGCCAGCCATTACAGATTCGCTGGTTTAAAGATGACGAGCCGATTAAGTACGGAAAACGTTTAAAGATGTCGTCTGATGGAGAGCATTGTACGTTGAAGATTTCTCCAGTGCAAGCTCTGGATCAGGGAATCTATAAGTGTGTGATTTCTAACAAAGCTGGTACGCAATCCTGCGAGGCCAAAATAACGGTAGAAGGTGAGTGGGTTGTCTTTGCTTTGAAGTCCGGGCAAAACGATAGAATAAGAATTTATGCTGTTTATACCGTGAATTCCGCTGTAAAAGGCTCTCCCGATTCAGGAAATTTCAGACTAGGAAGTGCAACTTGAAATCGCCCTATAATGCACTGCAAACCGCAAAGATTTTCTTGGTTTGCACGTGACGTCATCAAATTCCAAAATCATGAATCGCAATTTCTTTTGAGTTTATATGTCCACCAGGTTTCGATTTTAAAAATTTATTGCGCCCGATTGCGTGACGTTGCAAACCAAGAATATTTAGAAGTATTGTTTTTTTGCAATGGCCAGAATATGTCTCAAAATAAAACGCCCAATATCTTCAAGGTGGTTTCAACAAATTTAATTTATTTTTTATTTGTTTTCAGAATCGGAGTCCTTTACAGAAAGTGCTGTTGGGGCTCCCTCTGGCTCGCCTCTAACCAAACGTTCATCTGTGTTAAGGAGTGGATCCAAACCCACTATTGTCACTCCTCTGGAAAACGTAGACGTCAACCATGGAGAGAACATTGTTCTACAGGTAATCATCGCACCACGAATGAACTTATACACAATTCGCCCATTCAGAAATTTACTGAGCACCAGCTTTTGACGCTGAGATTTCTGGAATCGTTTGGGTAACCAATATGAGCTATGATTGGTTAATGGTTGCCTTTGGAAACAATCAACCTGTCGTAACTTGCACTGCTTATGCAAACGATCCCAGAAAGCATAGTGCTTCCCTGAATTTTTGGAGTGGCAAATATCGCTGAAATAACTGAAAACTCAGACCTTGCACAGAGCATGTGGAATCGTTCTCTTTGAAATACCCACTGGACCTTTGAAGACTCATTGTGCATTTCTTTAACCCGTTCACCGCCAGTGTCAATTATGGAGACATGTTGTGTAGTTCCAACTTTTGAATCTATTGACGCAATCCTATGGTGTGACCATTCAAATGAAACCTCTTCAGCAGTACTTTTGCATGGTACCATTTGTTCTAACTTTTGAGTCTGTTGACGAAATCCTATGGTGTGACCATTCAAATGAAACCTCTTCGGCAGTACTTTTGCATGGTACCATTTGTTCTAACTTTTGAGTCTGTGGATGAAATCCTATGGTGAGACCATTCAAATGAGGCCTCTTCAGCAGTTCTTTCGCATGATACCATTTGTTTTTCAATATTTTACAAAATGAAATTTTGGATTTTATATCAATGTTTATCTTTGGCACTCTTGAGAGTTAACGGGTTAAACGCTTATGTCATGTTTTCGCTTCAGGTGGTTTCCGGTCCTGAACCCATTGATAACATTGAATGGTTTAAGGATAATGACCTGATCCGCTCACGGCCCAGATTCACGCAGTCTTCAGATGGCTCTACCCATACTCTAGACATTCATGGCATCGACTGCGAGGATGAAGGAATTTACAAATGCGTTCTGCTTAATAACTGGGGCATCGCTTCGTGTTCAGCTGAGGTGTTAGTGGAAGGTAATTATTCAACATTGAAATTTAAATCTTTGGTTGAACTCAGTGCTAAAGTGAGACCTATACAATGAAAGTTACTGATCAGTTCTTTCCCGTGGTGCTGTTTATTAAGTTGCATAATATGCTTTTAATACCGCGTTTATAAGCGGCATCTTAGTTAAACTGTTATCATTGAATTGAAAGTTATTAGGATCATTGAACTGAAAGTTGTTCAATTTGAAAGTTAATAATGAAATGAAACTTTTTCATCAGGACTTTCCTGGAGTAATGCCTATTATGCAAGGTGGTTTGAGTCTGGGCCGGGTCGGAATCCTAAATTGTGCTGTACAAGGTGGTTCTAACGTTTTCTCAGTTTTGTGATTACTTTTTCTTCTTCAGAATCGATGTCCGAGTCTTCATCGCAAGATGATGAACAACTGGAGAAAATGAATGCCAGGATGGAACGCCGCCGATCACGTGACAGCGTCTGCGCGCCAGAATTCCAACAAGAGTTGCGCAACCTTGAAGTGACTGAAGGAGATACAGTATACCTTACCATCAAAGTATTAGGAACACCAGAACCGGAAGTCACGTGGTACAGGAGTGGCGAGCTTCTGAAAGAGGACTCGAGGGTGAAGTTCATAACAGAGAAAGGGACCTATTCGCTACTTATTAACCGAGCGGTCGTTGAGTACCAGGGCCAATATCGTTGCGTTGCGTCGAACATGGGTGGTTCGGTGGCTTGCCAGGCAAAGCTGTTGGTTAAAGGTAAAGAACTGAGTATTGTGTACTATTAGGGGATCTTTGCTGTTGGTTTTGGGGTGGGTGGGTGAATGAGATCAGAAAAAAAAAACCGCTAGCGATGTGCCCACTGCACGCCAATGCCCCAATCTTGGCTATGACTAATGTATTAGAAGCGTGCGTAAAATTACTTATCATGCGAATTACATTACGACACTGGGACAAGAGAAAGACGACGCATGGCATATTTCAATTTTTTTTTATGAAATGATACCAAATGAAACACTCTTTCAAGTGCTAGATAAGCTTCTCAAACTGGCCGTGAAGAGAAAAAAAGAAGAGCTTAAATCATTGCCGGGTAACTACTAAGACGGGGTTGCCAAACACCTTTTTGTTATTTTTCTTCTGTTCAAACGGGATAAATCGTTAATAAGTTGGAAAACTTATGTTTTGTAATTGTGCGTAACATTTAATTACTGTTTTTACCAACAGAGCTTGAAACCAAACGTAAAGGAGAAGCGCCTTCATTTACGGCCCCGTTAAAAGATCGCTCCATCGAGGACGGAAGTGCGGCAAGGTTTGATGTACGCGTGCGTGGACAACCAACTCCAAAAGTCACGTGGTACAAAGATGGTGAAGAGATCACTGACGAGCAGTTTCCACACATTAAAGTTTTCCAGGAAGACAACCTGTACTCCATCTTGATAACCGAAGGAAAGTTTGAGGATGTGGGAGACTACAAGGTGACCGCAAAAAATGCTCATGGAGAGGTGTCATCTTCCTCCCATCTGTTTGTAGAAGGTGTGTAAAATATTAATTTAGCTTCTTACTTAGGACGAGGTCAGTGGTGAACGAGAGTTGATGGGGGTTCAAATTCTTCGAGATCGCATGAGAGTTGGTGGTGAAACGAGAGAGAGAGAGAGACAGAGAGTCGACGAGAGTTAACGAAAGTGAGAGGTGAGCTCCAGTCGAATCTAATAAATAATTTTGAGCTAGTTAACCCGTTCTTGGCCAGGTGCAGCCAAAATTGAAATACAAGAAAGATCCAACATTTTAAAAAAGTTTATATTCTCCAGAACTATTAGCGATTCTCGTTTTCGCTTGCCACTGCTTAAATGTGAATCCTCATCCTCGATGCTCTGATATGTCATTTTAAAAATCGTTTCAAGAAAATTAATAGAAGTTACCATGTGCCCCTCGTTGCAAATTGTTTTCTGAATTCCACAGCTTCGTGACTAAATTCGAAACAGCAGGGAATTTATTTATTTTTGTTTTTGCAGGACCTGATAAAAAGCCGCTTCATGCTGGAGAAAAACCGCCTCGAAAAAGCTCAGGGCTGTCACGAGTTGAAGAAGTCCTCACGCTCAAACTGTACACGGCCATAGAAGACTTCTACTCAGAAGAGACTGGAAACAAATTCCTTAAGAAGGGCGACAAAGTTGAGGTCCTGGACACTAGCCGTCCTGAGTTCTGGTTGGTTAGACGTGTGTCACGTGGCTCAGAGATAAGCTTTGTGCGTCACACGTGTCTGAAGAAAGATGACGAAGGGTAAGCGGGGTTATACTTTTGATTTCCTGATACAAAGTAGACAACAAGGTAAAAAAAAAAAACGATAAAACAAACAACACCAGCGGAAAGCAATGCACAGTAGTTTTTATGCGAATGATTACGCTTCGTGTAACAATGAACAGGAAAGAATATAGGAATATATAGGAAAGAACCGCTCAATTGCTTTCATTTAAATGATGAGACTTTAGATAGATTCAAAAGTAGAAGCAAATGTTACCAAACAGTTTAAGTGTCAAGATTTCAGTCCTTTTCGGTTCTGGGGTACGTTTCTCGACTTTTTGGGCCCAAAAGCTATTTTTTAAATGTAGTTTCTAATGAAAGGTGTTGAAGTTTTTAGCCCGCCACAAATCAGCTAACGTTGTGTAGTAAACGTAAGATTTTATTGCTTAGCTTTCAAAATCAACAAAAACCTAATCTTTATTGGTAACTATTCTGCACGTATCACGGCTTTTCGGGTCCGAAAAGGTTTCGGGACTTTCGCGAAATGCACGCCAGGTCATCGTAAATCATCCCTGTTTCCTAAGAGAATATTATTATTTATTTTCAGAGATGAAACTGCGGGAATACCCACACTCGTAAGTGCCAATGATATTATTATTTTCTAGTGCTTTTCCTTTCTTTCTTGATAGTTAAACCTTACATTCCCATGAGTTACAAAAATCAAAAGCCTAGAAAAATTCCAAAATTCATTTTGTGAAATGCTGACAAGCAAACAGCAGTATGGAAAAGTACCGCTAAAGATCACCTTCTCATTTTGAATAGACGCACTTAAAGGTATACAGTCTCGCCGAAATAGCGAAATTTCGCTTAGCTTATTTCCATGTTATATCGCCAAATGCCACCAAATATACATTTTAATTGGATAAAAAGATTCTTTAGAGCAAAACAGAAGCAGTAGTTTGGAGATAGAGTGCAGGATTGCAAGGATTGAAGTGGATTACAGCTCATCAAATGTGATTTAGTGACAGGCGGTCAAGTAATCCAAATTGCCGTTTTTGTGGAATTTTGGATTTGTTTAGCCGTTGTTTTGTCTCTTCAGTTCATATTTCGTTGCTTTCATCACTTTTTGTCGCTTTTTCTTCCTATTTCAAGATAATAAAGCAAGCTTAAAGCAGCTCTTGGCCATAATCAAGAAAACATAATCATGTATCGGCCGGGACGGTGTCCCTTTAAGTAATTAATCCACAGACTTGAAAAATTAAAACTGCATTACACGACTCAAGATTCGACTCCTGGAATAAAAGAGATAACTATAACGGCTTATCACATTTCCACTCTTTGTTTCGATATTAATAGGAACAGAAGGAAAGGTTCGTGTGTGTAACGAACTACAAAGCTAAGGCACCTGGGGAAGTGTCGGTGAATGAAGGAGACACGTTAGAGGTCCTCGATAACATTGGTTCCGACAGCTCCTATGTTTGTGTAATAACCACTGGTGCGGTGGGCTGGGTACCAAAGATCTTTATCACTAGGGCTGAAGAGGAGGATGTCAAAAAGGCGCCAAAGACTGCCAAGGGCAAAGAGAAGGAGGCGCTACATCAGCGAGAGTAAGCCTGTTAATTATTTTGAACACTGTCAAAAATAATTGAGTTAAAAAGTCGAAAACTGAAAATACCAAATTTTATTTTCCAATAAATGATATACTGCATGACATACTGCTCAGTAACTTTCATGCGAACGGTGACATTTAGACATCCACAGCCTCGAAAGTTAGAACCATATTGGAGATCATTATAAACGGTACCAAAGGAAAGTACTGCTGAGTAGCTTCGCATATGAATGGTAACAATTAGGATTTCATCCACAGACTCAAAAGTTAGAATCACCTTGTGCAGTATAATAAATAGCACCACAGGAAAGTACTGCTCAGTGGCTTTCATTTAAATGGTCACACTTTAGGATTTCTTCCACAGACTAAAAAGTTAGAACAACCTTGTTCAGTATAATAAACAGTACCACAGCAAAGTACTGCTCAGTAGCTTTCATTTGAGTGGTCACACTTTAGGAATTCATCCACAGACGATTCAAAAGTTAGAATCACCTTCTACAGCATAATAAACAGTACCACAGGAAAGTACTGGTCAGTAGATTTCATTTGAATGCTCACACTTTAGGATTTCATCCACAAACTCAAAAGTTAGGACCACCCTGTACAGCCAGTTTAATAAACAGCAACACATGGAAGTACTGCTCAAACGCTTTCATTTGAATGGTCACACTTTACGATTTCATCCACTGACTCAAAAGTTAGAACCACCTTGTTTAGTATACTAAACAGCAACACATGAAAGTACTGCTCAATAGCTTTCATTTGAATGGTCACACTTTACGATTTCATCCATTGACTCAAAAGTTAGAACCACCTTGTTTAGTATACTAAACAGCAACACATGAAAGTACTGCTTTAAAATTGCTATCAATGTGGCCCGGGTTCGAATCCTGGACTAGGCGTCATATGTGGGTTGAATTTGTTGTTGGTCCTCGTCCTTTCTGCGAGGGTTTTTCTCCGCGTCCTTCGGTTTTCCTCCCTCTTCAAAAACCAAGATTTCTAACTTCTAATTCGACCTGGAATCCAATGGTCACAGGTTTGATAGTCGTTTGACTGGTAAGTGTCTCCCTCCTTGAATAAAGTTGATTGATTAATGATTCTTGTTATTAGACGCGTGTTAGCTGAGCTGATAGAAGCTGAGAGGCAATACGTAAATGATCTTCGTACAGTTGTTGAGGTGAGATATATATATCCTATTTGAGCAAATTTGTTGGAGGAAAACTGATTTATAGATGGTTTTCACTCACGTGACCTTCAGTCCTGTGGGACTCAAATGACAAAGGCCACGGCGGTCATGTTGGTGCACATAACAAAAGAAGTTTATTAAAATTCTTTTGTAGGTGTGCACCAACATGGGCGCCGTGACATAACGTGAAAAACACCTATTAATTGCATAACGCTGTAGCTTCCTGTAGAGGCGCGGTGGTGTAGTTGTTAGCGTGTGACTTCTGATCCGAAGCTCAGTGGTTCAAGGCCTGGTCTCTGCCGTCGCGTTGTTTCCTTAGACAAGAAACTTTACTCCACGTTGTCTTTCTCCACCCAGGTGTATAAATGGGTACCGGCCACAGAATGCTGAGGGTGACCCTCCGATGGACTAGCATCCCATCCAGGGAGGAGTAGAAATACTCCTAGTCACTTCATAGTATATAAACCAGGTCACCCTGTGATGGACTAGCATCCCCTCCAGGGGGGAGTAGCAATACTTCTAGTCACTTCATAGTATATAAACCAGGTAACCCTGTGATGGACTAGCATCCCATCCAGGGGGGAGTAGCAATACTCCTAGTCACTTCATAGTATATAAACCAGGTCACCCTGTGATGGACTAGCATCCCATCCAGGGGGGAGTAGCAATACTCCTAGTCACTTCATAGTATATAAACCAGGTTACCCTGTGATGGACTAGCATCCAATCCATGGGGGAGTAACAATACTTCTAGTCACTTCATAGTATATAAACCAGGTCACCCTGTGATGGACTAGCATCCCATCCAGGGGGGAGTAGCAATATTTCAAGTTTCTTCATGCTACAGAAATTGGGTTAAGCTCTGTTCATACGAACCTCTTGTGTCTCGTGTGGGACTATACCTTTTAATTTACCACGCATGCAGACTTCCTTTGGGTTCATCATGCAATCGTTGCTCCACAAACGTTGGTGGGGAAGGAGTGCGTGATGAGACCAAAGAACATTTGCTAAGAATGCTTGAAACCCTGGGGTTTACTAATAAAAAGCACCTTAATTAACCAGAGGGAGTTGCAGTGTCCCGAAGTTCTTCCGTCTTCCGTCTTCCCACTTCCCCACTCGGGTTGTGGTTAACTTAACAGAGTTTGCTTTTTTCACCATTTGAGTTTTGAGGGATGTAAAATCGCATAAATCGTAGCGGAAATGCCCGGTAGTTTCCACGTGCAACTTGAAGTCGCACTAAAAGTCGACATACCAATTTGAGCCTGGAATGAATGTCCAATAAAATATTAGTCTTGTTTGTTTCTTTGCAGAGTCACTTAGCTGAACTGGACGCAGATGACATTCCTGAAGACGTTGCCAGTCAGAAAGATGTTGTGTTTTCCAACATAAAGGACATATATGGCTTTCACACAAGGTGATAGTTTGTGATGAATAATGAACTACTTTGTTAGTTATGTAGATTGGTTTATGAAATAACTTAATTGCAATATAAAACTGAATTATGATATATTTATAAAGCGGTTTTCAAATAAGTGCAGAAAGTTATTTTGTGATATCTTTGGTTTTGCATTTCAACGCTTTGTGAAGTTGGAAGTCAAATCAAACCCAAACGTGACATGCTTATACGCGTTTTCCCGCGCTTGGCGGCGGCCACATGTATTTGCTTCGAGTTCTGATTGGTTCATTGGATTGTCTGCGTCTGTTGTGATTGGCCACTCACTTGAAAACCGCTCTTTTAATTTTAAAATATAATTATAGAAACTACTGATATCAAACGTGCTTTTATTTAACATTGGTTGTCTTTTATAGTTTATCTAACTGACAGTACATCATATTATTTTAAATTCTAGACAATTCCTGCATGAAGTGGAGGCTTGCACCAAGAATCCCGATGAACTGCCGAAAGTGATCTTGAGACACGTGAGTAATGATTGACACCTGTTTGTTTGGCAATGTGGAGACGTTGATTCAATTATTTTAGTTTTAAAAATTTTCATTTTCTTTTTTTCTAGAAACCCAAATTCGAAATGTACATCAAGTTTCTCGAAGGTAGACCGCTGGCCAGTGAAGCGCTAGAAAAGGAGCAAGTGCGAGACTTTTGGATGGTGAGTGATAAGGGGGCACTTTTCTTTTGGGACAAAAAGGCCAAAGTTTATATATGCACTAAAACTATTGATAGGTGTGTTTAGTCAGTGATGGTCAAGATGGTAATGTATTGCATCTCGGAATGCGTTTAAAATACTTAGGAGCGAGCCATCAGGGCCATCAGGGCTCTACTGGTAGCGAGATGGCAGAGGAAACGGAACCCAGTAAAATCCTAATGAAGTTCACTTGAATTGCACTCCAGTTTCTAAATCTGAGTCATCTCTTTCTTTCTTTATCCGACAGGAGTTTAAAGAAGACACAGAAGACGAATGTCACCTTTCCGATTATCTGAAGAAACCTGCGCAGCAGCTGAGTGAATACGTTGTCTATCTGAAGGTGAGAGTGAATCAAAATATACTTGGCTATGGTCATTGGCCTGAAACTCTTTACTCCCAGAAGCAAACTCAAACTTGGTTCTAACTTGTGAGTCTGATAAAATACGGTGAACTCTCTCTAAGCCAGACACCCTCGGGACCAGCTCTGGCATTTTGTCTTAGAGAGGTGTCCACCTTATACAAAGTTTAGTTACAGAAGTGAAATTCGGCTGGGACCATCTAACCATTGATTTCCGCCTTAGAGACTTGTCTGCCTTGCAGGGGTGTCCGCCTTACAGGGGTGTCCGCCTTACCGGGGTGTCCACCTTACAGGGATTGTCTGCCTTACAGGGGTGTCTACCTTACAGGGGTGTCCATCTTACAGGGGTGTCCGCCTTACAGGGGTGTCCATCTTACAGGGGTGTCCATCTTACAGGGGTGTCCACCTTACAGGGGTGTCCACCTTACAGGGGTGTCCGTCTTACAGGGGTGTCTACCTTACAGGGGTGTCCACCTTACAGGGGTGTCCACCTTACAGGGATGTCCACTTAACAGGGTTGTCCACCTAACAGGGATGTCCACCTTACAGGGATGTCCACCTTACAGGGGTGTCCACCTTACAGGGGTGTTCACCTTACGGGGCTGTCCACCTCACGGGGGTTCCCACAGGGGTGTCCACCTTACAGGGGTGTTTGCCTTACAAGGGTATCTGCTTTGAAAGAGTTCACCGTACTACATTGTGGCCATTTGAATTACTGCTCTTCATCTCTACTTCACAATGACCCTGTAAGTCTGACCAAAAATGGAATAATTGTTAATTATTTTCAATTCTTCCTTGTAACAAAAATAACTGGTAAACGAACATCAGCACAGGCAAGTACTGCTTAAAAGCTTTCATTTGAATGGATTACCCTTTTACATTAATGTTTTTTTTGCTATTATTTCCTCGTCTAAAGGAGCTGCTCAAGTTTACAGTGCGTGCGAATCTAAAGCACTCGGACTTTGAGGTGAGGACTGTCAACTAGTGAATCTCTTATAAGCAGAATTGTACAATATTGCTACATAGCAGATATTAATCATTCTACTCAAGTTCTTTGAAACGTGTCGCACGTTCTGGCAGCAGCAAAACGCTTCAGAATTCTGTGAAATACTGCGCCGTGTTTCGTGGCCTTTCTTATATACATTAAAGAAAGACGATCATTTTTTTCTCAATTTACAAATTCGTCTTGTAGTCTAGTGGTTTAGTAAAATGATGATAAAGATGGTGAAAGCATTTACTCAGTAGTCCTTGTGTTGGTGACGAATAAAGGTTTGAACATCCTGACATCTTAACAATCAAGTGAATAGTTTATCAGCAGTTGACGATGTTACGTTTCTTTTTATTGATCTAATTGTGTTGTTACGTTAATTTGTCATCTCACTTTCAACCATTTGCAGGCCGCCCTCGTATTTTTATCCAGTATCTCCAGACGAGTCAACGAAGCCATGCATAAGTTCCATATTGAAGGCTATAACGTGAGTTAACTACCTATGTCGTGAGTTAACTACTTCTCTAATCAATGAAGTGTTTTTTTTTTCAAAGAATTGCGGAAACAATGTGTAGAAATTTGGAAGAGGGTTAGATGTTACATGCTTACAGCGGGACTGACTGACTGACTGACTAACCGACCGACTGACTGGCTGGTTGTTTAGCTGGTTAATTGATTGATTGATTGATTGATTGATTGATTGATTGATTGATTGATTGATTGATTGATTGATTGATTGATTGATTGATTGATTGATTGATTGATTGATCAAAAGATAAAACATGTTTTTGGCAGGGCGAGGTTCCACTTGCAGACCTTGGAAGACTTATCCGACAGGTAGGAAAAGCTTCACAACATGGGACACACAATGTTTAACCCTTTCACTCCCAGAGTCAATTATGGAGACACAGTGTACAGTAGTTCTAACTTTTGAGTTTGACGACGAAATTTGATCGGTAGTGTAGCAGCTCTCCGAAACCTCTATTTTCATTGGTCTTGTAAAACACAGCTTCTATTGTCTTTAGGTCTAGAGCCCATTGTTGGGTTGTTTGTTCTATTGTTCTCCGAACCAATGGTGTGAGACCTTACGAGAGCTGCTACATGACCCAATTTGATGGTGTGACCATTCAAATGAAACCTCTTCGTCAGAACTTTTGCGTGGTACTGTACCTTATTTTGTTTTCAATATTTTACAAAACGAAATTTGGGATTTTTCTTGAATTTTGATTTTTGGCACTCTTGGGAATTAAGGGTTAAGACACTTTCAAACTCTTTTCTGTTTATATCAAGCTATTAAACGCACGCGCGTTTTTTCTTTCATTTCATTTTTTGTTGTGTTAACCTCTGGTAGCATATTGCTGACTACGAATTCAGCAGTGAAAAAGAAAGAGATAGTTGTAAGCTAAATAACGTAACGAATACTAGGTGTTAAACTAAGTGAAATTCGTCAAAGAAAATCGAGTTGAGATAAGATTTTGTCCTTGCCGAAGATTGTTTAACCCTGTTATTCTCATGAATTGACATTATCAGAATAGAACTTGTCTCTATTCGCGATCAACAACTTTTAACTTGGTTTTTTGCCTTAAGCATTCAAATGGACATAATACAATGAAGCATTATTTGATTAACATACAACAACACCCTATTAAATATCCTACTTAAACTGTTTCTTTGAACGTTTATCTTTAATGTTCATAATTTTCTACAGCTCGATCAAGGCCAGACGAAGGGCAGTGAAACTGCTTGCGACATCGCCGTAGTTAACTCAACTGAACATCGGAAAGATCGTAATTAAACAGCAAAGTGAGAAAATAAGTAATACTTCTAAAATATATTTTTTATTTATTTTTTTTATTTTTTTACTTTTTACTTTTTACTTCTAAAATATGGTCTCTACATAATAATATAGTCAGTACATATAAAAATGCTTAAAATTAAAATGTTTAAAATGTTACCTTAAGGCAAGAAATGCGAAGTAAAATGGAAAGTTAAAGCCGAAATAAAGAATAATATTAATGTATCAAATACATTACTCATGGCTGAATCAAAACAAATAAAATTAGTGGAGAAATCATTGTCGTAATATATTTAAAATATGTTCTAAAATGTACGCATTTAAAAATTAAAAGGACTTGTTTAATTTCACTTAAAGAAAATTAAAATAATAACAAACCCACCGGGAAGTATTTCTTCGCCACGTTCATTTGAATAGACAGACGGTCTTTAAAAATAGAGTGGTTTTCTTTTCAGTGTCGAAAGTAATTTCGCGATTGCTTTGGTTTTCCATTGCTCCACGCCACTTTCTCAACCAATCAGAAGTAAAACCTGCTTTCACGCGTTTTCCCGCGCTTGACGCTGGTTACGTGTATTTGTTTCAAGTTCTGATTGGTTCATTGGATTGTCTGCGTGTGTTGTGATTGGCCAGAGTAATAGCTTAGGTTTAGTTTTACGACACTCGATTGCATGAAGACTGCTCTAAAGCCACATCCATGGTTTGCCTCAGGAAACAAACGGAATAATGGCAATAATTGAAAACCCTGTGCTACCTCATCACAGTGTACACCTCACCAGCTGTCTTCACCTGTTTTATGTACACACAGTACTAAGAGCAATAGTCACAACTATAATTGTACTCGGACAGGAACCACTGGTGGTGTCTTTAGATACCTGCCTCCCCACCTAAAAAGATGGAGTCCTATCATTCTATCAGGAGTAGAAACTAAAAAAAAGATTCAAATCATCTTGTGCCATTTTACTAGCAATGCAAGCTTCATGCACACACAAGTCTCTATCAAATTTTTAGGCCAATAAATTTTGTGCATTAGGCACATCAGATAGTTGGTATCTTGCATAGCCCCCCTACCCTACACAAGGCGGGTTCTCGTCGAGTATACTTGTCATGACCACTTCCCTAAGTCAAGTTGTATCGATCGTTTTACGTTTGTAGGAGGTTGTATTGTTCTGGGAAGAAAAAGCACGAGGAAAAGGCAAAGAGCGGGATTTGTTTCTCTTTGAAAAAGGAATCGTCAACACGAAGAGAAAAGAAGGAGGAAGGAAATTCATCTTTAAAAACATGCTAAAGGTTGGCGATACTCAGAGAGTGTTTATTTTTTTCATTCATTTAAGCTAAATTACCTGTACAGTCGAACCTCCGCTAACGGACATCTCCCGTAGGCGGACACCTCCCATAAGCGGACACTTAGACGTGGTCCCAGCCACATACAAACACTACATTTTTAACCTCCCATAAGCGGACACCTCTCTTAAACGGACACTTTTTCTGGTCCCGATGGTGTCCGTTTACGGGAGGTTCGACTGTACGAGAATAGGCCATTTGCACGATGACGTCATTTGACTACTACTACTACCAGAATCCTTCAGTTTTTTGTTTTGTAGTGCAAATTAGGGCTATTGTTATTTAAACCGCACTGGGATTGCAAAATTTAAATAAGAAAGGAAAAACGAAATGAATTCTGGTAGTAGTAGTCAAATGACGTCATCGTGCAAATGGCCTATTGAATCATTTCCTCATTCACTGGCTGAACAGATAATACGAGCAGGCATTTAAGGTCTGAAAAATACGTTCAACTGCAGTTAGGCCTATACAATTTGAACTTACAGTGGAATCCGATTTTTCAAACCTCCAAGGGAAACGGAAAATGGTTCGAAAAATCGAAGGTGGTATTGACTGAAATCAAATCCAAGGGAAACAAGTTTTGGTTCGAATAATCGGGAGTTTCGAAAAATCGAGTATTCGAATAATCGGGATTCCACTGTAATATAAATTTTGACTAACCCTAAATTAACCACTAGCTTACATTAGACCACAGTCAACCTCCATTTGGATGGAGAGTCATACTAATTGAAATTTGAGAGTTTTATAAGTTATTTTCTGTGGTTGCGTTGCAGTTAACAAGTGGCAATGTCGGCGTGACTGAGAATGTTGAAGGTGAACCCCGCCATTTTATGGTGTGGGTCGGTACCTCCATGGCCAATGCTCTAGTGCTCCACACGTTTGAGGTAAGCAATTTCGGGAAATTGTAACGTTTAATTTATTAGCTTCTCTGAAGAACAAATAAGCATAACACAAATAGATAACATCAGTAGATAAATTGGCTGGGTGACTGCAACAGTGTGGAGCCAATTACTGCGGTCCATTACATTAAAAACACTACAATACAATTCTGACTAAATAAAAGCGAACAGAGAAATACCAATTACAGTCAAACCTGTATTAAGCGGTCAATAAACAAATTAAACTTGACCTCTTTTACGCGGGTACCTCTATTAAGCGGTCAGTTGGCTATTCCCCGCGGGTGACCGCTTAATAGAGGTTTGACTGCACAACATGGCACAGGACGGACGAGGCTACAGGAACTATTGCATTTCAAACACACTGCCTTAAAAGTACGAGGGTTATTGCAGTAAATACTCAAACGTTAGAACCATTTTGTATGTTAGCGAATGGTCACACTGTTGTTATTTTTTGACGACTCGAACAGCATGATAAACAGCAACAAAATAAAGTGTTACTCGACATGTCTTGGCTCTTTCATGAATAAAACTTCAGGGTTCTACTTCAAAGTTAGAACCACTAGAAACTGATGCCTCAGTAGCTTTTTCTTGAATGTAGCATTAGTATAGGTAATCATCATACGGTTTCGAGTTCAATTTGGGATTAATTTGCACGAGTGAACTCACAAGTGCAAATTAATCCCAAATTGAACGAGAAAACCGTATGATTACTTATTAATAATTATACATGAAAAAATTTGCATCCATTTTTGTTTGGTAAATTTTTTTTTTTTTTTTTTTGCAAAAATTTTTTTTTGGAAATTTTTTTCCTTCTTTTTTTAGCAAAAAAAAGAAAAAAAAATTTTTTTTCGATTTGTAATTTGCACTGGTGTTATACTTTTTGCACCGGTGTTACACGTTTTGCACTGGTGTTACACTTGAACTGCACTGCTCTTAGCCAATCAGAATCGAGTAATTTTTTCATGTATATTATTAACCATATAATCTCTTGCGAGTTTAAGTCTTGTGTATATTTCTGCTCAAGCTTTTTCACGGTGTTGGACAAAGGTTTATTAAATAAGCTTTAATGAAAACCATTTTGGAGATAAAAATACATACATGGTTTTTACAATGCATAAAAATTTAATAAGAATAAGTGTACAAAGATTTAATAATAAAAATAAAGCGCAACCGCGTTAATTAAGACAGAAGCCTTGCAGCTTGTGTTCTAAAGCTGTTCTTGTGTCTCTCAGTTCCCGAGGGAGGAATGGTCAGTTTGCGTTTAATAGACTATTTTGCTAATGTTGTGTTCCCAGTGCATCTTGGGTAGTTCTAGTCCTTTGTGGGGGCAAACGGCCAAAATTAAAATTTCAAATTACCTGCCAAACTGGTCGTTTGCCCCCCACAAAGGACTGGAACTACCCAAGATGCACTGGGAACACAACATTAGCAAAATAGTCTATTCTCAAGTTATAATTGTGTGCAACACAATGTTGTGCATACTTATTGCAGGGGAGCGGTTCGTCCGCTAATAATACATACAATTATCAGGAAATTTATCATAACGAATCATTTCTCTCTCTTTTTGTCAGACTAAAACAGAGTGGTCAAAACAATCCTGGGTCCGAGACATCAAACGCTTGCTTAATTTGACTGGAGGTGAGTGACGCGCGTCACGTGACTTGGTGAAGCGACAAGTGCATTTGTCGATGTTGTTAGTGGTTATATTTTATGCCGATTTTATGACGAAATGAAACATACGCTTTTATTTTGCATTCACCGAAATCCATACAGAACAATTTCAACTTTTGCTCAATAGTTCTCGACTGAATATCACACTTTTAGGATTTCATAATTGATTATTTTTGTTTGATATGTTATCGATTTACACTTACAACAGAGTCACCAATCACCGCCATTGCGCCATCACTTGTGTTCGGGGAACTCTCGGTACAAGTTCCCAGCTATACAAGTACAGAGCGGAATCTGGTAACGACTGTTAAGGAGACCATCTCCAGTCCCTCCTACTCGCGGTTAATCGCTGAGGTTGAGAAGCAGTACGTGGCCATAACGCCCCCAGACTCCCCCGAACCTCCTCTGGGCCTGGTATGTAATAACTAGAATAAATCAGGGCTCTAAGATCCATCTCGTGAATAAGGTTAAGTAAGGTTAAGTCCACAGATCGGTTATAATTTTCCATACGGAGTTTGAAGTCATAAAAATTGAAGAGTACAATAGATTTAAAACGAACAAAACATATTCTTCTCGTATTCACGAGATGACTGTTAGAGCCCTTTGATTTTAAAGCGTTTCTGTATAATCTCTGGCTGTCTACTTTACATCCCTTTACTGTTGTAGGGAGAAGCTAAATTTTGATCACTCTTGTCACTGTTCCATTTAGAACATTCAACTTGGCGCCACCTACCACTTGTCTGAGGAAACACTGGAACGAGATACCCGCGAAAAAGTTATGGGCCGCGGCGAAGAAGTCCGAGTTCTCCGTTCGGGTCGCGATCTCTACTTCGTGCAGACTGTCAAAGATGGCGAAGCCAAGGAGGGCTGGGTTCCAGCGGGCTGGCTGCGCGAGAGAGGTATGGAGGACCAGATCCCTGGCGCGGAAGTCCAGTTAGAGCTGGAGGCTGGGGCAGAGGATAATATCGCCCAGGATCTGAGCTCTGAAGCGTCGGAACCGGAGCTGCAGCGGCTAACGGAAACTGGCGAAGGTAAGTCATTGTCTTTTCCTATTAATGACCATAAAAAAGTAGTAGCTTTCATTTGAATGGTAACTCTATAGAATATCATCCACGACCTTGTACAGCATAATAAACAGCACCACAGGAAAGTACTCATCAATGGCTTTCATTTGAATGGTCACACTTCAAGATTTCATTCACAGACTCAAAAGTTAGAACCACCTTGTACAGTATAATAAACAGTACCACAGGAAAGTATCAGCAATGGCTTTCATTTGGATGGTCACACTTCAAGACTTCATTCACAGACTCAAAAGTTAAAACCACCTTGTACAGTATAATAAACAGTACCACAGGAAAGTATCAGCAATGGCTTTCATTTGAATGGTCACACTTCAAGACTTCATCCACAGACTCAAAAAAATAGAACCACCTTGTACAACATAATAAACATCGTCGCGTAAATGATCTGCTTATTAGGCTTCGTTTGAATTTCATCCACAAACTCAAAAGTCAGAACCAATTTTTACAGCATAATATAAATAGATAAACAGCACCACAGAAAAGCACTTTTCAATAGTAGTTAGAACTGCTTCGTACAGCTCCATAGGAAAAGTACTGCTCATTAGTTTTTATTATATTAAAGTATGACCAGTGAAATATAAGCTAAAGATTACTGTGTGGCTGCAAAAAACCATGAACACTTTGATTTGATTTTGACATGTCTGTTGTGTAGCGACCAATCAGATACGAGATAAAACCATAAAAAAAGAGTGAACAAACGGTTAGTCACCAAAACATTCTTGGCTTTTTTCGAGCAAAACATGAACCAAAAAATGTCGTCTTGTAGTTTTTTTTTTCATTTGTAGTTTCTTTTTTATCTGTGTAAGCCCAGTAGAAATTTGGGCTTTTTTTTCAAAAGCTTCATTTTGAACATAAGGATATGAAATATGATCTTTATGGGTACCTACAGGTTTAAATCTTTCGACTTTTCCATATTTTTAACCAAATCGTCGTTTTTATTTGAATTATGTACAGTGCTTGCCATAATTCACGCTAACTGATGATATAATCGTCACTTCAGTTCCTAAGACCAAAGATTTATCAATGGCAATTGTGACTCAGTTCACGCGACTTCGATTTCCTCGGAGAAACCCTAGTCTCAAATATGATTCAATATAATTCTATATTCTTTGAATCCAAAAGTAGTTTAGTAATTTCCTTTGTTTAGTCACTCACGCATGTCAAATTGTCTTTGTTTAAGGATTGTCAACAGTCTTTATATCTCTTTTTGCCATTTAATTGCAATGGAAAGCAGTGATTTTTTTTCTGTCCAGACTAAAATGATTTATAATTACCCATTATAGTTAAAGACCATAGTTATACTGAATTTTAGTTTTTCGCCAAAAGCTACACCTCTTAAAAATGCAGCCCTTTCCATAAACTTTACGCTGATCGAAAACCTTAGCATAATCAGTTTACCTGCGGTTACTGCTAAAAGGAATAATGGCCGTTTAAAGCAGTTTGAAACAATATTTAATTGCAATGGATCGCTGTGATTTTTTTCTGTTCCGTTTAAAATGGTTTATTACCCATTATAGTTTAAGGACATAATGATATAGAAATTTTCTTTCGCAAAAAGCTCAGTATAATCAGTTTCCCGCGATCACTGCTGAGAAGAATATCGGTCTCTTAACATCATTTTGAAACAATAGTATGTCTTGTTATCGCCATTGTTTAAACCTCTTCGGCTAGTTGCTTCTAAATCAGTGACAATATTAATTATGTTAATTCGACGGACTCCCATATGAAACTGATTAATCCCGTGGAATTTAACATCCCTCGATAACCGGTAGAAATACATATAGTTTACAGCACTGTTTCTTGTAGGGGATATTAGGTGATATTTGATGCGAATTGAGCTATTTGGAATCACATGCTGTTCGGTATTTCGGTATTTATCATTGTTGTAACATTTTGAAATGACTTCACGCTCTTATACCTCGTCTTCTCGGACGCACGGATTTTCAGCTACTTCTTCGGAACGATCTTCGTCAAAACGCGATTATAACGCGAATGAAAAAGCCGAGGAGCGCAGAGCGAGACGACGGTCGCGAAAAGGTATATCGAAATTTAATTTACGCGAAAATCATTGCTTTAGATAAGTATTTAGACAAGTATTTAAGTTATTCTCGCCTAAAAATTAGCTGGATTTCGTCGGGTTTGCAATCCTTTCCAAGTGTCGCAACTAACTTTTGATCCAAAGTTCTGGACCGTCTTTAAGGAAGACAGATTTAAGTTTTGAAAGCTAAATATTGGTTATGGTCTTGCATTTCGAGCTATCCAAAGTTAATATGCCTTGTTATTTGTAAACAAAACTATAATTACGGATTTAGTGGTTTATGGTTTGCATTTAGCATGATGTTGGTTCACTAAAACAAAGCACATGAGAAAGAAATACAGTGAAATATTTGATAACTCAAGCCCAATTAATTAAACTCCAACTCCCTGTGATAAACTCGAGCCAGTTTCTCCTGGCTCACCCTGTTACAGTAAATTAACCCAAGATAACATTAAAGTCGAACTGTTTTATTGTCTTTCCCTACTTTTTGAGTTATCGATGCACCAAAACAAAGTATTTGATATATTAATACCACTTTATTTTGCAGCGCAACCCAAGTTTACGGCGGAGCTCGAAGATGTTGAAGTTTGCGTCGGCCAACCTGCGAAGCTTTGCTGCCGCGTTGAAGGCGACCCCATTCCCGACATCGATTGGTATGTTGACGGTGACAAGATTAAAAAAGGTGGACGGTTCGATTTTCTCACGGATGGAGACCTCGTCACGCTGAGAATTTCTGAAACAAGCGCCATGGATGAAGGGGAATATAAATGCACAGCGACGAACGAGAATGGGACGGCGAGTTGTATGGCTGAGCTCATTGTAAATGGTGAGTTAGTTATCAAATATGACATTTTGTAAATTTACAAAGTGTCCACTTGCACTTAGACTTGTACAACTTGAAAGGAGCGCTGAACAGCTTTCATTTGAATGGTCACACTTTAGGATTTTGTTCACAGACTGAAAAGTTAGAACCACGTTGTGCAGCATAGGAAAAAAGTTCATGTTGTGCTGCTCTGTAGCTTTCATTTGAATGGTCACACTTTAAGATTTTGTCCCTTGAGCCAGAAGTTAAACTGAAGCGATACTACATTGGAGTCTTTTGTGGCTTCTCACGAATCTCGGTCAATTGTGAACAATGCATTTCACCAAATTGCGTCTTGTCTCGTGTCACGTTAAGAAAATGGGACCAAAGCTAAAGTAATAATCATTAAAGCGCAAATAGTACTCGTGGAATGTTCCTTAAGTTATTTTAAACTTTGAATTGCAAATTTTCTAAAAGTCACGAACATCAGTTATTTGTTTTGCTTTTGTTTTTTGATTGATTATTTTGAAATTTTTAATGTAAATTTTGTTACGTTATTAAATTCTTGAGAAACAATGCCTTTTATTTCTACCTCTCTCGATCCCACTTCTCTTCGCTTATTCGCTTAAGACACCCGAAAACCGGCTCATTTAATTCGATTAAGACATTGTTTTGGCACCGCCGGCGCTTTGTTGAGACTTTTAAGTGTTGTTTACCTATTTTATATCTCGGTTGTTTGTCTTTTTAAGCTTGTCTTTTTCTGCTATGGCATTGCAGTGAGCGTCTTGTAATACATGCAAATAGCAAGGCGTTGTGTCACGTATTTGTCTGGGCCCTTCTCTGCTTTAGAGTCACTTCAGATGCACGCCATTTTTGAAGATCTTAAGGCGATCAACGGGGGGTACAGTACATTATCTGTTAAACCCTAGCGCTTTAGTTCTCTTTTTCGGTTTATTCAGAATCACTTGTCAAACCAATTTCAACGTGTTCCTTTATCATTCACCAAAGCGTCCTCTCTCGATCTCTTCATCGCGTGCATTCATTGTAATATTACACTCGTGCAGAGACGTTAGTTCCACCCTAAGCTGGAATGTTGATGTTTTTGAAGATAACTTCTCTCTTCTTTTGTTACGTCGAAGTCTCCTCCGTGAGCTTGTACAAAATTTTGAACTGTCACTCTTTGTTGTTATAACTGTTGTTGTTTCTAGTGCCTCGCAGCACGTTTGCCCTGGTCAAATTCAAAAGTGCGCTTCTGTAACATGTGTTTAGAACGAACAGTTTGGTAAAGCTACTTGTGACCTTGTTCAAGTTGAATCGGAAAGATGTCTGCAAAATGAGAAGCTCTTAATTCTCCGCTAATTCTTGTTCTCTGGTTCTTGAATAGCGAGATAACCTTCATATTTCCACAATTCGCGCCACGTCCTATTATTTACCGGGAAATAAGCAAGACGCGTGCTATATTTACCGATATTTGCGAAACAGACACGCGCCGTTGTCATCTGAGGTGCGTGACATGCTAATTTCGAAAGGCGGTATACATATTCCCTGTTGTTATCAAAAGTAACTTCCTTTGCGGCCTTTTAGATTCGTTACCCCAAACTCAAAAGACTGCCGAAAATCAAAATTCAAGGAAAATCCCAAATTTTATTTTCTAAAATATTGAAAAACGAATGGTACCATGCAAAAGTACTGCTGAAGAGGTTTCATTTGAATGGTCACACCATAGGATTTCGTCGACAGACTCAAAAGTTAGAACTACGTTACAAGTCTCCATAATTGACTCTGGGATTGAAAAGGTTCAGTAACCTATCAAAATAAATAAAGAACGCTGCGTGATCATAGGTCAAAATCTCCCTAGTACCTGATAGCAGCGCTTCTGATCTGGGAATCCTGTGTGTTTGCTAACTGTTGTTTATCCGCCAGTGGTCGTAATCAAACAGGACAAAATGCCTACTAAAAAAAGTAAGTTCTACAATGATATTTAAGAATAGTACTTTACGGATAATGGGCATTATACCGAGGTCATTATTCCCTGCTGTATAAAACACGCGTGTAGCCATCAAACAAGAGTACATCTGTTCTCGTTATTTAGTTTTCGAGCTCTCTTCCGCGTCCCCCCTTAGCAGTTGGTTCAACTCTGCTTGATGGAATGAGTTAATACCTTATTTTGATTCTTCGGAAGAACTTTACTTTGGTGCTAAATGTTTCAGTTTGGTGTATGTACGGAGAACTTAATGTTAAAGACTTTTATATTTACGTAATTGTGATATTTTAAAAATGACCGAGGGTCCAAAATTCGGATTTAAACATATTAACGTTCCAACTATTTTAACAGCCATTCCGATATTCTTGAAGCAATAACATTGGAATGCATCATCGGGTATTATTCTTCGTTCTCGTGAACTCACTTGCCAAGCTGTCGTTTTGAATTGGACAAGAACTCTTAGGTCTTGGTATATATGTGACTGGTCCTCTTCATATTTTCAAGTCAGTAGAATTTGTTATATATCTGTGCTCTTCACGATTGGTATTTCTTTATACTTCAACACGAAATATGTTTTTTTGGGCGTTTCAGTTTGTCACTTGTCTACCCGTGTTTACTATTAAATCATTAGTCTCTTTTCCTTCTTTTCAAACGCCCATTTTCCGGTAAAATACAACTACAGAATCTTATCTTTTAACCCTTTCACTCAAATTGCCAGCAATCAAAATTCAAGAATAATCCCAATTTTTATTTTGTAAAATATTGAAAAACAAATGGTACCATGCAAAAGTACTGCCGAAGAGGTTTCATTTGAGTGGTCACACCACAGGAATTCGTCAACAGACTCAAAAGCTAGAACTACATTACATGTCTCCATAATTGATTGTGGCAGTGAAAGGGAATCAACTTTATTGGCAATGTTTCGGAGTCGTTTTGGTTTCTTTAGAGTCAGTAAAGAGTAAAAAGAAAACTTGAGTAATTCATCATCGTATTGCCTTTTGAAACTAATGCAGTTGTATTTGGGTTGGTGTGTTACATTCACGTCCCTAAGTGGAAAACAGCCGTCTGGATAACAAAATACCAGAAATTACGTACGTGAATAAGCCTTACCTCTGTAACTGGAGATTTTGCTTACAATGAGCTGTCGAAAGTCTTTAACCTACACTGTTCGCAACAACAAAAATTCATATCGTTGTTTTCATTAACGAGTTATCCGTGTTTGATCTATATCAAGCTTTGTGTTGATTTGCACGACTTAGATAGCTGCATTTTTGAAGTCTTCTCTTGAAAATCATTATTTATTTTATACAGAAATTCATCGAACCCTTCAACCATCAGTCAACCTTTGACATGTTATCCAATTCTCTGTTGTTTATTTTGACGTAGGGCATCCATCAAATCGAGGATATTTACCTGAGCAAATTTAAACATGCTTTTATATTATAATGCTAAATTCTTGTCGTGTTATGTGATACGGTCATTATTTCATTCGTTTGACCTGAGCGGCTTTTTAGATCGTTTAAACCATGTCGGAAAGATATGTTAATGAGTTTGCTTTCTAAATAGCTGTTGTTTGCTTTGTATGGATCACAGAGGGGGAACAATTATGCAGCATTGTTCTGTTAACTCAGGCAAATCATTGAAGAGAGATTGCCATATTTAGATGAAACACTTAGCCCTATATATTTCACCCAGACACTTGAAAGTTATTGTTCAGTACATAACACATCACTCAACGAATGTTTTATCTGCAGGTAAATTTCGAGTCTAAAACTCCAGTCATGTTGATGTTCTCTGACTTTTAAGACTGTGGAAGGTACCTTAATGGAAGTTTGACCATCCAAATAAAAGCTTTTGAGCAGTACTTAACATCAGTACTGTTTATTATATTATATAGGGTGGTTGTGTAAGAAAAAAATCAAATCAAATCAAATTAAATGAAAGCTCTAGAGCAGTACTTTCTTGTGGTTCTGTTTATTGTGCTGTATAAGGTGGTTCTAACTTTTGAGTCTGTGAATGAAATCCTACAGTGTAACCATTCATATGAAAGCTCTTGAACAGTTCTTTCATTTACGTTGTTTATATTGTTTCTCAATGTTTTGCAATATGAAATTTGGTTATATTTTTCGGGATTTGACTCTGGGCGAATTTGGGAGCATTTAAGGGTGCCAAACATCAAAATTGAAACAAAAAAATCCCAAATTTCATTTCGTAAAATATTGAAAAACAAATGATATCATGCGAAAGTATGGCCGAAGAGGTTTCATTTGAATGGTCACACCACAGGTGAAATTATAAGGATTTGTATGGGGAAAATTAACTTCGAGTTTGAGCGTAAAATTAGGAACGATATTGGAATAAAACTGGCTCACCTGAACTTCTTTGTGTGTTTACTTGTGTCTTGAGTGGTTTTGGGGTCGCCCCATACAAATCCTTATAATTTCGCTATTTATACGCAACAGTTACTACGACGTTCAAATTACAACGTGTAAACGTCCCTTGAGCTTGGGGTACCTGTGGTCACACCATTGGATTTCGTCAACAGACTCAAAAGTTGGAACTAAAGGGTTAACAGAGAGGTCGATCGTGTATCGCATCAACACAGTATACTAATGTCGCACAATAACTGCTTGTCTTCGTTTTCCTTCCTCCAGCCCCGGCGAAAATCGACAAAGCACCCAAGTCGCAGAAAGTGCGAGCGGGAGATACGGTCGCTTTCAAGTGCGAGATATCCGGGAACCCAATTCCATCCGGGAAATGGTACAAAGGCAAAAAAGAACTGAAAGACGAGGGACGCTTGCTAATAGAAACAGCGGAAGACTTTTCCGAGCTGGAGATCGAAAGTGTCGAAAAATCAGACGAAGGGGAGTACTCTTGTGTCGTGAAGAACGACTTCGGAGAAGACAAGTGTTCCGTGACTCTTACTGTTGAAGGTAAACGGCGTGAAATGTTTGCGTCGTTTTAGTTTGTTGTTAACTGTGATTTTCTTTGTCGCACAGTGTCTTATAATTGAGCAAATCCCTTTTTCTGTTAGTCTGTATGTCGTTTGAGTGCCCCATAGCAATTTAAATCAGTTTCTCGCTTACTTAGCCTTGACACAATGATTGAATTCCTGGAATTGCGTGACAGTCGATGAATGCGGAAATAAGTCTATTCTTTACTTGTCACGTTGTTTGCTGTGAGAAAATACCTTATATCGTGGCGTTGCGTGACACTATGTAACTCGTTGCGCTACCCCCCCCCCCCCCCTCCCCATTATCGTGCCAAAAATTAACGCCCCGGGCGCCCAAATGTTTTTGTAGTCTCCAACATTTTCACTCTGTTACATGTCTACATGTCTCCTCTACATGGTAAACAAGAAAAAACACGTTACGTGTTAAAAATGTCAATCTAAGCTGTTTTGCTTTTAGGTGGAGGAGCCGCCAATGAAAGCGGTGCTGGAAAAGCGGGCGAGGATGCCATTGCTAATGGTGAGTTGGTATACTAGTGAGGTTATCTTGGCATGCAAGTTAATGGCCACATTCACAGACTTAAAAGATACTTGGCTGTATTGTAAACAGTGTCGCGGGAAAGTACTGCCCAGTAGCTTTCATTTGAATGGTCACACTTTAGGATTTCATCCACAGACCTAAAAGTTAAAACCACCGTGCACAGCATAATAAACATTACCACAGGAAAGTGCCGTTTCATTTGAATGGTCACTCTTTAGGATTTCATCCACAGACTCAAAAGTTAGAAACCTTGTACAGCATAATAAACAGTACCACAGGAAAGTACTGCTCAATAGCTTTCATTTGAATGGTCACACTGCATTATTTCATCCACAGACTCAAAAGTTAGAACCATCTGGCATAACGTAATAAACAGCACCACAGGAAAGTACTGCTCAGTAGCTTTCATTTGAATGGTCACACTTTAGGATTTATCCACAGACTCAAAAGTTAGAATTATTTCGCATAGCATAATAAACAGTACCACAGGAAAGTACTGCTCAGTAGCTTTCATTTGAATGGTCACACTTTAGGATTTATCCACAGACTCAAAAGTTAGAATTATCTCGCATAGCATAATAAACAGTGCCACAGGAAAGTACTGTTTCATTTGAATGGTCGCTCAATAGGATTTTATTCACAAATTAAAAGGTTAGAACCAACATGTCTTCATAATTGACTCTGTGAGTGCAAAGGTTAATACATGCTCAAGGCTTATAAGTGCTATAAGGAAACATATTAAGTAACTTTCCAAGATATTTTGGCTATTGTTGTCAACTATTTTTGTCAAACGCGTGCACCTTATGCTGTTTGTAACTTCTTTTATCCTGTTATTTATTCGCGATCAACCAAGATGACGGTGGAGATGCGGACAGTGATGCAGACAGTAAAGCGTTTGACCTGCCTTTAAGGGACCCTGTGTACCTGGCCAAGGACAAGAAATTTGATGACAACTACACCTCGATGAAAGAGCTCGGAAAGTAAGTGTTCTCCTTTGTTTGGTGTAATTACGGGTATTAATTTAATTAACCCTTTAACTAGTAAGACTGCCAATATCAAAATTCAGGAAAAATTCCAAATTTAATGGAAAACAAATGTTACCATGCAAAAGTAAATGAACAGAGTCAAAAGTTAGAACTACTTTACATGTCTTAATAATTGACTCTGTGAGTGTAAAGGTTAAATTAGCCTCAATAAACAGTGTTTCAAGGTACTAATACGTTACTTTGTAAATTGTCGACCGAGCAACGACCGTACGGATTCCATACCATTGACGTACTCATCCACTCGCAATACAATAGCACGAAGAATACTCCTCAGTAGTTTAAATGACATAGTTTCATCCTTATAGTAAAATGTTAGAACGAGAGAAAAATACTCCTTAATAGCTATCATTGAATGGCTTATCCACAGACTGAAAAGTTAGAAACACACTGTGCACTAGGTTGTTAAGATCTGCATTAAATCTAAGTTGGAGAGATCATGTGACGAATGAAGCACTCTATGGAGATATACCACCTATCTCTGGGACAATCAACTGGGAAAGGAGACTCAGATTTAGTGGCCACTGTTGGAGAAATAAGAACGAAGTAGTTTCAAAACTGCTCATCTTGGACCTAAGTCCTTATAAAACATAAAGGGGGCGACCTGCAAGATCTCATATTGACGATTTAGATTGACACTGGAATGACTAGATGCGATCTTCCTAATGCTGTGGATCAATGGTGAGACTGGCAGAATTTAGCCAAAAGCATCAGAGCGTGCTCAAACCGATGATGATGTACAGTATAATGAACAGCACCACAGGAAACTACTGCTCAGTAGGCCTTTATCACGCGGCGGCCATGTTGATTCCCCGGAGAATAAAATGCTTTGTTTTTGCCCGTCCAGCCTCGCAGTGAAAAGGTTGAAAACAAGGGCGGGCAAAAATCTTTTCTTTATACAAAATGGCGGGGTGTGATAAAGGCCTATAGCTTTCATCCGAACGGTCACACTTGAGAATTTCATCCAGACTCGAGCATTACAACCACATTACTGTGTATGACTTGAGTAGTGCTTTGTAAGTCTGAGCAAGCGGCTAGTTGCAGTGGGTTCATTTGTGAATGCGGTTTAGTAGTTCATTTTGGTTTTCTCTTTTCTCCTTCAGGGGTAAATTCGGCGTTGTCAAGAAGGTTAAAGAGAAAAGCACCGGGACTGAATATGCTGCCAAGTTCCTGAAGATCACCAAAGAGTCTCGTGAGGAGGTTATGGCGGAAATGTTGATCATGAACAAACTGCATAGTAAACGGCTCATCTACCTACACGACGCGTACGAGAGACCCAAAGAGATGATCATGGTTCTGGAATTGTAAGTAATGTTAACTAACTTTAAGTAAATGTAAAGATCACAATAGACCATTTTACAGTTTCTACTTAGTAACCTGGTCTTTGTGTGGAAATGAGGCTGGGGTTGACCTTGTTTTGTTAGAAACCTTTCTTTTTTTTCATATGTAAATCATGTTGTCCTTATGCTAACTAACATGATTTACATATGAAAAGCAGGAAGGTTTGTATCAAAAAAAGTCAACTCTAGCCTCACTTTCACTCAAAGGCCAGGGTACTAAGCACACAACTGTAAATGGTCTATTGAACGAAATTTACTGGCGTTGCAAAAATAATGAACTATTCATTAGCTCACCCTGAAGGATTTCGTCCACATGCACAAAAGTAAGAAGCACACTGTACAGCATGATAAACAACACCCCATGAAAGTACTGCTCAATAGCTTTCATTTTAATGGTCACACTTTCGGATTTCATCCACAAACTCGAAAGTTAGAGCCGCCTTGTACAGCGTAATAAACAGTACCACAGGAAAGTACTGCTCAATAGCTTTCATTTGAATGGTCACACTTTAGGATTTTATCCACAGACTCAAAAGTTAGATCAACCTTGTACAGCGTAATACACAGCATCACAGGGAAGTTGTACTCAATAGAATGATCACACTTTTAGAATTTCAAGTTAGAACCACCTCGATGGCTTGCAATGACTTGCGTTCACTTTGGACGAGCTCAAATTTGCCCACAAGCTGGAGAAAGTTTCTCACCATTTGGCAAGTAGACGCAAGTGAACGCAAGTTGTTTTCAGTGTTGCTTGCTTTGATAGGAATGGGTACACAGGGCTGTATTGAAATGGCTTTTTTGTGACTTGTAAATCACTTGTGTCTCTTTCGAGTCCGTTTAGCCACTCAATGCAAGTTGCAATGCAATACAATGCAACCCAATGCAAGTTGATATTTTTAAAACTTGCGTCCCCATTTGGCCAGGTTTGGAAACTGATTCGTTTTCGTTTTTACAGAATTTCTGGAGGTGAGCTGTTTGAGAAGGTCTGTAATGATGACAACCTGACAGAGAAAGAAGTTGTGCGGTACACAAAGCAAATACTTCAAGGGGTGGAACACATGCACAGAAGCAGAATCGTCCATTTGGATCTTAAGGTTAGACGTGAATCTTATCGAGCCGTTTTCCCTTTAGTGTCGTAAAACTAAAACCATTCTGGCCAATCACAACAGAGGCAGACAAGTTAATGAACCAATCAAAGCTCGAAGCAAATACATGTAGCAGGTGCAAAGCGCGGGAAAACGCAGTGGCTGATTTAGGGGAGGGGCCTGCCACCCACTTATTCACTCACCCCCAACCCCCCCCCCACCCCCACCCCCCGTCACTGCTTGTCAACAGCTTTTTAATTTTTGTCGTTCATCTTAGCCTGAGAATGTACTGTGTGTGATCCGTCCTGACGGTAAAGAAGATCTCAAGTTGATTGACTTTGGAATGGCTCGTGTCTTGGAGAAAGGAAAAACAGTCAAAGTGGCGTGTGGCACGCCCGAGTTTGTAGGTAAGTCAACGAGCTGTTTTAAGAAATCGCGAATATTGCTAAAGAACTTTCCCTTGGACACTATTTAGAATCACCTTGTATGGTATAGTAACTAACACCACAGAAAACAATTCTTCTCTCCACAATAGTAAACATAATAAGGTTCTTAAAGGGAACCTCCATTGTCAGAACAAATTGACGTTAAATTATTGGAAATAAAGTCGAAATTTAAAATTTTTGAAAAAAAAAGCAAATATAATATTAGTGTACAAATAAAATGGATATAAATATCGCCTATTTTCGCTTTTAAATTTCCCGCGGCCAACATTTTGAATATTTATGACGTGTTGCGGTTGCCGCTATTGTTAAGAATCGAAGTTCTTTTGTATGCAACAATTAGACAACCGTAACACGTCATAAATATTCAAAATGGCGGCGCGCGGGAAATTTAAAAGCGAAAATAGGCGATATTCATATCCATTTTTGGGTACACTAAAATTATATTTGCACCTGTTTTGTTTTTTAATTTTTTAATTTAGACTTTATTTCCAACAATTTAACTTCAATTTGTTATAACAATGGAAGTTCCCTTTAATCACCGTCTCAAAAGTTAGAGTCATCTAGTATTGCATAAGGTTGTTTTATGTAATTTTTATTTTTTTATCAGCTTTATTGGACACAAACTTACCAAATAGGATGGACCAAAGGGAAAGGTGCAAACGGGACGCGAAGCCCCATGCGAGGCATCCACCCACGAAACTTAAAATATAGTTAAATAAGGAACTAAAAGTTAACAAGAGGTTGCAAGCAGCCTATACTCATGCGCATGCGTAAGAAAGTTTTACGATATATTTTAAACATGATAAGATCCTGCAAACCACGTTGTTTACTATTGAATGTTTTATAAATGAAGACTGTACCACAATGAAGCCAGTGATAAGTCTTATATATACCTAACGTGAACGAAGGGTTGTTGGAGACGCTGTCGTGACACTTCAGTAACGTTGTTTTACCGGAAGTGAAGGTAGCCGGAAGTCACTAAACAGGAAGTGTAAATGGCAGAGCTATGAACCGGAAGTGCACAATTTAAAATATGCGTGCATAAATTTGCATGCAAAATCGTGACACGAAGAAAAACGGAGGGCGAATTTTAACTCATGCAGCTTCGCGCATCTTAAGTAATCAAATTAGAGTGACAGGGGCAGGTACGAAATAGCGACCACGTACACAACATATGTACATCCAAAACAGAGTTAACTAAAAATGAATACAATTGAGTGAAGAAAAACTTTAAAAGAGCCGGGACTTAAGAAACTGCTTGGAAGAGCTATGTTACATACAGTATTCCATAGATTTACAGTGCGGTTAATTGTTAATCGCCATTTTTTCCGTCTTTAGCGCCAGAAGTCATCAGCTACGAGGCTATCAGTCTGTCAAGTGACATGTGGTAAGTCGCACTGTTACAAACGAAGAGTATGATGAAAGACAGTTACAGCTTATATTTTTTTATTTCGTTCTCTTCTATTTTCTTCTTTTTCCCCTCATTTTGTGACACGATCTCTTTTTACGAATACATTGCTTCAAAAACAAAAACACAAAACTTATGTTTTAAGCAAACCCTCGCGTAAAACATTTGTATGTCGACTCGCGAAATTAACTACACGCGAAAATTAGTAAGAGTAAGGGGTATTGAAATCTGTAGTTCTTATCGTTAATAACAAGGGCATCAGTTTCTAAATAGAGGAAGCTGTTGTTCTTTGTCGGACTTTGAGACTGACTGCGTTTTGAAAGTGTTAAAAACACGACAATGAATTAAGGCGTCTTCACCCAACAAACTAAAGTTGACAAACGCCAAAAAGTTGGCCACCTCGTTTTTCACGCGACAAATTTCCACATAACTCAACCTCGTTTTCCGGAGGGCTTTCTTCTCGAGGGAAGAAGAGGGAGGAAACTGTGAAACGAGATTGTACATACTGAAGTCGTAGAAAATGTTAACACGTCAAATACGAGTTTGCCAACCCAAAAAAGTTGACGAAACAGTTGGTTTGAATAGAAATAAGTTCTATTTATCGTGTTCACACACGCCAACTTGAGTTTGCCTACTACTACTAGTTTGCCAACTTTGGCTCGTCGCGTACAGGCGCCTTTAGAGATAAGACTGTGAATGCATTCTTAGTTGTGCAATCTGGTCAAGTTGACTTTAAGTAATGCTTCACATAAGAACTATAGTAATCTTTATTGTTCTGCGGCATTGGCTCTTTCCCACATAGAATATCTTTGATTTTAAGAATAGAGGAGGGACTGCGGTTTTTGAGTCTAGGCCAATGAGATCACTAGTTGTAACAATGAAAATAGTTGACATTCCATCGTGCATTGCCGTTCAGCACTATCCTTATGCGGATAATTGCTTAAATGGTTTTTGTTTTCTTTCGCAGGAGTGTCGGCGTTATAGCCTATGTCCTGTAAGTATTCTTTGTTTTCCTCGAATATGTACCAGGTTTGCTCGTGACGTCACGGCGGCCATATTGGTGTTCCAAAACAATGAAATGGCGGCCATATTGGTGTCCTAAACGAATCCCATGGGACTTTAGCTCTATTCTTATTGAAACATTTCCTATTGTTTTAGCACTCCAAAATGGCCGCCGGTCACGTGAGTGAAAACACTCTATTTTGTTGACATCATCGTTGTGCGAGGCATTCGGATTTGGAATGTACCACCCGCTATGTCTTGGAGATTTGTATGTTTTTGGATCAAACTGCGCTAAATCTAAAACTTAGTACCTTTTCTCATACACGATATACTCCTAGAACATCAAGAAGAGGATATCAAGTGATTTTCTTAAAAACAAAATATCCATTTTAAGTGACTTTTCCAAAACAAAAGGAAAAATCGTTTCCACTCTGTCCATCCGGAGCTAAAAGTACTCATTCGTAGTCTCACTGCACTTGTAGAGTAGTTTTTAAGAAAACTGGACTATTATTTTTGGGTCTCCATTGTTGGAAATATGCTTTTTGACTTTTTACAGTAATGCCAAATATAGGCACCGTAACGTAGCCATGATCACGGTGTGATGTTTTTTCCCGCCTTTTCTGTTGTAGGCTCAGTGGTTTGTCGCCATTTATGGGAGACGATGACAACGAAACGATACAAAACGTGTCCACTGCCGAGTGGGACTTTGAAGACGAAGCTTTTGATGTCGTCTCTGACCTGTCAAAGAAATTTATCGAGGAACTGCTCATTAAGGATCCTGAGTAAGAAACACTGCGTGCGAATATAGCAACCTCGTTCCCAGGGTCTCTCTTCTTCCCGCCCCCTGAAGCGGAACTCTCTCTCTCTCTCGCTCCAGGGGGCGGGAAAAAGAGAGACCCTGAGAACGAGGTTGCGAATATAGCTGCCTCTCACCGCTCCGGAGCGCTAGGAGTGTTCGCGCCTCTATCGGTCGAGAGCAATGAGAGGCAGCAATAATCTTTATTTAAACACGATGAGACTTTAAGCATCACTGCTTGTGGGGTCGTGTGTAAAATTTATAATTAATAATCGAAAAACAGTGAAAAACAGCACAACCTCAGGGATTTAAAAGTTACAACCTCCTTGTACAGTCTAACACGGTATTACAAGAATGCACTCATTCGACACTCTTATTTATTCTTGTCGTATTTTTAGCTTTCACCTACAAATTCAAAAGTTAGAGCCATCCTTTACAGATTAATAAACTGTGCATGGCTGTGGCTTTTATTGAATGATTGCTCTTTGTGCGTTTGTCCACAAGTTCAAAAGTTGAAAACACCTTGTAAAGCGCAAAACAGTAACACAGGAAAATACTGTTAACGGCTTTCATTTGATTGATCGCACTTTAGGATTTCATCTACTGAAATGAAAGTGAGAAACACGTTGAGCATTCAAGGTTTGACATTAGGATGTTCGTCACACTCGACCAACATTAGCCAACGAGCTTCAGCAAGTTAACTTTTTTCTTAAAGGATATTTTCCCCCGCTACGTTTTGTAATGGGATTATAACCAAACACTCGTGTCATTTAGCATTTCTGCATTGAACTCAAATTTATCATCCATTTTCTTTGCTAGATCTTGAATAGCCTGCGAGCAGGCTCACTTGTTTCGGGTATCGCGCGAGTATCTTAGCGGCGGAGCCGGCGGAGCCGGCGAGAAGAATGGGGCGAGGAAAAGTGAGCCTCTACTTTTCTCGCTCGTAATTCGCAGCTTCGCCGCTCGCATAGCACTCGCGCGCGAAACCCAAATAGTAGAGCCTGCTTGCAGGCTAGATCTTGAACATTTTTAGATAGATTTAATTCTGTTTTCGTTTTTCTAGGAAACGAAACGACGTTTTCCAATGTATGAACCATGACTGGTTAAAGGTAAGAAGTCGTGAAATTTATCATTTCAAAGAACACTGTCCCTCCGAAATAATAAAATTTCGTTTGCCTTATCTCCATGGTATATCGCCAAATACCACCAAATATACAACTTAATTGGATAAACAGATTCTATACAGCAAAACAGAAGCAGTAGTTTGAAGATAAAGTGCAGCGTTGCAAGTATAGAAGTGGATTACAGTTCATCAATTTTGATTTCGTGACAGGCGGTGAAGAAATCAAAATTGCCACTCGTTTTCAAACTCATCAATAATTTTGAATCCCGATCTTAATTAGCGTAGATTTTAGCGATTTTATTCCTTCGTTTTCTCCATATTTAATCAGTTATTATGATTAGTTTGAGGAGCTATTTCAAGCACTCGAAAGAGTGTTTCATCCGGTATCCAAACACCTCGAAGAGGGTTAAAAAAAACTTGACGGCACCTCGTTTTTTCAACCCACTTATCGGTGTTTGGAGATCCTGATGAAACACTCTTCCTTGTGTTTGATATATTACTCCCCTCCCCCCCCCCCCCTTGTTTTTCAACCCACTTCTCGGTGTCTAGATATCCTGATGAAACACTCTTCCTTGTGTTTGATATATTACTCCCCTCCCCTCCCCCCTTGTTTTTCAACCCACTACTCGGTGTTTGGAGATCCTGATGAAACACTCCTCCTCGTGTTTGATATATTACTCCCCTCCCCTCCCCCCTTGTTTTTCAACCCACTTCTCGGTGTTCAGAGATCTTGATGAAACACTCCTCCTCGTGTTTGATATATTACTCCCCTCCCCTCCCCCCCCCCCTTGTTTTTCAACCTACTTCTCGGTGTTTGGAGATCCTGATGAAACACTCCTCCTCGTGTTTGATATATTACTCCCCTCCCCTCCCCCCTTGTTTTTCAACCCACTTCTCGGTGTTTAGAGATCTTGATGAAACACTCCTCCTCGTGTTTGATATATTACTCCCCTCCCCTCCCCCCTTGTTTTTCAACCCACTTATCGGTGTTTGGAGATCCTGATGAAACACTCTTCCTCGTGTTTGATATATTACTCCCCCCCCCCCCCCTTGTTTTTCAACTCACTTATCGGTGTTTGGATATCCTGATGAAACACTCTTCCTCGTGTTTGATATATTACTCCCCTCCCCCCCCCCCCTTGTTTTTCAACCCACTTATCGGTGTTTGGAGATCCTGATGAAACTCTCCTCCTCGTGTTTGATATATTATTCCCCTCCCCCTCCCCCCCCCCCCCCCTTGTTTTTCAACCCACTTCTCCGTGTTTGGAGATCCTGATGAAACTCTCCTCCTCGTGTTTGTATCGACCCTGGTTACATCACTTTTCACTCGCTGTCCTTGTTACAACAGAAAATAAAGACCATCAAGACACAGAAGCTCAGCACGGAGAACTTGAAGAAATTTATCGCTCGTCGCCGTTGGGCGGTAAGCTGCAGGTTTTTAGTTCAACATTTTAAGGTGGTGCAATTGGTTTTCCAATATTTCGGAAACTGAAATTTGGTAATTTTCTTAGTTTTAGTTTCAGTTTTATATTCGGCACTATCAGGGTAACGAAGGTCCAGGTAAAATAACGCTTGTTTTATTTCTTCCTTTCAGAGAACAGCAAATGCTCTTCGTGCTCTGAGCAGAATGGGATCCCTGGGTGGTCTGATGGCCGGCAAGGGTGGGGCTGCAGCGACTGGTGCTGCTGCTCCTAAACCCGGTGGCTTCCTTAAGAAGGTGAAGGAGGAGAAAGCCAAGGAAGAAGCTCAGGAAGCAGTTGCCAAACCTGAGCCGAAGAAGGAGCCAGCCAAGAAGGAAGCGCCCAAAGAGGAACCCAGGAAAACTAAAGGTGATAGCCTTGCACCTGAACGACGAACCCCAAATCTTTCGGGCCGCAGAAGTCCCGCCCTGAGTGGCAGGAGAAGCCCGATGTCTCGGGTAGAAGCGCGTAAGTATAGCACTCCTGAACCGACCATGTCTTGATCACGTGCGTCCACGTGCCTCAATGTGCTCGTGCATTTTTGGAACGACTAACAGACTAACCAAGAGTGGAAGAATGTTTGTGTTGTCATATCGGCAGTTCCACTGGGTTTATCTCGCTTTCTTCCTTTCCTTTACACTGGTCTTTTGCCAGCGCTGACGCGCACACCGTGCGTCGAGGGCTTCCACACTCTCCTGGTTTGGCAGTCTGCGGTCTAGGTATCTGCATCATAATATTGAGAGCTTCACGCGCTCAAGCTGAGATCCTGTATTTCTATTGTGCAAGTCCCCTGATAAGTGCTGACGATCAAAAAGTCAGCTGCAGGAAACAACACAATTCTGTAGTGTTTTCCCTACTTGCTTCTTGTTTTGCCAGTCTGCGGTGTAGACATCTGTATTATCGTATAAAGAGTTTCACGATTGAGATAAATTCTTAAGTTTCTATTACGCTCGTCGCCTTACAAACCTGACGCTCAAAAAGTCAACTGGAGAACAAATCACCGCGCGTCGCTTCAGTCGTGCTTTGGCGGCTAACAATGGAAATCTCTAAATGTCTTATCATGTCGGAATTTCCACAGATTTGAACTATTTCTCTTCCTTTCCTTAAGCTGGTCTCTTACCGGCTACGTGGAAGACAAAACGCCTGGCCCCGGTTGTTCAAAAGGAGGATAGCGCTATCCACCGGATAAATCACTATCCAGTGGATACGTATTAACAAAATTCTTTGTTTTATCCGCTGGATAGTGATTTATCCGATGGATAGAGCTATCCACCTTTTGAACAACTGGGCCCTGTTGGTTTATCCACACTTCAATCGCGTTGTCGAAGTTTATCTTTTGACCGCGACCTGATCTAAGAATCAACCTTACACCAAGTAAACGGCGTTATGCCAATCGGTGCTTCGAGATGGCACGAGGCCTAGCTCTGGTCCGTGATCCGAGCCCTGGTCTCTGCCGTCGCGTTGTTTCCTTAGACAAGAAAGTTTACTTCACGAAGTCTCTCTCCATCCAGGTGTATAGATGGGTTACGACGACGTAATGCTGGGGGTAACCCTGCGATGGACTAGGATCCCATCCAGTGGGGAGTGGCAAATGTGATACAGTTGCCCGAATCGGATTGAGTTCCGGTCGCATGGGTTTCCTGTGGCTCGTGTGCCCAGCCTGTGCCGGGCTTGTGTGCGACTTTATTCGTTACCTTTTTTCGGCTATTTTTCCCAAGATAACTTAGAAGCGTTGTGTGGTTTCGCGTGCGTAAGCGCGATATCAAATTTTCTTTATTCTCCTGCGTTTTTATCTCCCCCGCTCGAAGAGTGTTTGGTGTTTAAGATTTTCTTTATTCGCTTTTCTCTTAGAAAACAATAAAACAAACAACATAACAATGGACCCTAGCCCTAAAAACAATAGAGGTGCATCTCATCCTGGTCGAATGAAATTAGAGGTTCCGAAGAGGTGCAGGCCTACTGCTGAGCAGACCTGCACCTTTCGTAACGCCTCATAGGATAGGCTAAGAAAACAATAGAACAAACAACACAACAATGGACCTTAGTCGTAGAAACAATAGAGATGCACCTCATCTCTGTGCATTTTTAATGCAATTATAATGAATGGAAAAAACAGAAACAACTATTCAATAAAATCATCTGTCCTTTACCATCGGGAGTCTTTCTCCACGTGCCTGTACGAACACTTATTTAATTTCCAAGATACTACCTGTCAGGAACCTTTTCATCTGTCCGTGCACAATCAATCTTGTTTTTGAAGGTTCTTGATGTTTTTGTCAGCTGTTTTACAAGGCAATTTATTATTCGTTTCGGCTTCAATCGTTCGGTATCTGAGGGCAGTATGTCTTATTTTTGATCCCGTTTTCGATACCTTTCTTCGTCGTAATCTTCTTCCTTGTATACACATTAGCTAAGCAGCTTATACCACACTGTTGGAAATCGAAGTTTATAGCTTCCGATACCTTCCTTTAATAATATAATCACTTTTTAATCCTTCCCTAAATCCTTCCGGGGAGTCTGTTACCCGGGGGGGTACTCGCATATGGGAGTCCCCTCCCCGGGGGTCTGTTACTTCTCTGTTGATTTATCTTCCCTTCCGTCTCTTCCGTTGGGTGTAAAGACGCCAACTTGATAACACCTTTTCAGCCATATTAAAAGGAGAAAATGTTACATTGTTCTACCATGGTTGGAAGAGAACTCCTAAGTGATCAATGGATAATTTCTCCTTACCGACTCAATGCATTGTCATACAGATAGATGGTGGGAATAAAGGAATTCATAGATCAGGAGAATTTTTATAACGTCCCGCGATTTCGTCTTATAATATGAATACTTTGTCAAGCTACCATGTGAAGGGAACGGAGAAGTTTTACCACCAAATTGTAGGACGTAATAGTTCTAAATTCTTGGCTTCTCGCCAACATGATCAATTAGAACTCAAAGGGTCTATATAATCAATTTTCCGATATCACATACTAGATCTAAAAATAATGTTCCGGTTTTATTAACAATTGATATTTTTGTGCACTGAAACTATTAATTGGCGCCTGTGGCTCCAGATGGCCGGAATGGAAATGGTGCAGAAATCGATAAAGCAATGGCTGTGGTCTTACTTGAAAAATTCGCTTAATATCTTTCTCTTGATGTTCAAAGAGCGTTTTTTGCTATAGAAAAGGTAGTTATCAATCATTTTAGCACATGTGTGAATCATATCCTCGTTTCATAGGCCCTGTAATTGTTGAATGTAATAATCACTTGTCTGTAACTCGTTGTGGTCGACTTAATGCGTTTCTATTTTAAACCTTGTTTCAAATTCCTCGGAACGGTGTCTGAGAGATTACGATAACCCGGCACGAAAGCTTGACTAATTAACAGGCGTGGTTGAGCTTGGAAGAAAAATAGATTTCAAATTTCATTGTGCAAACTGCTAAAATTCAAACATCGACAAATGAAAGTTATGTTCAAGAGCTTTTATTTGTAAGGTCACACTGTAGGATTTCATCACAGTTTTAAAATCTGGAACCACCTTGTGTAGCAAAGTTAGCAACACCACAGGAAAGTGCTGTTCAATAGCTTTCATTTGAATGGTCACACTTTAGGATTTCATCCACAGACTCAAAAGTTAGAACCACCTTGTACAGCATAATAAACAGTACCACAGGAAAGTACTGCTCAGTAGCTTTCATTTGAATGGTCACCCTTCAGGATTTCATCCACAGACTCAAACGTTAGAACCACCTTGTACAGCATAATAAAAGTATAATAAACAGCACCACAGGAAAGTACTGCTCAGTAGCTTTCATTTAAATGGTCACACTTTAGGATTTCATCCACAGACTCAAAAGTTAGAACCACCTTGTACAGCATAGTAAACAGCATCTGAATGGTCACACTTTAGGATTTCATCCACAGACTCAAAAGTTAGAACCACCTTGTACAGCAAAATAAACAGTACCACAGGAAAGTACTGCTTAGTAGCTTTCATTTGAATGGTCGCGCTTTAGGATTTAATCCACAGACTCAAAAGTTAGAATCACCTTGTACAGCAAAATAAACAGCACCACAGGAAAGTACTGCTCAATAGCTTTCATTTGAATGGTCACACTTTAGGATTTCATCCACAGACTCAAAAGTTAGAACCACCTTGTACAGCATAGTAAACAGTACTACAAGAAAGAACTGCTCAGTAGCTTTCATTTGAATGGTCACACTTTAGGATTTCATCCACAGACTCAAAAGTTAGAACCACCTTGTTCAGCATAATAAACAGTACCACAGGAAAGGACTGCTCAATAGCTTTCATTTGAATGGTCACACTTTAGGATTTCATCCAGCGACTCAAAAGTAAAAACCACCTTGTACAGCAAAATAAACAACACCACAGGAAAGTACTGCTCAATAGCTTTCATTTGAATGGTCACACCACAGGATTTCGTCAACAGACTCAAGTTAGAACTACATTACATTCTCCATAATTGACTTCAGTAGCATTAGGACGGATTATTCTTGTTTCGGCTAGCTCGCGCGTGCTGAAAAGAATTATTTTATCTCGTGTTCCATATATAGCATCGTGTGGTTATTTTTATGCGTCATAATCGTAGACGGGTATTGTCTGTTGAGTCTGTAGACACTGATGTTTCTTTTCAACCTTCTTCATGTCGAATCACACCACGGGAATCACACCTGTATTTTGCGATTTTTTCTGGTTGTCAAGTGAAGTTAGCTTCAGTCACGGTTCTTTCCAAGTTTCACATTTTTCAAATACTTTAGGCGAATAATACAATAGAGCTCAGGCGACTACAAAACTTTTAATGACTGTTGCGTTCGCCCAAAATAAAACTTGGCGAATAGACTGAATTTCACTTGTTTTGTAAAGTGATATTAAAAAAGTATCATTACTTCATGAGGATGAGGCAGTCCCTTGGGAAAGCAATTGCTTTCATTTGAATGGCCACAATTTCGATTTTCATGTACAGAAGGAAAACAAATCGAGGTTTTAATCTACAGCCATCTAGGAGTGAAAAAGCGAAGGGAAAATTTATTTTTTATTTGCTTTTTTTTACCCCCAAAATATTTCAAATTCAATATTTTACTCCGTTGACCTTTCGGTGTTGTAACTTTTGTTCCCGTAGTTGATACTTGAGTTTATTTTTGATTTTTTATTCCTTACTTCGCTTTAGGCATTCTTTAAATTGCACTTTAATATCAACATGTTTTTGTTTTACAACCGCGTTTTGACGAGAGCAAAAAAAAGAAAAGAAACATTTATAATGGCCTTATTGTTGTTTTATGGACGTACGTAAAGTATCAAATGACATAGTTGAAAGGTGGTCGAATTGTTCTCGTTGTTTCGAGAACACAATACTTTCGTCGGTCGGTAACACTTACGTCTGGTGCTCTTAAAAGCTGCAGTAATGTTTTCTCGCTCGATACTCGAGCGGCGCTTTTTAGAAAGCTTGCTTCACCGAAAGAACAGCTACAGCTTTTTGTTTGAGTAATCAAACATAACGTGTCCCACACAAATTTAGCTCGCCTCGAGAAAGGAGCAGTGCCGCTAGGCAAGCAGTTGTGGTTCGGTTGATAGCTGTGAATATAAAATTGTAAATCACAATGGATTTTACACGCTTAATAAGTAGGAGACTCTCTTCAACCCGGAGAGATATCAAAAGCACGTTAACAGGTTTGTGTTTAGATGATATAAAGCATTATTTAGAGTACCATTTATTTTTCTCCTGTGGTGTGCACATTACCGTGTTAAAATCCATCGCGCGTGTCCAGATGTAATATTAAGATCTGCTTTGCACTCAAGCAGAAATGAATGATCCGTGGTAATCCATTCTCACAGTGTTAGTTGTTATGTCTGGATTATGTTGCGTTATGGATTCGTGTTTTTTCTGTTAATTGAATTGAATGTCTAGCTGAAATTTTTCGTTTCTGTTGCCGGTTTTAATATATTTGTTGAAGTTTATCAGGAATCTTTTATTAGAGGAAGTTTTTGAGATCTTTGACCTTGAATGACTTGAATTTAGTGTCGCGTTACGTTTCATAATTCAAGGCAGTTTATTCGAGTTTGTACATATGGAGAAAAAATGTTGATAGTTCTGTGAGATGATTACTAGCTTTTACTGTCAGACGTTGCAGAAAGCTGTTGTTTTTCTTAGCTCTTTTTCATCGAGTCTGTCACTATAATTAGCGTGTCTTTCAAAATGTCAAAAATGTCGTCAGAAAATATGTGTTTGAAATGAACTTACCTGGTTCTAGTTACAATTGGGCTGTTTAGCATTCCTCTAGTTTTCTACATTACTCGAGAAAGTAACAGTTATTTCTTAACCTTAAAAGAGTTACAAATGATAACATCGGTTAATTTGTACTTGAGAAAAAATGTAAAAAGAACGCCTTTAGAATTCTATCAGTCCACACAGGAACTATCCACGCACACACACGAGGCGACGAGTAGCGGCGACCAAGTCGCCTGTAGTTGTTCACATGAAACTGGTTGCAGTAGCATGCTCAGCTTGCAGCGACTGATTCGGTTTTTCATTGCTTTTTTCTTTTATTTGGTCGCAACGACTAGTCTCGCAAGCAGAACACACGAGATGACGAGTTGCAGGGACAATTTGATTTGGCCTTTGGTTGTTGAATTCTTTTATTATTTTGGTCGCAGCGACTGGAGATTACATGTACCGCAACTAGCCTCCGAGACCAGTCGCTTCAATTTAAACCAGTTTGAATTTGTGCGACTTGTCGCCCTGTGTGTGCCGACCTTAAAAATTAGTCAAGATAGAACGGCCATGTACAGCCAGCACCGTCGTAAAATATTCTTGAATTCAATAGTTTTTATTCGCCGACTTGAACAACCACTTTATAAATACGTGAATCGAATGAACGCGGTTAAAGTGTATCTACCATTGAACGTGGAAACTTTGCCGGCCGGTTTCTTCTTCGGTTTTTTTTATTTGTTTGAGAATTGTTCTCGCATTCTTAATTCTTATCGAAACTTTCCTTCCGTTTCCCTTTGTCTATTTTGACATCTAGGCGAGGGAAGCGATCGTCATCTTCTTAACTCTGTTTCTCGCGTAGACGTTTCGAGCAACTTTTCGCACACATTCGAGTACTTTTTGTAGCTATTTTAGTTTATATCTGGATTATATACACTTTGTTAACTCTTTCTTTTGATTTTCGAATCGACAATTACATGCATATGCGTGATAAGCTGACTGTATTGACAGGCAGATTTACAAACTGTCATGCATTAGGTGGAGAACTCGTTCATATTGTTTACTTTTCATACTTGTTTGTTTTCGTTTGCTTATTTCTTTTTAGCCTAAGCTTTTGTTATTAAAATGCCCCCCTTGATGTTCTTCGCTATCTTTGCCTGATTCTTTATCTTGTTTAGCGTGCTTTTAACACGTTTCACTTGTTATACGGCCACTTTATCCGATGTTTAATATTTCAAAAAAAAAAGAGTCTGAGAACTGTTCTAACGTTTGACTGGGTGAAATCTTAAAGTGCGACCACTTAAAATGAAAGCTACTGTTGAGAAGTGATGTCCTGTGGTGCTGTACAGTGTGCTGTCTTTTGGTGCTGTACAAAGTTATAGGCCTTTATCACGCGGTGGCCATGTTGACTCCCCGGAGAATAAAATGCTTTGTTTTTGCCCGCTCAGCCTCGCAGTGAAAAAGTTGAAAACGAGGTTGGGCGGGCAAAAAATCTTTTGTTTTTATACAGAATGGCGGGGCGTGATAAAGGCCTCTTCCAACTTCTGCCTAAAGTGTTTTGAAATTGAAATTTTGTAAAGTCAACTTAAACTTTACCGGGTAAAGTTAAGGTTTGTCTAAACCAAACTCGCCAGCTTAGTTCATTGTATCATTACTCTCACCCTTCCAATCTGTCTCAGGAACTCTTGACATGCGGTTTTCCTTCATCTCGCTCTTATCTTTTTGTTTATTTTAATTAAAACCCTTAGAAACCCCAACATTGAAATATAACCTATCTTTCTCAGTGTCCAAGGTTTGTTGAGAATCTTGTGCCACATCACTGACACTTATTCCAACATTTTCTGCTCGGTATCTTTATTCTGGTCACCTGTTATTGCTTGCTGGTTTATCTTCTCCTTTTGAATTAAACGATTATCAGACCAAAAAGGCGTCATTTTGATAAACGCTAATTCAAGGGCGTACTTCGGGTGCTTTCTGGGTATGCGGGTGTTATTCCCTTCTTTGCTTATCTTAATCTGTTGTTGGATTGTAGCATCCTACGCAGATGTTTGGTTTCATCACGTACTCCTTCCCCATGACCATTGCGAGGGGACAGACTGGTTTATTTAAATCCTGTTTTCTTCCTGTCTGTACTGTTGATTACACTCAACAAACTGTTCTTACCTTTGATGTAATGATGTAATCAGTCATGACCCTTCAAATGAAAGACATTGAGCAGAACTTCCCTGCGACACTGTTTATTATGATATATTGGATAAAATCCTAAACTGTGATAATTCAAATGAAAGCTATTGAGCAGTAACTTTTTGTGATACTGGTTATTATGCTGTACAAGGTGGTTCTAACTTTTGAGTATGTGGGTGAAATCCTAAAGTGTGACCATTCAAATGAAAGCTATTGAGCAGTACTTTCCTGTGGTACTGTTTAATTAAATAAATATTATAATGTACATGCTGGTTCTAACCTTTGTGACTTGGAATGTGATCATAATGTGTGTCCCATTAAATGAAAGCTGCGGTACTGTTTATTATGCTGTGCAAGGTGGTTCTAGCCTTTGAGTATGTGGATGAAATTCTAAAATGTGACCATTCAAATGAAAGCTACTGAGCAGTACTTTCCTGTAGTGCATTTTATCATGCTGTACATGGTAAATCTTACTTTTGAGAATGAAGATGAAATTCTTGTGTTTAACCATTCATATGAAAGCTATCGGGTCCTTTCGTGCTGTTTATTTGTATTAATGGTGAGAACTTATTTTCTCCATTGTTTCCACAAGTGGCATTTGCATCAGGGATGACTCAAACGCTGTCTGTACTAGGTTCCTACAAACCAATCTCTTGGAGTTTTGCTCTTAAGGCATAAGCCTTCTCTTTCCTAGTTTTGTTTTCTGATCGTGCCAATTAGTTTCCCTTTTATATTTGACCTTGAAAGAGTAAAGGTGGTCCATTGCTTTCTCAACTGGACTTCCATTGTTTTCTTCTCCAGGAAAAAAAAGCAACCGTTTATTTCTGTAATCCTCTCTACATATACACTGTCCTACTTATTCAGGTGACTTACCAGCCTATTCGGAACAGTGACTCGCAAGGATGGTGTGCGCTTTCAAAGCTGCCATCTCTGGTCTTTTCTGCAAGACTTGTGTTGTCTACCACGTGCTTCTCAGGCACGCCCTCCTTCAACCTACGTGGAACTGCCCGCCATACGTACGTTTGTGTGTTTTATTGTTAATCATTGATCTTATTTCCTATAGATGGCATGCCACTAGGCCCCCCTGTCTTCATACAACACCTGACGAATTGCGAGATCATTGAAAACAGCGCCGCCAGATTTGAGTGCAAGGTCAGTGGTAACCCAGAACCAGAAGTAGAATGGTTCAAAGATGGCCGCCTGCTGAAAGAAAGTAAACAACTCACGTTTCTCTACGATGACAACGACAACTGCAAGCTGATCATCACCAAAGGCACTGCAGCTGACGCCGGAGAATACACCGTGGTTGCTGAGAACCCTCACGGCAAAGTATCGAGTACCGCACGACTACTTATCGACACGGGGTCGACGGACGACGAATCTGAGTCCGAACTTTCTGAGCAGTCCGGATCGGAAAGCGAAGAAAAGACGGTGAAGGCAAAGGAAGAGAAGATAACGAAATATTACACTGTTCAAGACGAACTCGGTAAAGGACGATTCGGTGTCGTTTGCAAGTGCATTGACAATAAAACGGGTCGGGCTTATGCGGCCAAGTTTATTAAGTGCAGTACGCCTAAGGACAGACAAGACGTCATTCATGAAGCGGATATTATGAATACTGTTCGGCACAAGCGCTTGTTGAGGCTTCAAGACTTTTTTCAGACCCCAACCGAGATGATTCTCGTCATGGAACTCGTAACTGGCGGAGAACTCTTCGAGAAGGTTGTAGAAGACGAGTTCATCTCGGAGATTGAAGTCTCGAATTATATGAAGCAAATTATAGAGGGAATCCAGCACATGCATCAACGAGAAATCCTTCATCTCGATTTAAAGCCTGAAAACATCATGTTAATTCGGCCCGAAAGCAAACAAATCAAGCTGATCGATTTTGGCCTTGCCAGAAAATACAACCCCAAGGAAAACCTTAAGGTTATGTTTGGAACACCAGAATTTGTAGCCCCAGAGGTCATCAAATACGAGCGTATCACCCCTGCCACGGACATGTGGTCTATTGGTGTTATTGCATATATCTTAATGAGCGGTCTGTCGCCGTTTATGGGAGACACAGATGCGGAGACATTGACGAACGTTCAACTAGCGGAGTGGGATTTCGATGATCCTGTATTTGATGAGATCTCGGACGAAGCGAAAGACTTCATCAGCAGTCTTCTTGTTCTAGGAGCGAGGAAGCGAGGGACTGTCGACCAGTGTCTGAACCATCGCTGGTTCAAAATCAAGAAGGACAAAGGCAACAAACTCATCAAGACAGATCGTCTCAAGGCGTTCACCGCGCGAAGAAAATGGAAACGAGCCATCACTGCGATCCGAAGCACGAACTTTCTGAGCCGCATTCTCGGAAGCCGAGGGGCCGATGACAAGAAGGGAAGTGGGGGTGGAGGTGGTGGTTTGCTTGCCCGGGTTAAAGCAATGCACGCGGCTGGAGTACAAGGTCCGGAGGGAGGTGCCCCACCGGCATCGTCACCTTTCCTTTCGCCTGCTTCGGCTGCGTTCAGTACAAGCAATAGCTTTACTACAGTTTCCGTTACTGAAAGGACACGAGTACAAGGAGAAGAAACTGTTACGAAAACAGAAACAGTGACCGAGACGAAAAGTGGGGAAAACAACAGTGGAAACACGAAAAACAACAAAAACAACAACAAGAAACGGTGACGACGCGGAGGAAGAAACTAGCGTCACAACCGAAGAAATCGAAAATGGTTAGCGTCAATTTACCGTCAATTAGTCGTCACATAAATGAAAATTAAAAATATGAAATCAGAAAGGCGCGAAGACCTTGAAGAAGAAAAATAAGAAGAAAATCCGCCTTAGAAAAAAAATCATATACGCAGTGTTGTTTTGTTGTCGTTTTTGTTTTAACATCATTTTACTTTTCAGGTTCCACGTAAGTACCGGGTACCCAACAGGAGTGCTATACTTTTCTTTTCTTTTTATTTATTAATATTATCTTGTTTTAGTCATAAATAATATTGTGAAAATCTGGATTAACTGCAAGGTGGTAGAGACAAGATATTCGAAGTCCAGCTAAAAGGTTCCAAATGTTATCCAACGTGGGGCTTTTCAAAATAAGTTTATTTGCTTTGTAGCCTACTAACTGTGTTTTAAAATTTCATTTTGTTGTGCGTCGGTTCAGTTATAGATCACAGATGACGTCAAAATGTGGTGATCACTTATGTTCTTACCTAATTTTGACTGTTCGAGGATGTTTCTCTAATTTCAGCATTTTCCGCGTCAACAAAACTACTTTTGCGCTTCGGTTTCGTCTTTTTCTTTATTTCAGTATTTTTTTTTTTTTTACCTTTTCGATACCCTCACTTGCCCTTTCTGGAATAATCTCGTTCACATTTTCAAAACTGTCCGCCATGTTGGACGAAAAAGAGAAAACAAATTCTCTATGACGTCAGCTGTGCGTCTGTTCTCTAATAGATTATGGGCAATGACCAATCAAAATGCGTGTAGAATTCAGTATATTATACCAGATGAAAGCAAAATCTATTTATGTTGTCCAAAAATCAAGTTTTTCTCAGTTTTGAGCGTCCAAATGTTCTTTGAGACACATAGCTGTTATCAAGTTTTGAGGTATATCTTTTTACTTGTTATCAACATGTTATGTGTGCAAAGAAATGCATGAAGTTTTTTTTAAGACATTTATTTTCTTTGCATTTAATGACAAAAAACTGTCTTTGTGAAAGTTACGTTTGAAGGACTGAAGAACATTACCGACAATGTTATCAGCAGAATTGGCGGAGGTCATTGTTCATCAGTTTCCTCATGTCTTATAATTCTTTCAGAGGCTTTTTGTTTCGACCTTGTCAGTTCAGTCTTATGGCAAATACGTCCAGCTGTGATTTCAAATAAGTTTTCAGGAATGGATTCTTTTAATTCTCATGTTTCATCCGCGCGGGGTAAATTAAATGGCGCTAAGATAAGAAACAAAGGAAACCTTGCGGCGAAATACCTTAAAAGGCAAACTTTTCTGTTCGTTCTATAATCGTCGAAAGTTACTAAAAACTGCATCTAAACCATTCAATATCACCAGGACGCATTTGTAAGTTGATAAAATTTGTATTTGCGTGGTTGCGAGTTTCCAAAGTCATGTACCTGCAAGCATTACAAGCCCACAGTTTGTCTTGTGAAGTTTATCTATGAACAACCTGTTTACTGGAAAAATACTTAACAACTTCAACTCTCATAACTGTTTTGCATTTAGCGCTTTTAGCACTGAAAACTAGATAAATCTTGACAAAGTTGCATAGGTAATGCTCTTGTAAAAAATATTTTGAAGCTAACAGAAAATGTAGCAAGTTTTTACCGACAGATACAAAATGCTACAAAGCAGAGTGTTGCGTGACACGATAATTATTCCGAAGTCGTGCTGTCATCGTAGAGATAAATCATTTAGCTAGAATTATTGTTCATCATAGCTTCCATTCTTCGGTTTTACACGCTGAAGTTTAACTAGTTAAATCCTGCTTCTGTCTCCACCATTCTTTCGGCAATTTTCAACTTTTTGGATACACTTACAACATGTCGAGTGATAAGAGTAAGTGACAGAGAGTTTGTATTTTTTGAACAGATTTCATAGCTCTTAGGCGGCAACCTGTGTTGGTTGCTTGTTGACTTACTTATTCACCGCTCGTGCAGTAATTGTGGATGTCTGTTTAAACTTTAGTGCTGTACAAAAGCTAGTCAATTCTCGCATTTGCTTTAGTTAACCTTGTTTTTTTTTTCGAGTGAGTCCATAGTTTGTATTTTAACAAAATTGACACTGATTGTTTTAATTTTTTTTTGGCCATGAATCGTGGAGTGTTTAAATTGAAGGAAGATGTCATAGAAAATCTGCGTATTTGCCATGGAAAGTCTACGCACTTGAACGTTCGTGCCTGCAACTTCTATTTCAATTATTTTATATTGATCCTTTTGTCACTCGCCAGAACGTTTTTTTTTCCGCTGTACACAGTTTTTGCATAAAGCAATCCGGTTCCAGTGCAGTGCTTAAGTTACTCCGCCCTCTACCGAATTAGTGCTCCATTACTGTATTTTTCAACAGAAAATAAACTACACGCGTTTAATGTTTTAGTGAAAATTCTAAACTAAAAGCTTTATTTGGAAAATTTTATTCCAAGACGTTACAAAATGTCGATCTTTCTTACATATTTTGGTGTTGATTTTAGATTTGAGGAAAGTAATAATGGTTTTAATTATATTTATTTTGTAACTCACTGCACTAAGATTACGGTAAGCGAACCGCCTTTATCCTCTTATCAGTTGTTTTTCAATTTTCATTGACTTGTCTCTTATCTTATTAAATATGTTAAATCTCTTTTTACCAGCTGAGCATTTTTGTCATCAAGCTAAATGCATCGCTTTTATATATATTTATCACCCAAAGAAAAAAATTTCTGAGATCATTGACGTTAAAATTTAGAAAAATACTTGGAAGGAATCTTGAAGTCTGAAAGACTACGACAGTTGTTCGTATTTTAGTAGAAATACTTCGAAATCCTAGCGTCCTATCGAGTGTGTCTTCCTTTAAATGTTTTTTTTTCTGTCTTTGTCTGCTAGGGTTTATGAATAAATAGTTAATGATTGTTTATTCTCTGTGCGGGAAACGTTACTTTTAAATCGTATTTGGTGGATAAAAACAAAAATGTTCTAATAAATTTTGTACTACAAGAATGCACTTGCTTTGCGTGACTTAAACAGCCAGAATTAGCGTGACTTCCTTTAATTTGTGTTTCCACTACCTTACAGTTAGTCATCCGTAGAATCTTTGATAGTTGTTATTTTGGAATATTTGGAACAATAATGGGTTCTTTTTGGTCCGCGAGTGTTCCAACGCCGTTTATGCAAAAGCAGTAATAAGATACTTTTTTCTCTAGTTTAGGCGACATACAGTACAAAACAATTATTTCAGTCTTTTTGTAAAACAGTGAAAGATTATTACTGTTTAGTTCGGTCATTTCATAATCAGTATTCATATGCGTATGTATGTATATAGAATAAACACCATCACAGGGAAGGACTGCTGAAGAGATTTCATTTGACTGGTCACACTGGGATTTCATCCACAGACTCAAAAGTTAGAACAAATGGTACCATGCAAAAGTACTGCTGAAGAGGTTTCATTTGAATGGTCACACCATAGGATTTCATCAACAGACTCAAAAGTTAGAACAAATGGTACCATGCAAAAGTACTGCTGAAGAGATTTCATTTGAATGGTCACACCATAGGATTTAGTCCACAGACTCAAAAGTTAGAACAAATGGTACCATGCAAAAGTCCTGCTGAAGAGGTTTCATTTGAATGGTCACACCATAGGATTTCATCAACAGACTCAAAAGTTAGAACAAATGGTACCATGCAAAAGTACTGCTGAAGAGGTTTCATTTGAATGGTCACACCATAGGATTTCGTCCACAGACTCAAAAGTTAGAACAAATGGTACCATGCAAAAGTACTGCTGAAGACTGGCCACACTGAGATTTCATCCACAGACTCAAAAGTTAAAATCAACTTGTACAGCGTAATAAACAGTACCACAGGCAAGAACTCCAATATAGCTTTCATTTGAATGGTTACACTTTAGGATTTCATCCACAGACTCAAAAGTTAGTACCACCTTGTACAGTCGCATCAGACTCCAAAGTTGATGCCACATCACTCGGGTCTTGGACTAAAAGGATTAACCACTTCACTTTCAGAGTCGAGCCCGTGGTGTAGTTCTAATTTCTACATCTATAGATGAAACCCTTTAGGGTTATAATTGATTTGAAAGCCATCGGCCAGTGTACATTTTCATGGACTTTTTTCACTTCTGAACTTGACAACTACTAGGACGCGAGGGTTAGGGGTGGAATTTGGGGGGGGGGGGGGGGGGGGGGCCGTTGTTCTTCCCCAGTTGCTCGCTCGTTAGTTTTCATGACGCTCGCGCTTCCCTATTTTGTTGTAAAGCTTTGAGATAAAAGAGGGACTGTTTGGAGTTCCGCTTTTTTCTGGGTTTGAATGGTTTCTTTGTAATCATGATTAGGTGGTTCAAGTTTGGCAGGAGCAGCAAATACTCCACAAGCCATCGCGAAGCGCTACGCCTCAGGTGGATTACCACTCAAGCTGGAAGGAGTCGATAAATTCTGGGGAATCAAACACGAACTAGCCAAGTAAGAAAAGATATACATCCACAGTGAAACCTATATTAAATTCAAACATTTAGAAGTAACCGTTAGAGGTAAATGGTAATACACAACATCGCAGTTAAGTGCTGATTGATACCTTACAGTTTAATGGTAGGATTTCGTCCACAGACTGAAAAGCTAAAACCACCTTTTACCGAATGATAAACAGTACCACAGGAAAGAACTGCTTATTTGAGAGGTAAAACTTGTGGGATTTCATCCACAGACTCAAAATTTAGACCATCTTGTACAGCATAAAAAATAGCACCACAGAAAAGGACTTCTCAGTTCGCCACAAGGCAGTGCTCCTCAACAGCTTGTATATGAATGGTCACGCTTAAAAATGATTTTATTTACAGAATTAAAAGTTGAAAGCACCGTTTCTAGCATAATAAACCGTACCACAGGAAAGAACTGCTGATTTGCTTCCATTTGAATGGTCAAACTTTAAGATTTCATCCACTGACTCAAAAGTTAGAACCACCTTGTACAGCATAATAAACAGTACCACAGGAAAGTACTGCTCAATAGTTATACTTTGAATGGTCAAACTTTAAGATTTCATCCACTGACTCAAAAGGTAGAACCACCTTGTACAACATAATAAACAGTACCACAGGAAAGTACTGCTCAAAATACCTTTCATTTGAATGGTCACACTTTTGGATTTCATCCACTGACTCAAAAGTTAGAACCACCTTGTACAACATAATAAACACTACCACAGGAAAGTACTGCTCAAAATACCTTTCATTTGAATGGTCACACTTTAGGATTTCATCCACAGACTTAAAAGTTAAAACCACCTTGAACAGTATCATCAACAGCACCACAGGAAAGTACTGCTCAATAGCTTTCATTTGAATGGTCACACTTTAGTATTTCATCCACAGATGTAAAGTTATAACCAACCTGGATGTCTCTTGTTTGACTCAAGAAAGCGAAGCCTAGGCCATGTTCTATTGGGATCAACCATTTTCGGTTGGTTGGGTTGGTTGGATTTTTTTCGTGTTCTATTGGGAAAAAACCGTTTTCGGTTGGTTTGGTTGATCAACCATTTCAACCAGCTCTGAACCTGGTTGAAATGGTTGAAACCGAAAAAACCGAAAATGGTTGAAAAGTGTTCTATTGGAACGCCTCAACGAATTCAACCAAAACCGGTTTGGGTTGAAACGGTTGTTCCCAATAGAACATGACCCTAAAGTTGATTATGATTGATCCCTATCTTATTGCAGATTTGAATTAAGTAATAACAGTTAATAGGTGAGGCTCACTAAGGTTTATTTTCATGCAACTTCATTAAAGAAAACATCCCACAATACAGTTGGACTCGTTTTTGTAACCAATCAATATAAAATGTATTATGGCAATTGGTAAAAATTCCTTCCCAATATATCTCTCGGCAAGCAGTACTCGAGTGAGCGCGCAACAGGATACCCAAGAAATTAGCCGAGCGCGTGTGTTGGTGAGCGTTGTTGATAGTCAACGGAAAAGTACATTAAACTCGATGTCATTTCTGGTGTGAGTTGTGTTTGTAAAGGTGGAATATATGTTGATTTTGCTATGTTTCTTCCCAGGGGGCGTTTCTCAGTAATCAAACGCTGTTTAGACGCCAAGACAAAGAAGCCATTTGTAGCTAAGATCATCAAGTATGATGACGATACGGACCGGGATGACACGCTACAGGAATTCGACATCCATCGCAGCATAAAAGGCGACAAGGTCGTCATGTTACGTGACGCATTTCTCATGAGGAGATATCTCGTCCTTGTTATGGACTTGTAAGTATGAAAGAAAGACTGTGTGAACCATAGGGAAGGCACAGCCTTATTTATGTCCCATGTGCAAATGGAATAATACACTTATCCGCTGTTTTCATGGTAGTGGAAAGTGAATTGGGTATAATTACGTTTTGACCATGTGCGTTCCCTGTGCATGAACTGGCATAATTGGACTATGAAGTAACCAACAAAACGTATCACATCTGACCAATCACCAAACCTGGTGAAAAAACGACCTCATTTACCAAACAAGGCAGTAACTAGAGACGTAACACCATCAGTTCTGTTCATGGGCACTGAGGCGTTGGCATCTTGTTGCACTTCTGGCTATACCAGCAATCCAGCCGTCTTTTTTGGTAGTTTCTTGGTGTTGCGGATGGTGTGATCACCAAATGACGTAAAACAGTAGATTCAAAAGACACTGAACAATACCCACACCACAACACAAAAGCTAACCAGCAATGGCTTCCGCAACACCAAGAAACACCCCTTTTTTGCCAAATTTCATTTCGTCAATTACTGAAAGACAAAGACCGCCATATAAACGTAATACTGAAGAGCTTTCATTTGAATGGTCACACCGAGATTTTTTAATCACAGACTCGGAAAGAACTTTCTTATGCATCAGTTAAGTACTAGTCAGTGGCTTTCATGCGAATGGTCAAACCCTTTAACCCAAATCAAAATTCAAGAAAAATCCCAAATTTAGTTTTGTAAAATATTGAAAAACAAATGGTACCATGCGAAAGTACTGCCAAAGAGGTTTCATTTGAATGGTCACACCATAGGATTTCATCCACAGACTCAAAAGTGAGAACAAATGGTACCATGCAAAAGTACCGCTGAAGAGGTTTCATTTGAATGGTCACACCATAGGATTTCGTCAAGAGACTCAAAAGTTGGAACTACACTACATGTTTTCAGAATTGACTCTGGGAGTGAAAGGGTTAACATCTGTTGCATTTCACTGTCTCACAGATTGGAAGGACAAGATATCCTCAGTTTTATTGCATCCAAACCCAGACCGAATGAAGAGGACATCTGCTTTGTAACTCGTCCTCTGCTCGATGTAGTGAACTATCTTCATGGCCAGAAAATAGTTCATTTAGACATACGGGTGAGTCGGACAATATTGATAATACCGTCATGAGGTTAACTTCTGTGAATTGCAAGAAGTTATGCCACTGAGAAAAATCTTATCTCAACACTTGTGAAGACATATATGCTATCATATTATCGTAAAATCGTTTTTCCTTCGATATGTTCCGACATACATGGAGGCAGCAAATCTGCAACTTGTGTCCTCCATCGGAAACAAGTGATTTTACATGTTCTAATTATATTGTTTGATTTTTATTTTATAGCCTGCTAACATTTTCATTGCCAAGAGCAACCTCGCCCTGAAGCTTATCGACTTTGGCAGCGCTCGTCGTATTAAGAACTGGCAAGAAGGCGACATGCTGGCTATTGTTAGCTATGCTGCTTTTACAGGTGGGATGCGGTGATAGACCGGTCTTCAATTGAGTGTCGGAAAATAATTTTGCAATTGCTTTGGCTTTACACGTGTTTTCCCCGCACGCGTTTTCCCGCGCTTGGCGCTGGCTACTTGTATTTGCTTCGAGTTCTGATTGGTTCGTTGGATTGTCTGTGAGTTCTGTGATCGGTCAGAGTAATTACTTTGGATTTCATTTCACGTCACTCGATTGAAATAATTCTGTCACATTTGAAGTGACAAGAAAATGACAAATATGAATTATTTGCGAACAATCCTGGACATAGGTCCATAGACTTATAATTTATCTCACTAGAACTGTTTGTCTTTTTCAGCCCCGGAGCTGTTGGACTTTGCTCCCGTGAGTGGTGGTGCGGACATGTGGAGCATAGGGGTACTTGTATATGCTCTGTAAGTATTTTATGCGTCCTCACGGTAACTTTTTGCGCCGTAACGGTTCGTTTACACAGGCGATTTTTTGTGCAATTTTTGTCTTACATTTTTCGATACAATTTGTCGCGCACAAGTTGTGTCTTTACATCGCGTGTATGAACTAGCGGCAATTGGGGCGCGATTTACCGAGCGAAGTCGCAGAGGTTAACCGATGCAACTTGGCGGCGATTTTTGGGAAATCACACTGAGCAAATCGCAGCAAAGATCGTACCCGAATCGCACAGAAATCGTCGCAAGTTTAGACTTGCGACAAAAGTTGCACTGAAGAGCGCGACAAAAATCGCATTTGTAAACAGGCCTTAAAGAGTGGAAAAAATGTAATTCAAGAAAAATCCCATATTTTATTTCGGAAGTATTGTACCAAACGAAAGTACTGCTGAAAAGCTGTCGCTTGAATGGTCACACATTAGGATTTCATCCACAAAAGTAAAAGTGAGAAACACCTTTAGTATCCAACGTTTGACTTTAGGAGTGAAATAGTAGTTTTTTGTATTTTGTTCGTCCTGCTCAAAACCAACATTAGCCCACCAGCCACAGCAAGTTTAGTTTTTCTTTAAGGTTTTGTTTTTTCGCAACGCTTTGTGTTCAAGCAACACTGAGGACTTAACCCATCAGTCATGTTTTGTCGTCATATTTTGTAGAATGAGTGGAGTCCTTCCGTTTGCTGTGGAAAGCGGGGAAGATGAGGATGAGGACGAGAAAATCGGTGAAGCAGTCAAGAAAGGCAAATGGACGTTTGAATCCAAGGCGTTTTCTCGATGCACCTCAGAAGTGAAAGACTTTATCACTTCTCTGATGTCTTTTGACGCTAAGTAAGTCGCAGCGATGTCTCCCTACGAGTAGAACTGCTTTACTCCTAAGAGTCCCAAAATACAATTTTAAAAATTCTCAAATTTCATTTTGTAAAATATTGAAAACAAATAGTACCATGCAAAAGTACTACTGAAGAGGTTTCATTTGAATGGTCACACCATAGGATTTCATCAACAGACTCAAAAGTTAGAACTAATGGTACCATGCAAAAGTACACGCTCAAAAGTTAGAATCTACGGACAAAATACACAGCCATTTCCATTCTAGAGAAACAGCACCAACTCTGAGCCTTCGAGTGACATACCGTTCGCTATTTGCCTTGTGATATTTCAAATATTGTTTAACTGAACGTTTTTTCTTCCTTCAGGAAACGCCCTGCTGCTGAGGCTGCCTTGAAACATCCCTGGATTCAGGTAAATTGAAACAAAGCTGCTGGGTTAACAAATTCACTGAAAAGTGACCACCCGACCGCACCCGCCTTATAAGCGGGATTTTACGGTATTAGGGGGTGTTTACATGACACCGGGGCGACTTTCGCGCCGGGGCGAGTTCATTCCGGTTCCCTCACCGGGGCGAGAATTTCACTCCGGTACGAGATTTCGCAACGGTATCATGTAAACGTGAAACGACCACTCTTTTCGGTGTGAAATCGGTTTGCAGGTACACTGGAACGGGTAGCGCATGCGTAATTTTTATCAATGCAAGATGGCTTCGTCAGCTTCAACACGTTGGACGTGGGATGATGAAAAAACTGACGCGTTGCTTCTCGCAGTACGAAATTATAAACGTCAAAAACTTGGCGAAGGTATAGAATGTGGGAGCACATCCGGAAGTCTCTTGGAGAAAAATGGGAAACTGATTTTGAAAGGTCGAACCATCGAGTCCAATGAAACCGCTTGATTCAGTTTTTATGTAAACATGGTATGAAATGTCCCAGTCATCATGTAAACGCGATACGAATTCACGAAGCATCCCGGTATGAAACTCGCGCCGGTGCGAGTTTTCCCATGTAAACACCCCCTTAGTTAAATTAGTTTGTAGCACCTCTGACCAGCCCAATATCGAGATGAGGCTTGTCGAAACTGAAACTGAAACTTTGGTATTTTTCCATTTTTTCAGGGTGACAATTTGCAGAAACGTCGCTCTTCAGACGTGAACAGCGGCAAGCTCAAAGATCTTTCTCAACAACTTATGAAGAAGGTAAGTAATAAACTTTTAAAGCCACGAAGTAATCATAAAATCATAATTAGTTGATTATGTGTAGTGACACAGCCATGGAGTATTTGCACATGCACTGACGGTGCTATGGACTGGCATCCCTTCCAGGGTGGGGTGGGGGGGGGGAGTGGTAATACATTGGAGTCCCGTTATCTTGAACCCCGGATATCAAGAACTTCCCGTTATCTCGAACTTGACGCCGCGTCCCGTGGACTTGCGTTAGTGTATCACTGTAATTTTTCCCTGGATATCTCGAACCCTCGATATCTCGAGAACCCCGGCGTTAATTCGAACCAAATTTGTATTCCCGAGAGATAGTTTTCTTGCAATTTCACCTCTGATATCTTGAACTAATACTGTACGAGAGCAAGACATCTGGATTTTAATCATGAGGCTTCTAAATTACAAGTATCGATTGCTCTGTTGCACCTATACAGTACTGTACATTGTGACAAAAATATTTATCTAACTTCGTACTGCAATGAGTAGCGCGTACGCAGTATTACTTTCAGTAGAAGAAAGTGAATGAAACATGACGCCAACTTCGTTATCTCGAATCTTTTCACTGGTACCCAGGAGGGGGCCGCCACTTCGGCGAGTTATCCTTCGTGTGTTACAGCAATGAGTTATCATATGGTGAGTTGCAAGATCTCGAATGTCAACATCTTGCCGGCAAGATCTTGAATTTTCAGGGACCGCCAATTCGGTGAGTTAACCTTCGTGAGTTACAGCAGTAACTTATCATATGGTGAGTTGCAAGAGGAGGTTCGAGATAACGGGATTCCATTGTACTCTCGTTTGCATTATTTGACGGAAACTGGATTAAGGTGCAGAGGCACCTAAATTCCATTTATTCGCCACTTGAGATCGGTGTTATCAAATTATCTCCTTAAAGGCCCACTGTCAACCAGTCGGCTTTGCGGTCGTTTGTTTTTGTTTTCAAATGACGAGCTCGCTCGTGATTGGCTCTTTCGGGAATTTTCGACTGCGTTAAATTCGCAATGCATTTTGTGTGACAGTGGGCCTTTAACGTTTGAAGCAATCGAAAAATGCTGTGATAGGTTTGTAGATGAATGGTATGTACTGCTTTATGAAATGTTTGGCCATTTTCACTGAGTAGTGTGGGAGGAAAAGAAAAAAGGGGGGAGATTTGTGAAATTTAGAAAAATAAGAGATATTAAAGATTGAACGAAGTTTTGAAGTTAGAATATGAAGTTATTAATAAGTAGGTAAAGTCTAGATTCCATAGCTCAGAAGGAGGTCGGACACCTTATTGAGACTTATATAACGGAATAACTGGTTAGCTTTCAGTTAGGGTTAGGGGTAGCAGTTTATATAGTTAAATTTAGGACTAAGCAGCCCGAAAAGCCAGGTGGTACAGTGGTACGGTAGGCTATGCAAGCCTAAGCCTAGCTGAGGTCACAGGTTCAATCCTGAGTGGGGATTTTAGATTTTCTTTTTTACACTTATAAATTTATTGAAAATATAATTCTAAGTGTGGACATTACGTTATATAATTCTCAATAAATGTCCGACCTCCTTCTGAGCTATAGAAGGTAGACTCTACCTAATAAGTAGGTGGACGCGAAAACAGTCCTCCATCAAACTGAGGTGCTCTTGCGTGGTTAACAACTGTTTGGTGATGCCTCTTTTTTATTTTCTTTTGCGTTGTCTAGGACAAAGAAGATGTGATCTCTGCATCTTGTGTCCTGAGGACTTTCAGTGAGGACCCTTATGACTCACCGGACTCAGACGAGGAGTAATTTTCTGTACCTATCGGAAAAGGAGCCGAAAAGGCACCCTCCCATGCATGTAGCAGTAATCGTGCACCAGTTATCTACAGCTTCCGTGACTTATTTTAGTATAAACTTAGGTAGCTTTAATTACAGCATTTTGAAAGTGAATTTGTAATCATTATTAAAATAAATTTAACGCGTATACTATTCTTGGTATTTTTGTATGGACTTTTTCGGCCGCAAAGAGTATTTATTTCTGTAGGATGTGTACTAACAGGCGGCGATAAAAGGTAGTTTTGTATGTTATTGTGACAGTTTACGGTAGATTATTTCCATATTTTTCTAATTAATTTTGTTACCTTTTCGATTATAATGGATAATAGTAGTGATATTGGAATTTAAATGGATGTGGTGTCGCGCTAATCGCGCTTAGAATTCTTCCAATTATATTGTCGAATGCTCAGTGGTATATCGTCGAATATTCAGTAGTATTCGTGTGGCGGAATCTCGCTCAGTCCGCCATCATTGTCCCATGATTTAAGAACGATTTTTTTTTGTCGGTATTTAATTTTGTCGTGCATTTTATGAACAAATAAATCTAATAAAATATATTTTTCCAAGTCTAGTTCTGATTTTATTGTTGGTGCTGTTCAGGTGAAAGTTATAATTCTTTTTTTCTTTATTGAGTGAATTATAGTAAAACAAAATTGCTTTTATTACCCACCTGCCCCACAAACTCCATTGCGTCTTCTCATTCGAGACAGTGGGGGATATAAGGGGGGGGAGTCCCCCTGATCAGTTGCATTTTGTAACTCTGTTCTAGACTTGACACCAAACATCCCTACCCTATTCCAGACTCGCATGTGTCAACAAAGTTGCCGCGATAAATTCCCCCCTCCCCCCCGGGGGGGGGGTACCCTCATATATAAGCTATACGGGTATGTGCCGCTGTGAAGGGTATGGTTTTGAAGTAGTTTAGTGTGGGATAGAGTATAGAAATCAGAGAGTTTTGGTCTAGAATAGGGTATCATTTGCCCGGAAACTGATCAGTGGTATGAAGAATGACGTCTAGAATAGGAAATTTAAGGCCTAGGGCAAACGTCGAACTTAACATGTGCCGAATCTAATTCAAATGAGCAAGAACAATAGATTTTGCTCATTTGCATTAGATTCGGCGCATGTGAAGTTCGACGTTTGCCGTAGGCCTAACTCTGAACATCTTCTCCTCTTCTTCTTCTTTTTCCACTTGTGCTGTTCTGGTAAATCCTGTCTTCTTTCCTTCACAACGTTTCGGCAATCCTGCCCTCTTCAGGTGTCTTGTTGCGCGTTAGCTTTTCCGTCTAATATCTATACGTTTGTCTTTGCTACACTTGTGGTAGCGGATTTTTGTGGTAGCGGATTTTTTTTTCGGGCAGGATTGCCGAAACGTTGTGAAGGAAAGAAGACAGGATTTGCCAGAACAGCACAAGTGGAAAAAGAAGAAGAAGAGGAGAAGATGTTCGTACAGACTTCCACGGTGGCCCACTTGAAGAACTTATCAAGAAGTTTAACTCGGAAGAGAAAGAAAGTGTGACGTTGTAAGATACTGTTTTAATCAGCGTATATTTGACTGTAATGGTGATATAGTTCTAAAAATAGCAAGATGGGGTTGGGATTTTCGGTGTCTAGTCTAGTATAGGATTGCAAAATCAGCTTAACATGGTCTGGTATAGGGTGACGGTTTCTGAGTTCCAGCGGCACGCCCCACCCAAAAATATACAGAGTACCTCCACCGGGGATAAATTGTATTTCCGTTATGTACGGCTCTTTCGTTTCCGAGTTTAGACTACTCTAGACTAAATTCTTCATACCACTGATCAGTTTCCTGGTAAATGATTCGCTATTCTACATCAAATCTCTCTGATTCCTATACCCTGTTCCCGGCTTAGACGGACGCTGTCCCGGCGAAATAACGAAATTGTGTTAACTTAATTTCCATGTTATATAGCCAAATGCCACCAAATATATAACTAAACAAGAGGCTGCAAGCAGCCTACACTCATGCGCATGCGTACGAAAATTTTATGATATATTTTAAACATGATAAGAAGATGTCCGATATGAAGAAGAGTTACTCCTTTCATTCAGTCATCGTTCCTGCAAACTGCGTTCTTTACTATTGAATGTTTTGTAAATGAAGGCTGTACCACAATGAAGCCAGTGATTGTTCTACGTCATATATACCTAACGTGAACATTAGTAATGTAAGTAGGGTTGTAGGAGATGCTGTCGTGACACTTCAGTAACGCTGTTTTACCGGAAGTGGGAGTAGCCGGAAGTCACTAAACAGGAAGTCTATGAACCGGAAGTGCCAATTTAAAATATGCGTGCATAAATTTGCATGCAAAATCGTGACACCAAAAAAAAATTTGGATAATTTAAAAAAAGAAAAACAGAGCCCATTTTATAACTCATGCCGCTACGCGCATGAGTAATTAGATAAAAAGATCCTATAGAGCAATTTGGAGAAAATGTGCAGGATAACCAGACTCGTACCCAGTCGTCACTCATTTATTGGGAAGGAAAGTTGGCGCGCGCAAAGACGCTTGGGAAGGACGGAGAAAAATTGACGTCGCTTCCCGTTTTATATCCGTCCTTCCCTCGATGCATCGCGAACTCACTAAATCCTTCCCATCAATCGCAGTGCAAATGCAAAGAAGCGACTGGGTACGAGTCTGCAGGATTACAAGGATTGAAGTGGATTACAGTTCATCAATTTGGATTTCATGACAGGCGGTCAAGAAATCAAAGTTTCCATTCTGGTGGAATTTTGAAGTTTTTGGTCGTTATTTTGCATTTTTAGTTAACATTTCTTTGCGTTTGTCACTTATGGTGATTTGCTCTTCCTATTTTAATGATGAAGTAAGCTTTATGCACTTTTGGTTGGCAATAATCATCAAAGCACGATATTTCATTCGGTACAGTGTCCCCTTTAAACTGTTTGAAAATCATATCCATTGTGCTCGGAAATGGTGTCCAAGCCATCGCATTTGATTCCAATAACAACAAAATAAGAATTTATGCTGTTTGTACCGTTTATTTTGCTGTAACAGGCCTCTTGATTCATGAAAATCCTGAAAAGGCCGTGTGATTTACTTATCCATTGTTCAATTGGAAAACTCTGAGCACGTAACAACGCTGAAAAACTCATGAAACAACATTGTCTTCCACGTGAAATCTCACTAAATCGTTCGTATCCTTGATGAATGCTTCCAGCAACAAATAAGTTTGAATTTGGCATGATACATTTGCAAATAGGGAAAAATTTCCGTATAATCCCATATATTTATTATCCATGCATACTTCAGTACTTATGTATGCGCGCTATTGTTTTCTTAAACAATGGCAATTCCCGCGTGTATTGAATATATGCATCAGTAATCGCTACGTACTTCAACAAAAATGGATTTAGTTGTGTCGTCTCGTTTTTTTCTTTCCTCCCGCTTTCATCTCCTCTCTTTCCCCACTCTTTTCTCTCCTCAGTTTCTCGTCCCAGTCTTCTTTTCGGTTTCCTTTTTACCTTTTTATAGCGGCGACACCGTATCTCGAACCGTGACCCCTTCATCACATCTGGATTACTAATCCATGTGCTATGCCACTACACCACAAGAGCTCGTTGAAAGTTACTGACCAATAATTACATTTTATTCATGTGTTCTATGTTAATTACTAAAAATCTACATAACAATTTAACCCCAACTCCCATGGCAGTTTACACGTAGGAATCCTTGTCATGTCTTTGCTATTGGTTAACTGTGAGAATAAAAATGAACGTATTTCCATGCAAATTTCTTCACTGAGTCATCCTTCAGTTTCCTTTCGACTTTCTGCCGTGTTGTTATTATTATTATCATAACGTTATGACAACAGTACCTCCGTCTTCATCTCCGTCTACGTCTTCGTCTGTCCCTTCGTGTGCGTCCTCTCGTCCTCTTGTCAAGTTGAATTGGTTTTCGTTGTGCTCTCTATTACAAGATCACGAACAGTGCATAGATTGGTGCAAGGAACAGAACCTACTCGTGTCGGCCGTGAAGTGTCCTAGACCTGAGTGCTGCAAAGCACTAACCTGGACGAAACGCGCGAAATCGAGACGGGTTTAAGTGGCGATGCTCGAAGAGACATTGTAATGGCATGGTTTTCTACAGGAGGTTTTGTGGCGTAAGCATTATGGAGAGGATCCCTTTGTAAACATCATCAAGCATATCGCTGAACTTTACCAGGGGTACAAAGACCCGTGAAGTGTTCCGCGTAGCAATCTTATGCACCATTGGTGATCTTCTTTTGTGAAATCAATAATACACCAAGTAAAGATTCAACGCATCGCATCACAAGGTGGAAAACGGGGTAAAAACACCACAACAACATCAACGGTGAGTTTCAATTTATTTCTCTCTGGTCTATTTTTCATTCGCACTACAACTCGAAAAAAACGGAAAACGGCCCATTTTCTTCGACAAATTTTGATGAAAATGCTCTTTCTAGACCTATTTTGAAAAAGACTAAGAAAAAAAAAAAATAAATAAAAACCTGTACAATGTATGCTATTCCCAAAGGCAATCTATTGTTTTCTCTATTGTTCTCTTTTATAATAGCGCATATGCATAATTAATGTATGGGGTTATTCTTGGTTTGCAACCACGTGACAGGGCGGCCATGTTGGTGGTCAATACAATACAATTTTTTTCGCAGAATTTGCGTGAAAATAAAGTTTAGTCCCAGCGGAGAGAAACGGTTTTGTTCTTGACCACCAACATGGCCGCCGTGAAGTCACGCTCAAACCAGCAATACGGAAATCTTGCCGCAAAGGAAAACAATTACTTTGAAATTTTTATTTTTTATTTTATTTTATTATTTTGCCACACACAATGAATTACAAGCAGAACGAAAACGATAATAAATAGGTTAATTAACATTAAATTTAAAATTTGTACATTACTAGCTTGAGAGGAGTGACTGTGGCGGGAAATCTCCGAGAAGCCGAGCTTATGAGAAATAGAGATTTCCCCCCACGGGCAATTTAAATACTAGAATAAATGTAAAATAACACGGCAAACTGATCCGTACGGCCGAGAAAAGATTGACTCAAGAAAAATAAAGTAAAATAAAAGATATATATTTTGTCCCCGATATTTCGGTTTGAAACACAAACCTTCGACGGGGGCTAAAATAAAAATGAGTATATACGTTAATATCGTTACAATTTTAAAAGTTTAAAATATGGAACCAAGAAACATGATAGGTTACTACATTGACAGGTAAATAAAAAAAGCGTCGTATGATAAACTGACAAATATAATAGTTGACTAAATAATGACAGGCAGTTTTGTAAAGATAACATAATTAGTGCAGTTCATCGCGTTTATTAATACCCGAAGGTTCTAGTGTTTTTGCTTTGTCGATGAGATGAGCTTCACGCGCCTTTCTGATAGAGTCTCTTATGTTTTTCATGAGCTCGATGGGAATGAGTATGATATCATTGAGTGAGGGGCCTGGCTGGTTGAAGTGTTGTGAGATTGGAGTAGGCGTATGTAGTAAATGAGGTTTAGTCACTGAGCGGCGATGTTCTCCAAAGCGTTCGTTGAGTCTGCGTTTAGTCTCACCGATGTATTGTTTTTGACATTTTCTACATTCGATCATATAAATAAGGTTTCTAGAGTTGCAGGTAATGCGTTCCTTGATATGTCTTTCTTCACTAGTTGCGGAAAATGTATATTTATCTTGGTTTTCTTTTAAGAAAAGGCAGGTTAGACAGCGCACCTATTTAAATACTAGGCGGCATTTTAAGAAATAAAGAAAAAAGTCGTTTATTTAAGTATAAAAAGTGTGTTTAGAGGAAAATATAGATATAAGGTGTTAAGGTATTAGGTTGCATTCTGTCTGACCCTTAAAAATGGTTTGATTACACACTTGAATATACTATAAGAAAAATCGAAGAAGAGAAGCGAGAAGCGAAGACAAGCTGGACGTACGCTTGCTCAAAATCATCGTGACAAACAACAAAAAATCGAGACTGCAGCAATAAAACGCAGGGCACCCAAGCAACCACAGCCAAACCAAAGATAAGTGTGCTACTCGCCCGGGGGCTCGCAGCAATAATGTGAACGCGGCTTCAGTCGAAACATCTAAAGTTCTTGACTGACATCAAATAAACCCTGTGTTGAAAAATGGCATATATTATATTTCATACGAAATGTACCTTTCCATTTCAGATTTCGAACACTCAAAAGAATGCACGGAGATGGGAAAATGGTGAAGATGTATCAAGTTGCAATGGATGCAAGAGACAATTCTCCATGACCATAAGGGAGGTTTGTTCTCTATCATGTCTCGTACAAAAGGTTTCCGAAAACTGTCAAAGACCCAAGGTGTTTTCATTAATGCATCTGCAAAGCTTGTAAATCTAGAAATAACGAAAATTTTCGAGGAAGATCCAAAGATGTTTTCATTATTATTTTTATTTTATTAGCTTCGCCAAATCAAGTACATATATATACAAAAAAATGAGAGAGGCAGGGTATCCTCACCTGCATTGTTTGTAAATCTTTTGAAATCCTTTCATTATTGCTTTATAACAACAATTGTTTGTGTGCCTAGCATCCAAAGAGTGCCACAGAAACAAAAATGACAAATATACTTAAATTGTTACTGTGGGTGCGTTCCATTGGGATGATCCGGATCCGGATCACTGATCCAAGATGACTTGGATCATGCTGCATCAAAGGAACCGACGAATCCTTGTCCAGAGTGGATTCGTCGGTTCCCTTGATGCTTCATGATCCGAGTGATCTTGGATCAGTGATCCGGATCCGGACCATCCCAAAGGAACGCACCCTGTGTCTTTCTAATCTTTTGCTTTCTTTCCTTCTTGTTCAGCACCACTGTCGGAATTGCAGGTAATTATATTGAATTCCTTACATTTGCCGCTAGTACAGGACCACTCAGAAGTTCTGTCGAGGATTCCAAAAATGATGACCCACTTGCATTTCCTCCTTGCCTCAAAATACTCATCTAGGGGATGTTGTCCTCATGTACACCCAAATGCTTGTGACAAACATCTAATTTCTCCTTACAATTTCAATATATCGATTAGTGGCGAGGATTAAAATGATCAAATGTTAGTGATCAGCATCTAATTTCTCTCTACATTGTAAATACATTGTCAAGCTGATACATGATGAGAATACAGAAACTGATCAGTATCCAGCGAATGTTCATGCTGTCTCTTGTTTCTCACAGTTTGATTTACTTTGGTGATTGTACAGCAAAAATGCGCCACTCACATCGAGCAAGAAACCTGTACGAGTGTGTGACAAGTGTTTTGATGATGTCACGTCAGGAACAGCTAGGGTGAGTTTAAGGATTGCGCTACATTATACTTAATAGAAACGTTGCATTACAACCCATATAACCGCAATTTGTGTTACATAAAACCTTACTTAGCAGCGATTGTGTTACGTTATACCCCATATAGTGATGACCGTGTTACATTACATTTAATAGAAAATTACATCCCATGTGTATAACGGCGATTGTGTTACATGAGACCTTACTTAGCGGCAATTATAACCCCATGGAGCGATGATTGTGTTCTACTACACACCACATGGCGGCGGTTGCGTTACATTACACCCTACATAGTTAAGATTGCGTTATATTGCACTTCAAAATCCGTTAAGTTACCAACTTTCGACTGCTGACGGATGTGCCCAACATTTCAATTCTGTTTGGTTTTCATAACACATAAGAGAAATTGTTTCTACTCAGTTAAAAAGAAAGAAGAGAACATCGGGTTACTCCGCACTTCGTTGTGTTTCTTGCCTTTCTCATTGCCTTAATTAATACAGTTCGTTTTTTATTTTATTTTTCAGTCATATTCTTTAAGTCACAAACAAGGCTTCAGCTGAAAACACGCCACAAGATTATATATTGGTGGTAAATAATTTGTATCAACATCAAATTTCTCCTTACAATATCAATACATTGTCAACCAGACAGGTGACAAGAATAAAGACAATCATCCAATGGAAGTAGGTGTACCACCAAATTCTGTTGATCAACATGTAATTTCTTCAATATTAATACATCAATAGGCGATAACAATTAGGGAAATAATCAACTGACGAATACTAGAGAGATTTAACAATTTAGAATCGTGTACTGTTTGTCGGCAAACGGCAAAAAACAAGCAGACTTCTGTGGTTTGCTGTAAACCTGATGCTCAATTTTGGTTCAATATTGGTTCATTATTTTCCTGATATTGTCTCAATATTCTACAAAGAATAATTAAGCATTGAGAACGTTGTGTAACATGACGATTAGCAACGGAAAGTCTGGTGTTTCTTTTAAGGTCACGCTTCTGCTTTTCACAAAGAAAAGGAAAGCGCTTCTTTTAATGGGTGTGCGTAACACAATGAAGACAGAAGACGCAAAGAGGAATACAGTCTTGTCTCTCGCTAGAAACCGTGTGATGACAATTAGTAAGGAGATTTTGTATTTTAATCTTGTGATCGGATTGGCCAAAGAATGCCGGTTAGTACTTGGAAGCTAAGGTCTTTCTAACAAAGACAATTAATGCAATATATTATTGTTTTGGTAGACAACAAAATGCAGGTAATTAGAATAACCAATAATAATATAACAAGAACTCATAAGATGTAGGATTTAGGAGCATTTTTGTTAGAAGGGTAAAAAATTTATATAACATTTAAAGCGACAAATCTAAGTATATTTTACTGCAGCGTGTTAAAATTATTAAAATACAATTAATCACTTATTCATTAATTTAAAAATTTAGAGCTCGTCCTAAATAAGATAAATTAAATGTCAAGGTGTCCATGTTTGCTTTAGACTTCGAACAGTCTCTCTTTTCCAGCTTAGTCCGTCGAGCGAGAAACGAAAAACACATTAGCGAACGGATAATTGGCCGAGCGAAACTGGGGGCGAGGCAGGCACGCGCACGTGCCTGCCTCGCCCCCAGTTTCGCGCGGCCATTATCCGTTCGCATGTGTGTTTTGTTTCTCGCTCGACGGACTAAGCTGGAAAAGAGAGACTGCTCGTAGTCTATGTTTGCTGTATTTGTTATGTTTTGAGTAGATCGTACAATAAGTTAGGCCCAGTTCAAACGTCGAAATTCACATGTGCCGAACCTAATGCAAATTAGCAAAATCTATTGTTCTTGCTAATTTGCATTAGGTTCGGCACATGTGAAGTTCGACGTTTGAACTGGGCCTTAAAGTCCCGTTTGCAGTGTAAATAAACAGGGAATAAATATATTATAGTTAGTTGTATTTTTGTAGTTTATATAACGCAAATAAATAAAATTCTATCAAACAAAAAGCTACTGAACGGTGCCTCGTATGGTGCTGTTAATGATCCAATTTTTCCAGAGTGGAATCACATTCATGTAGACAGTGAAACAGGACCTTAGAAAAGTTGTTAATGTTGTACTTAAGTTTTTCAATAGCTATTTTTTATTGTATATCTGAAAGTTTCTCTCATTCTTCAAAAATTATTTTTTTTCCGTGTGTGTGTGTGTGTGTGTGTGTGTGTGTGTGTGTGTGTGCCCACCCAACCGTAGTTACAAGGACCAGAATGTGTTTACACACCTGCGTTGTGAGGACCACCGTAGTTGCGAGGACCGATACCTGGTCCTCGTAAACTTTATTGCTCCAAACGACTTAAATGTTGGAGAAACGTGTTTCACAAGCAGTTTCACGGTGGTCCTCATAAACCACCTAAAAGTGTGTGTAAAATGGTGGTCCTCACAAACCACCCAATATGAGTTTCAGGGTTTTTTTTCGTTTTATTACAAGTTAGTTAATATTGGAAGGGTATCACAGTCTGCGGATAATAGTCGATATATGTACTTCTCAAGGAACGTTTCCGATCCCGTTTACACTCCACTTTTATTTTAAGACTACACACACCATTTAGCGGTCCTCGCAATGTTGGTGTGTAAACAAACGAAATTTCATGTTCACTGAAAAACGTTTTAGAGTGGTTTTACTTATACCGTGAAATAGATTATGGAGTAAAACTCCCTTTTTTTCTCTAATTACTGTTTCCTCGTGTCTATTTAAGTTGGTGTAAGTCATTGACTATCAAATTTTGTTTCAGTGATTTCACAAAACCAAAACAAAATTAAACAGTCATTGTAGTCAAAAGTAAACAACGGAATTAGTGTCTTTATATGATGTCTATTTGCCTAATTTCTATGTCAAGGGTCATGTTAAACCCCTTTATCAATGGCAAGAGTCACTGCCAAGAATCGACATCCTTTGGCCAGTTCATACTGCAAGTGCACCAAGTACGATTAACGACATTTTTACTAAATTAAACAATAGGCGCGTGGCCACGAGCTACGTTAGCTGGTCGTATCAAACAAAACGAAATAGTGATTTTCCTCAGACCGTGAAATAGTTGGTACACTAATAGAGGTTTCCATCGTTTTCTTGTCTATTTCTTCTAACTACTAGAAACTGTTTCACGGTCTGAGGAAAATCATATCTAAATTCAGATTTTTCTTTACGCCTTACTGCATCTGAAAATAAAGTCTTCGCCACCTTGTCCGCAATTAGTTTCAGTGTGAACTGGCACAAATCCAAAGTCAACCCAAAACAACACAATTTAAGTATTAGTGGCTTTTATTTCAGTTATTCAATTTCATCGGAAAGTAGAAACTGTTCACAAAATTAATACTTAGTTATACAACATTCTTTCTACACACCAAGCTAAACTAAAAGAGAGAATTACTAATCTCTTATTGACCTTTTCTTCTAAGATAAACAATCCATTTGGCTAGTTTCTCATAAACATTACACTTCATAAGATGACGAACTATAAATGCAATGAAATTTGACTGCAATCGTATGCGAGTTTTCCAGCCGTTTGGATGGACTGAAACTCTCTTCGTATTAATCACAAACGTCTTAAAAGAGGATTTGTTAATCTGCCTCGGACATAATTTATTCATAACAAAGCATGATATTAGAAGCATTGTGGTTGAGTTTGACGTCACAAAAAGAATAAATTTGTGTAACTATGGGATTTGGTGAGATAACATAAAATTCCGGAAAAAAAAATATGCTCCTAATTATGTTCATCACAATGTCAGTCTTTTAGTTGCATTCTCTCATTCTGTGCTAGTCTAACAGATGACTTTTGTCATAAAATAACTTCAAAAATGAAAACCCGCTGTAAGGCCATCCCCATAAAATGTTTCGTTTCCCAATAGACCACTTTCATAATGGCAGCAGATTTATTTATTCTTTTATATGTATGTTAATTAGCTCACTGGCCTCATTTTAGAGTAAAAATTCTTTTGAATTTTGCACATGTTACCGAGGCCAGTGAGGCTAATTAACATACATATAAAAGAATAAATAAATCGGCCGCCATTATGAAAGTAGTCTATGCCTTTCCCGGTCGGTCGGGCGTAAAAAAAAAAAATAGCTGAGGAAGCCCGAGTCCAGAAAAAGCCTGGATGCTAAGTAAGAAGGCCTGGTTACAAGTGTGCCTTCGATTGCCAATGTCTGGAAATTTACTCCTCATTAACAATGAGGGCTAATAATTAAAATATAAAAGATTTCTATTCAAAATAAAGTCTTGACCACATGTTTAAAAAGTAAAATTTTGCTTGTCAGACAGTATCTATTTTTTTTTTTACTTTTCCAAAAAAATGGGCTGGTTGGGCGATAGACTATGAGCAGTCTCTTTTCCAGCTTAGTCTGTCGAGTGAGAAACGAAACATTAGCGAACGGATAATGGCCGCACGAACACGAAACTGGGAGTGAGGCCTGCCTCGCCCCTAGTTTTGCGCGGTCAATTATCCATTCACTCATGTTTTTTTTTGTTTCTCGCTCGACGGACTTAGCTTGGAAAGAGAGACTGCTCGTAGTCAAGTTGGGTGCTGGGAAACGAAACATTTTTTGGGGATGGCCTAAATACAAAATAAAACTTTTTAGTCTACTACAAGAATCATGCTGCAAGTTAACCAAGCATAAGTAACTTGTTGAGCACTGAAGAAACTGTGTATGCCCAATGGAGTTCCTGAAAAAAAAAAACATGTCAAATACTACTACTACACTGTACTTATAATAATAATAATAATAATAATAATAATAATAATAATAATAATAATAATAATGAAGTATTTAAGTAAGCCTGGTGTGTTAAATTGATAAAAGAGGCCATCCAAGATTTACAACTATTGTATCACTCACTTTTTGACACCATCTAAAGTTAAAGAATTATGTTTGCTCCACATTGTACACCTCAAATAAATGGAATGTTCAATTTAAAATCTCAAAAAGTATTATCTATTGCAGATGTTCCCGAAGATAAGCTGTACTCCCTATTTTGGGGAAATGTGGCTTATACGACAGTTTTTATGGTACATTGTAAATTTGTTTTTCTGCTACCTATTTTTTAATTTATTCATTGTTTGGACGAGTGAATTTATAACGAGTGAATTTATAATTTATCTATAACAGACATGACTTCAGTGAGATAACTTGTCTACAAAAACACTGGTCCTTGTAATGTTTTTTTTTTTATTATTATTATTTTAATAACACAAATACAAGAGCTCTTTTACATGTTACTTTACACTACTTATACTACTTACGATATTAACGATAAACACAAAGGCAAACAGACATCAATAAAAACTACGTGTATTACAAAAAAAAAAAACCTTTTACGCGTTACACATTACCGACCATTTTTTATAAAATTCACTTAAGGTTCTGTTTTTGGTGCAAATATATTTCTCTGTTTCAAATTTAATATTTATCCTTAACTTAAACCCAGCAATAATAGGACGGTTTTGTGATCTTCTGCACTCCCATATATATAGTTTTGCTACTATTAGAAAGTAGTTCAGTAAAGGGCATTGTACAGCTATAATTCCTAATAGCACATCCTGTAAACTAAGACTAATCCATTCATTTGACAGCAGATAATAATAAAATTCAAAGTCCTTCCAGAAAAGTTTAACATATACACAATCAAAGAGAAGGTGAATAAGGGTTTCAGGTTTCGACTTACAAAAGGAACATTTATCATCAGATAGATATCCTATTTTGTAAAGCTTAGTGTTAGTATATAATATGGAGTTGAGGACCTTGTACTGAAAAGCCTTAACATAGGATTCTGAGCATATGGTGTGTGGTAAAAGAAATGCTTTTTCCAGTTGGTCTTCCGTCAAATTAAAATCTTGTTTTAAAATCGAGGTGTTTTTTGAAAGTTGTGCCTTTTTACTTATGAGCAGTGAATAATAATCTTTTGATTTCTTCTTTAAAAAAATGTCAAAATCATTATTCTTAATTATCACAGAGGGTGGCAATGTCAAAAAGGTGTAATCCTTTGTTCTAAAGTTGTCTCTCAAGGCGGCAGGTACAGCAAGTCTAAGACCTGCCCATGTTAAAAAATTAGTTTTTTCGATCTTTCTTATAATAATACTATACGACTCTGCAATACTCAAATCAAATCGGAGATCGGAAACCAAAAGGAAACCATTATCGACAAATGCTTTGTAAAAAATTGACTTATTGTTTATCCGAATATCTTTATTATTCCAAAACAATAATATTATACCGGATTTTATCTGTAGAATAATTCTCACGAAAAGCGACCCACCATTGAAGCAATTCGGAGTAAAAACGCGATGTAACTACAGCGTCTTTTACATCATAATTACAATGAAATAGAAAAAGGCCCCCGTAGCTTTTAAGTTGATAACACAAGTAATTCTTCCATGTGCCGTCGTTTTCGCTGAAAATTCTCTTTAACCAGGCAAGTCTTAAAGATTTGACCATTGTTTCTAGGTCAATCATTTTCAAGGCGCTTTTTTGGTAGTCATTTATTGTTGACAAACGTGTAACCTTATCAACACCTTTCCATAAAAATTTAAATATCAATTTATTCAATTCCTGAACCACCCACTCTGGAGTGGCTAATAGTGATGCCATGTAAACAAATTTTGGGATAATTAAGGATTTGATAACAGTGATCTTTCCGTAAAGGGAAAGACCACGTGCAGACCATATGTTTACTAGTTTTTTAACGCTGTCTAATCTTTCTATAAAATTTTTCTCATGTAATAATTTTTGATCATAAGTGTAATAGGCACCGAGAGCTTTAATTGGTTCATTTGACCATTTAATACCAAAGGGTTTCGATTTGTTTTCTTTTAAAGAGCCGATCCACATTGCTTCCGTTTTTGTGGGGTTGACGGCTAAACCTGAGATCTTCTTAAATTCGTCTAGCAGCCTAAAAAGGGTTTGCGCTGAATCGATATCTGAAAGGACCGCAGTTGTGTCATCTGCATATTGAAGTAATTTTGTTTCTTTCTTGTCGATTGTAATACCTTTTATCATTGGGTTTTGTCTTACTGCGATCGCTAAGGTTTCAACAGCTACTACAAAAAGATACGGAGAAAGAGGGTCCCCTTGCCTAACTCCTCGTTCGATTGTGAACAAATCAGAGATTGTACCATTGTTGATAATACAGCTTTGTATATTTTCGTAGAATGAAGATACCCATCTAATAAAGTTCTGACCGAAATTAAAAGATTCTAGACAACTTTTTAAATAATTGTGTTCCAAACTATCCAACGCCTTCTGAAAATCGATGAATATCAACAAACCAGGAATGTTTTTTTCAGCAGTAAAGTCCATTATGTCAAAAATTGATCGCACTGTTTCGCCGATGTAGCGGTCTTGGTCCTTGTAATGTTGGTTTAAGTCACACTGACAAAAATAAACTGTAAAACACATGACTTCAGTGAGATAACTTGTCTACAATGCACTGGTCCTTGTAATGTTGGTATAACGTCACTGACAAAAATAAACTATAACACACATGACTTCAGTGAGATAACTTGTCTACAATACACTGGTCCTTGTAATGTGGTTTAGTGTCACAGTGACAAAAATAAACTATAACACACACGACTTCAGTGAGATAACTTGTCTACAATACACTGGTCCTTGTAATGTTGGTATTAAGTCACACTGACAAAAATCAACTATAACACACATGACTTCAGTGAGATAACTTGTCTACAATACACTGGTCCTTGTAATGTGGTTTAATGTCACATTGACAAAAATAAACTATAACGCACATGACTTCAGTGAGATAACTTGTCTACAATACACTGGTCCTTGTATGTTGGTTTAATGTCACACTGACAAAAATAAACTATAACACACATGACTTCAGTGAGATAACTTGTCTACAATACACTGGTCCTTGTATGTTGGTTTAATGTCACACTGACAAAAATAAACTATAACACACATGACTTCAGTGAGATAACTTGTCTACAGTACACTGGTCCTTGTAATGTTGGTATAAAGTCACACTGACAAACATAAACTATAACACACATGACTTCAGTGAGATAACTTGTCTACAATACACTGGTCCTTGTAATGTTGGTATAAAGCCACACTGACAAAAATCAACTATAACACACATGACTTCAGTAAGAAAACTTGTCTACAATACACTGGTCCTTGTAATGTGGTTTAATGTCACACTGACAAAAATAAACTATAACGCACATGACTTCAGTGAGATAACTTGTCTACAATACACTGGTCCTTGTAATGTGGTTTAATGTCACACTGACAAAAATAAACCATAACACACATGACTTCAGTGAGATAACTTGTCTACAATACACTGGTCCTTGTAATGTTGGTTTAATGTCACACTGACAAAAATAAACTATAACACACATGACTTCAGTGAGATAACTTGTCTACAATACACTGGTCCTTGTAATGTGGTTTAATGTCACACTGACAAAAATAAACTATAACACATGACTTCAGTGAGATAACTTGTCTACAATACACTGGTCCTTGTAATGTTGGTATAAAGTCACTGACAAAAATAAACTATAACACACATGACTTCAGTGAGATAACTTGTCTACAATACACTGGTCCTTGTAATGTTGGTTTAAGTCACACTGACAAAAATAAACTGTAACACACATGACTTCAGTGAGATAACTTGTCTACAATACACTGGTCCTTGTAATGTTGGTTTAAGTCAAACTGACAAAAATAAACTATAACACACATGACTTCAGTGAGATAACTTGTCTACTATACACTGGTCCTTGTAATGTGGTTTAATGTCACACTGACAAAAATAAACTATAACACACATGACTTCAGTGAGATAACTTGTCTACAATACACTGGTCCTTGTAATGTGGTTTAATGTCAAACTGACAAAAATAAACTATAACACACATGACTTCAGTGAGATAACTTGTCTACAATACACTGATCCTTGTAATGTTGGTTTAAGTCACACTGACAAAAATAAACTGTAACACACATGACTTCAGTGAGATAACTTGTCTACAATACACTGGTCCTTGTAATGTTGGTTTAAGTCACACTGACAAAAATAAACTGTAACACACATGACTTCAGTGAGATAACTTGTCTACAATACACTGGTCCTTGTAATGTTGGTTTAAGTCAAACTGACAAAAATAAACTATAACACACATGACTTCAGTGAGATAACTTGTCTACTATACACTGGTCCTTGTAATGTGGTTTAATGTCACACTGACAAAAATAAACTATAACACACATGACTTCAGTGAGATAACTTGTCTGCAATACACTGGTCCTTGTAATGTGGTTTAATGTCACACTGACAAAAATAAACTATAACACACGTGACTTCAGTGAGATAACTTGTCTACAATACACTGGTCCTTGTAATGTTGGTTTAAGTCACACTGACAAAAATAAACTGTAACACACATGACTTCAGTGAGATAACTTGTCTACAATACACTGGTCCTTGTAATGTTGGTTTAAGTCAAACTGACAAAAATAAACTATAACACACATGACTTCAGTGAGATAACTTGTCTACAATACACTGGTCCTTGTAATGTTGGTTTAAGTCACACTGACAAAAATAAACTGTAAAACACATGACTTCAGTGAGATAACTTGTCTACAATGCACTGGTCCTTGTAATGTTGGTATAACGTCACTGACAAAAATAAACTATAACACACATGACTTCAGTGAGATAACTTGTCTACAATACACTGGTCCTTGTAATGTGGTTTAATGTCAAACTGACAAAAATAAACTATAACACACATGACTTCAGTGAGATAACTTGTCTACAATACACTGACGTCCTTGTAAAAATGTTTGGTTTAAAGTCACAGTGACAAAAATAAACTATAACACACACGACTTCAGTGAGATAACTTGTCTACAATACACTGGTCCTTGTAATGTTGGTATTAAGTCACACTGACAAAAATAAACTATAACACACATGAATTCAGTAAGATAACTTGTCTACAATACACTGGTCCTTGTAATGTTGGTTTCAGTCACACTGACAAAAATAAACTATAACACACATGACTTCAGTGAGATAACTTGTCTACAATACACTGGTCCTTGTAATGTGGTTTAATGTCACATTGACAAAAATAAACTATAACGCACATGACTTCAGTGAGATAACTTGTCTACAATACACTGGTCCTTGTATGTTGGTTTAATGTCACACTGACAAAAATAAACTATAACACACATGACTTCAGTGAGATAACTTGTCTACAATACACTGGTCCTTGTATGTTGGTTTAATGTCACACTGACAAAAATAAACTATAACACACATGACTTCAGTGAGATAACTTGTCTACAGTACACTGGTCCTTGTAATGTTGGTATAAAGTCACACTGACAAACATAAACTATAACACACATGACTTCAGTGAGATAACTTGTTTACAATACACTGGTCCTTGTAATGTTGGTATAAAGCCACACTGACAAAAATCAACTATAACACACATGACTTCAGTAAGATAACTTGTCTACAATACACTGGTCCTTGTAATGTGGTTTAATGTCACACTGACAAAAATAAACTATAACGCACATGACTTCAGTGAGATAACTTGTCTACAATACACTGGTCCTTGTAATGTTGGTTTAAGTCAAACTGACAAAAATAAACTATAACACACATGACTTCAGTGAGATAACTTGTCTACAATACACTGGTCCTTGTAATGTTGGTACAAAGTCATACTGACAAAAATAAACGATAACACACATTACTTCAGTGAGATAACTTGTCTACAATACGCTGTTCCTTGTAATGTTGGTTTCAGTCACACTGACAAAAATAAACTATAACACACATGACTTCAGTGAGATAACTTGTCTACAATACACTGGTCCTTGTAATGCTGGTTGCAGTCACACTGACAAAAATAAACTATAACACACATGACTTCAGTGAGATAACTTGTCTACAATACACTGGTCCTTGTAATGTTGGTTAAAGTCACACTGACAAAAATAAACTATAACACACATGACTTCAGTGAGATAACTTGTCTACAATACACTGGTCCTTGTAATGTTGGTACAAAGTCATACTGACAAAAATAAACGATAACACACATGACTCAGTGAGATAACTTGTCTACAATACACTGGTCCTTGTAATGTTGGTTTCAGTCACACTGACAAAAATAAACTATAACACACATGACTTCAGTGAGATAACTTGTCTACAATACACTGGTCCTTGTAATGCTGGTTGCAGTCACACTGACAAAAATAAACTATAACACACATGACTTCAGTGAGATAACTTGTCTACAATACACTGGTCCTTGTAATGTCGGTTTACTGTGCCTTTCAATAACATGCGGAATCTGAAATTCAAATCTCCACCAACGGCTGCGTTATTCCCTGCCGTCAATCATAGTTAATACAAAAGCCAACGGAGCATGTAAAAAAGAAACGAATAAAATGGATCAAAATCTACCAATCATAATGCAAGGACGTGACCTTTTGAACTCATTGGTAGGATATTTTCCCTGAGAGGTAAGCTAAGATGATTGATGGTAGTGAGATTACTTGTCTACCCTGGTCCTTGTAATGTGGTTTAATGTCACACTGACAAAGATAAACTGTAACACACATGACTTCAGTGAGATAACTTGTCTACTATACACTGGTCCTTGTAATGTGGTTTAATGTCACACTGACAAAAATAAACTATAACACACATGACTTCAGTGAGATAACTTGTCTACAATACACTGGTCCTTGTAATGTGGTTTAATGTCACACTGACAAAAATAAACTATAACACACATGACTTCAGTGAGATAACTTGTCTACAATACACTGGTCCTTGTAATGTTGGTTTAAGTCACACTGACAAAAATAAACTGTAACACACATGACTTCAGTGAGATAACTTGTCTACAATACACTGGTCCTTGTAATGTTGGTTTAAGTCAAACTGACAAAAATAAACTATAACACACATGACTTCAGTGAGATAACTTGTCTACAATACACTGGTCCTTGTGATGTTGGTACAAAGTCATACTGACAAAAATAAACTATAACACACATGACTTCAGTGAGATAACTTGTCTACAATACACTGGTCCTTGTAATGCTGGTTGCAGTCACACTGACAAAAATAAACTATAACACACATGACTTCAGTGATATAACTTGTCTACAACACACTGGTCCTTGTAATGTTGGTTAAAGTCACACTGACAAAAATAAACTATAACACACATGACTTCAGTGAGATAACTTGTCTACAATACACTGGTCCTTGTAATGTGGTTTAATGTCACACTGACAAAAATAAACTGTAACACACATGACTTCAGTGAGATAACTTGTCTACAATACACTGGTCCTTGTAATGTTGGTTTAAGTCAAACTGACAAAAATAAACGATAACACACATGACTTCAGTGAGATAACTTGTCTACAATACGCTGGTCCTTGTAATGTTGGTTTCAGTCACACTGACAAAAATAAACTATAACACACATGACTTCAGTGAGATAACTTGTCTACAATACACTGGTCCTTGTAATGCTGGTTGCAGTCATACTGACAAAAATAAACTATAACACACATGACTTCAGTGAGATAACTTGTCTACAATACACTGGTCCTTGTAATGTCGGTTTACTGTGCCTTTCAATAACATGCGGAATCTGAAATTCAATCTCCACCAACGGCTGCGTTATTCCCTGCCGTCAATCATAATTAATACAAAAGCCAATGGAGCATGTAAAAAAGAAACAAATAAAATGGATCAAAATCTACCAATCATAATGCAAGGACGTGACCTTTTGAACTCATTGGTAGGATATTTTCCCTGAGAGGTAAGCTAAGATGATTGATGGAAGTGAGATTACTTGTCTACCCTGGTCCTTGTAATGTGGTTTAATGTCACACTGACAAAAATAAACTACAACACACATGACTTCAGTGAGATAACTTGTCTACAATACACTTGTCCTTGTAATGATGGTTTCTGTCACACTGACAAAAATAAACTATAACACACATGACTTCAGTGAGATAACTTGTCTACAATACACTGGTCCTTGTAATGTGGTTTAATGTCACACTGACAAAAATAAACTATAACACACATGACTTCAGTGAGATAACTTGTCTACAATACACTGGTCCTTGTAATGTTGGTATAAAGCCACACTGACAAAAATAAACTATAACACACATGACTTCAGTGAGATAACTTGTCTACAATACACTGGTCCTTGTAATGTTGGTTTCAGTCACACTGACAAAAATAAAATGTAACACACATGACTTCAGTGAGATAACTTGTCTACAATACACTGGTCCTTGTAATGTTGGTATAAAGTCACACTGACAAAAATAAACTATAACACACATGACTTCAGTGAGATAACTTGTCTACAATACACTGGTCCTTGTAATGTTGGTTTCAGTCACACTGACAAAAGTAAACTATAATACACATGACTTCAGTGAGCTAACTTGTCTACAATACACTGGTCCTTGTAATGTCGGTTTACTGCACCTTTCAATAACATGCGGAATCTGAAATTCAATCTCCACCAACGGCTGCGTTATTCCCTGCCGTCAATCATAATTAATACAAAAGCCAACGGAGCATGTAAAAAAGAAACAAATAAAATGGATCAAAATCTACCAATCATAATGCAAGGACGTGACCTTTTGAACTCATTGGTAGGATATTTTCCCTGAGAGGTAAGCTAAGATGATTGACGGTAGTGAGATTACTTGTCTACCCTGGTCCTTGTAATGTGGTTTAATGTCACACTGACAAAGATAAACTGTAACACACATGACTTCAGTGAGATAACTTGTCTACAATACACTGGTCCTTGTATGTTGGTTTAATGTCACACTGACAAAAATAAACTATAACACACATGCCTTCAGTGAGATAACTTGTCTACAATACACTGGTCCTTGTAATGTTGGTATAAAGCCACACTGACAAAAATAAACTATAACACACATTACTTCAGTGAGATAACTTGTCTACAATACACTGGTCCTTGTAATGTTGGTTTCAGTCACACTGACAAAAATAAACTATAACACACATGACTTCAGTGAGATAACTTGTCTACAATACACTGGTCCTTGTAATGTTGGTTTCAGTCACACTGACAAAAATAAACTATAACACACATGACTTCAGTGAGATAACTTGTCTACAATACGCTGGTCCTTGTAATGTTGGTTTCAGTCACACTGACAAAAATAAACTATAACACATGACTTCAGTGAGATAACTTGTCTACAATACACTGGTCCTTGTAATGTTGGTTTCAGTCACACTGACAAAAATAAACTACAACACACATGACTTCAGTGAGATAACTTGTCTACAATACACTGGTCCTTGTAATGTTGGTTTCAGTCACACTGACAAAAATAAAATGTATAACACATGACTTCAGTGAGATAACTTGTCTACAATACACTGGTCCTTGTAATGTTGGTTTAATGTCACACTGACAAAAATAAACTATAACACACATGACTTCAGTGAGATAACTTGTCTACAATACACTGAGCCGTGGTTTAAATTAAGTCACACTGACATTAAGTAATAATCTGGATAAGAAGGAAAGTGCTGAAAGGCAATGCACAATGGAATGTCAACTTTTCCATTGTTACAACTAGTGATCCCATTGGTCTAGACTCAAAAACCGCTAAAAAGTTAAGCTTCAAGGTGCATTTTGATCATTGCCTTTTTATTAATTCTTCGAGTTCTGATTGTTAAAAACCAAAAAAACAAGTGATCCGTATGGATATAGTTCACAGTTGTTTCTCAGAAAGTAGTGCTATTTTGTCTTTGCTGTTACTGTTGTTGAGTTGAGAAATTGGGAGTAAACTGCAGTGGACATCACAGTGGATTTTTGTTTATTACATGTAATAAACAGAAACAATCTCAAAATTATCTTTTCTGTTCGCCAGATGGCACATATTCTGGCAATTTCATTGGGGGATTGTCAGTTGAATTTTTCGAAAAACACATGAAAACAAAAATTCTTTGCCTTCAATTGCAGCAAGGTCGACAAAAAAATTTTCTTTTAGCTCATTTAGCACACATCGGAATGTCTAATCATATCTTCTATCCACAGTTACATACTACAGTATTACAGTAATCAGCCAACAATTCCCTGCTTTGTTGCCATATAAATTTTACCAAAGCAGTCCTCGAAGAAAAGGTAATAGTCATGTTTGCTTTCCAACAAGGCTGAGAAATAAATGTTCTGTCGTGACAGTTTGAAAGTTATTTACCGCGTATAAAGTGCGTATCACTTCGTTTCTACCGAACAAAATCTGCATATAAACATGCACTTACCAGCTTTTTTATTTGGTTTCGTGCACCAGCTGTAAGTTAAATGAATTCCCGCTCACTCATATAGAAATGTTAACACTCGTGGAAACATTTCGGTGCATAACACCGTGACTATTGCCGCACAATAGTTATTTCCTCGGCTTAACTGCTAAATGCCCTACCTACATCGACTATAATATTTTACGTACACGGAAATAAATTAACCGAAAAGCGTGTTCCAGTAATAATACTGTATTTCTCGTTCTAAAAACGTATTCTATAGTTCTCGTTCTTAAAAGATACACCTGGAAAAAATAACAGAAGTTTATGTGGATGAATAAATTAATTTTTTTTTACACACCGCATAATCCGCGTACCTCAACGCCAGCTAGCTTCTAAATGTTTTAGAGAACTTCCCGTTACGTAGAGTTATTTTCTTGCGTTGTCTTTGCAAGTTTGTATTTTCAACGACGGCAACCACTTGCCTATTCTCCATCGCAAGAAACAGCACTAAACTTCAAGAAAACTTCTCAAAAACCTGCCTTGAACGTTCACCACTTCACCCTTAAAGTTTACACATATACCGGATGTTTACAGAAAAAACATACACCGGAACTGAAAGTTTACACATTAAAAAAATCATACACCGGAAGTTGGCTATGCTATCCACTTCAAGTAAGCCAAATTATTGTGTCCAGAAGACAAAAATACAAAGAGAAGTTGGGCTCAGGATAAACTATTTCGTTTACATGAACAGCCGACTGCTCTCTCGAATTCCCCTCCAAACTTCGTAGTTGCATAGCAACTTCAAACTAAAAATCAACAAAGTAATTTGTTTTCTAATAAGAGAAGTGTAATAGCGGAGCACTTGCCAGGCCGAAGGCCTGGCTGCGCAGCTCCATACTCATAGAACCTATGCCGTGATTTTTCATGGTCATGGCTAGCAGAATGTTTCGCGGGCGCGCCCGTCCGTGTGCACGTCCGTCCATTCATCCACATCGATGATGACGTATTGAAGAGAGAGGAACTGGGAATGAGGCTTTGTTTTTCGCGCGCTTCCCGCGGCTACCAACAGGGCAGTTCGCAAAAGCTTGCCTCCGCGCCAAAACAACCCGTCCTCGTCACTGGAAAAATCACGGAGAAAGACAAACAAGATACGCCAATTCCTGAAGCAAAGAAAATGGACCCTAAAACTCGCGAACGTTCTGAATATGACGGCGAACAACCTTTGCCATCATATTTTGTCATCATTTGAAAAAATAATGAAAATCACTCAGCTTTGCGAACGAATGGATACGATAAATGCCGGTTGAACGATGTTGAAGGATAAACGCGGATTAAAGCAAGGAGATCAAAAAATTCTGATATACTGAAAGCACACTTTCTCGTACGAACTGTGAACAGTGAAAAAGGGGAACAACAGGCCTGAGAATGAGTGTTTGTGTTTTTGATCCGGTTTTATGAGGCGCAAAGAAATGATTACAACGGCAAAATACTGTGTCTTCTTAAGCGAAATGTTTTCTCAAAGTTTCTATGATGCGACGATTAATAGCAGAGCACTCGCTGGGCCAAAGGCCAGGCTGCGTAGCTCCATTCTTATAGAAACAGAGAACCAAAGAACCCATGCCTGTCATTCTTCATGGTCATGGCTAGCGGAATGTTTCGCGGGCATGTTGTGTGCCCGCCGTCATGCAGAGCGCTCATGCAGAGTACAGTACCGCTTGAAACTATTAGTGCATTTGCTGCGGTTTCGCCTAGGTCAAACTGCAGTTTGGGGCTGTGTTTTCACCTAGGTATTTCTCGTCCAACCACACTAAAAACCCCGGTTTCACCTCGGTATTTTGCAGTCAAAGAAAACCGCGGAAAGAATAAGACGCGGTCGTGTTTAAATAGTGTTGTTTCCTTTGTTTTGAAGTTCATTAACAACAATAGGTGAGACGCGACGCTCCGGTGATTTGAATGATCAGACATTTCACATGTTAAAATCCGTCAGTAGTCGGCTGTGAACGCTGCTGTAATTAGAGAAATAAATGAAAACTCACTTCTGGTACATAACTTAAAATGTGAACTGTTTAAGAATTACTGTATGTTTCAACTCGTAATGAATAGCGGCGCTTAAATTCTTAAAACGGCTTCATTCAATCGAGCGAAATACAACTATGGATCATTATGTTTACATTCTGCGTGTCGCTTTAACTTTTCACGCCGAAATAAAATTCCTGTAATTCTAAGAATAATTTACAGCACTAAAAGAGACAGTCTTTTTTTTTTAATCAAGGTAAATTGAAATAAACAAAAAAAGAGCTCCTAATCGCAGGTTAATTTTCCTTATGCGTAACAGGGATGAAAGCATGCGTTGAACACAAAGACAAAACATCACATGTACAGTTTGTTTACAAACTAAACGTCGCCAGCCATCAATCTATTTGTAAACTTGCTAGCGAGATGTATACATCAGAATATGTTCAGATTAGATTGCTTTCTTTCTTTCTTATCGAAGGTTATCCATTATCTTTAGCACTAAAAGGTGCAATTTCATGGCAGATTTTGATCGTGCTAGGCAACGAGATCTGCTAACAGATCAAATTACATTTGAACGCTAAAGAATTATTTTGAACGGCTGAAACAGAGTGAACAGTGCACAGTGAACGGCTGAAACAGAACAAAAATTTCGAACGGCTGCCTGTCAACAGCTATGGAAAAATTTCAAATGGAGTGAGTTTTCTGTCAGAAAGCGAACAAAACCAAAATATGTCACTTTATGTAGACAATCGGCCACAAGTGCCAGTGCGTTAGTCACGCAAAATAAAATTCTTTCTGAACTTCATGCAGGGTTTTCATTAAGAATTGTAGTAGCAGGAGAATAGTGTAAAGTAACAGGAGAATATTATGAAGGAGCAAAGATAGCTACATATTGCCATCAAAATTTAGCCGGAAAATTCTGCGTAGTAGGAGCAGAATTCTCCGATCTCCGATGCCTAATGAACACCCTGTTCATGTTTACTAATTGTGAAGATAAATGTTGAAGGAAGCTAAATATACCGGTAATAATCGATGTCAGACAGCGGGGAAAGGAATGTGGCAGAAAACAAATTTAGCAAATTTTGTAGTAAAGTCAGGAACAAGTGCACCGAATTTGCATATGTCAAAAGGGTAAATTTAACAAATCGACCGCATTTTTCCACGGTCTATACTCTCATCGACCATTGAAATGAAGTGGAACGGCGAGTGGTTTCACTGCCAAGTTTTGAACATTTTATGGCGTCATTTCTATGGTCGATGAGAGTATAGACCATGGAAAAATGCGGTCGATTTGTTTTTTTACAATAACAAACTTGAATAACTGCGAGCGCCGAGCGAACGAGTTTGCGGGAATCATTTTAGAAAATCAAGATAACCTAACACTGACAAACTGCTGCAAAATGTTTTTGCGTGGGAAATAATTAAAGCATTAACTTTTTGTGAATAAATTGTTATGAAAAAGGCTCACAAAAATTCTCTTCAGCTTAAATCATCGCTAGAATCTTTTAATATAAATTTTAACACAGCAAAACAAAGAGCAGTTATTCAGCAAATTTTAGAGAACCGCGCTCGGCGATAATCGCAAAATAGAGCACAATAACCTCACACAAAGTCAAATATAAAATTACTAGGCACAGTTTACAAAGCTAACGTTTTTCAAATTTGAAATATCTTTGAATAATCAGATGAATCTTTGCTCCAAGTTGTTTTCGGCTCAGTTTTAGTTCTTTTGGGCGCCGGCGACTGATTCCGTGGATTTTCCTGTGAAACTACGACAAGTTGTTTGTCCTTTTTGCTTCGCACTTAAGCTTAATTCCAGGCAAGTTTAGCTGATTGTAAATTAAATTTAACTGATGAGAGAGCATTCTTTTCATTGAAGAATTCCAGTTTTAAGTGCATTTTTCACTGTTTGAAGAACCCGTAGCGCCAAAAGTTTGACAAAACTCACCGCGTTGCATTACCTGTTACGTCATTTTCATGGTCTATTTAACAAATAGATTCCATTTGGCCGTGTGTCTGTTCAGTTATAGATCACAGATGACGTCAAAATGTGGTAAGAACAAAAAAGTGGCACACGAGCCGCAGGCGAGTGTGTCACTGATGTTCTTACCACATTTTGACGTTTTCTGTGATCTTCACTTTTATTGATCCACGATGTTATGTTTGTTTAGTTTAACAAAGCGCTTCTGGTAAGCGATATTGATTTGGCTCAGACTAATTTGCTGAGTCTCTGTATACTACGTGAGCTTCTCATTTCGTGACACTTAGAAATTTTTCGCGTCAAAGAATACTCCTGTTTGGCCAACTTCGATTTGCAAATTTGTACGGGAGTCTAAAACTTTCGTCAATGTTCAATGTTATTCTTCACTTTTGTTGATCCACGATGTTATATGTTCGTTTAATTAGTTTTACGAAACGCTTCTGGTAAGCGATATTGATTTGGCTCAGACTAATTTGCCGAGTCTCTGTATACTACGCGAGCGACTCATTTTGTGACACTTAGAAATTTTTCGCATCAAATAATACTCCCGTACGGCCAACTTCGATTTGTTAATTTGTACGGTAGTCCAAAACTCTCGTCAATTTTCCATGTTATTCTTCGCTTTTGTCGACCCACAATATTAAATGTTCTTTTAGTTTTACGAAGCGCTTCTGGTAAGCGTTGTTGATTTGGCTCAGACTAATTTGCTGAATCTCTGTAAACGCAAGCGACTCATTTCGTGACAAATTTTTCGCTCCAAAGAGTACTCCCATACGGCCAACATCGATTTGCTATTCTTTTTTTTTTTGAGTTTATTAATTTTTATTACTATTATTAAGCTTTACACAAAAATCAAATACTAATTAGATACGTACTGGATACATACCGGAAACATATATACAAAGTAAAAACAAAAACAAAACAAAAACAAAACAAAAAACAAATTGCTGTGCTAAGTTTAGTCAATAGCTGGGATACGATTTTTTGAAATAAAAGGTTTCCATTTTTCATTGAAAATATTTTTAGTTTTGTTTCTTACAGCTACATATCTTTCAACCATGATGTTGTCATGAAATTGTAATTTGAAAACCTGAAAAGTTAGAGGTTCTTCTGTTAAACTACATTTGTAAATAAAATATTTTGCTATCAGCAGTGCTACACTTAGCACTTGTTGGTACTTGAGCAGATGGATAGGTCCATATAGAAGGGTAACTTCAGACAGGTGTACATTTTCCATCGTATTTTGTAACCACCATAAGTGGAAGTTTTTCCAGAAGGAAACGACTAGGGGGCATTTTACAAACATGTGCACAATTGTATGTCTTTCATTTTTACAAAGATAACAAGAATCATCTGATACTAAGTTGGCTTTCTTTAGCTTGTCTTTAGTATAAAGTATGTTGTGATTTATCTTGAATTGGAACATTGCTAGTTTTACGTTCTTTGTGACACTAAATGGCCAGTTATATATAATTCGATTTTCAGTGTTTGGTGGTTGAAGCTTACTTTTAACAATGATTTTGTGAAGGGCAGTGTTGGAGAGGTTCTCTTCTGTGTCAAGCCAACTTGAGTTTGTCGTTTGCGTTGGCGTATTAAGTGTTGTTTTTTTCCATCTACTTTTAACTGCACGTAAGAGTCCATAATACGTTAGAAAGCTAGTTTTAATTTTAAACTGCGTAGTAAATTCTTCAAACGACAAAAACTTGTTGCTATTATGATGAAGTAAATGCTTCACTTTTGTAATACCACTGTTGTACCAAGACTGATAGAAAATAGGGGTTCCCTCAACTTTGAAATCTGTATTATTCCATATGATACTTTCGCACGCATCTACATCGTTTTGAATCTGTTCGGACTTAATTTTTTTAATCTGTTCCCAGTAATTAAGTACTTTTAGATAGAAAATGGGAATATCGTTTGTTTGTAATTCTTTTGTCTTGTAATTGCAAGACAGTAGGAATTGGAAGCCGCCTGACTCACGTGTTGTGAAATTTGGAATAATTTTCCAAGGTGAGTCAGCGTCATTATTGAATCTTCTAACCCAAGAAGCTTTTAGAGCCTTATTTATCGAGTCGATTTCTATCATCTTTAGGCCGCCATCGCTTTTTTCACCTATGAGTGTAGCTTTTTTGATTTTGTGGGGTTTACCTTCCCAAACAAAATCGAAGGTGATTTTGTCTACCTGTTTAGCAAATTCCTCTGGTAATGGTAAGACCGAAGCATTATATGTGACCCTCCACGGGAAAACAGTGAATAACAGCACACGGCACCCTCGCACGTTAAAACAAAAGAAGCGTGCCTCAACACGATGGCTGCATGTAAGTCACTTTCCTCATTAACGTCAAACCCATTGTTTTCCGTTGCACGCTAAAGACAAAGGAGCGTGTTAAGATCTTTGCGTCAATTTTGCACGTATTAACACAATGACCGTGTCAACTTCGATTGCACTCAGTTCAAGAAGTGAGATAGAGTTTTAGCCTGGTTTCCTTAATGTGCCATGTCCGTGCATCTGGCCCTAGTATTTCTTACTCCCGCGAAGTACTCAGCTGATAACAGTAATTTGGAAAAAGGGCGCAAAAGTGCTCGACTTAAACACCTCTGAGGCTAAGAATATTGTATCTATCTGTCATAAACACTGCGAAATTCGAATTTCAGTACGAGTTCGAAGTTAGAATTTGAGTTTGTATGCGGGATGCGTACCGCAAAGGAAACAGATCGTTTCGTTTGTTCAAAATAAAGCTATTTTACAGGCGATTTTTCCTCGTAAACTAAAACTTTATTAAATGCTGTTATCATTTGGAAATTGTTAGAACGAATACTGCGATTGTATTATTGCATTTAGCCATCGCATTTTGCAAATTTTTGTTTACTGTGGCGCGTGTCACGTGCAAATTTCTTAAAAGCTCATGTTTTATTTAGCCTGGTTACTAAGGTTAACCAAGACGGCCGCTTGTTTACATTACAAACTCCATTTTTTGGCTTCTTTCGTTCGTCTTTGGTGTTCCTTCATTGCGAAAAGCTTCAAAATGTCCGACAAACATAGCCAGCACTTTTTAACACAGGTATTTTGACAATTTGAGGTTCAATTTTACAGTTTATGACCACAACGCTCACGTTCGTGCGTTACAGGTGTACGTGCTAGATGCGTATTCAAGAAGAACAACAAGTTTTATTTCAAGTATTCTTCGATCTGAGGCACTCTTGCACCTCTGTTAGAGAAACCAGACTTACTTATTTAAGTTATTCATTTATCTGCTAAACCGTAAATGCAGTAATAATAAGAGCACAACAACTATTCTCCGACCCGGTGATGTAGTCTGGTAAGTAACATGAAAAATAAATCTACCGTGTCACGACTAGCGTGTTAAGAAACTAGCAGTAATCAGGGATTATTAAGTGTGTTCGAATGTTTGTTATGGGTAAGAAGTGTTTGAGACTTGTTTGAGTGACATTTCGTTCTTTTATAACTTGTAATATTCATTCATGATGTCAAGCATACATCACTAAGTAATTCTTCCTGAATTTCACAAAGACGTATTCCAAGTTACTTGATTGATAATTTACATTCGTGACGTAGCCCTTACATCACTAATTCCACAACAACCAAGTTTTAACGGCAAAACTTAATAATCACTACACGAGGCCGAAACTAAAACTTCCAAATGTGGCAGCACTTCACTTCCAAGTTGTATTTGTATTTGTGACCTCAATAGGTCAGAGTACAATGACTCATATGATCAATTAGTATTAGTTTGTTTTCTACCGACTTCTCTCTCATCGATGGCATCTCACAGAACGATAATAGGCGCCATATTCGCTTCTTTGTAGCTAGAATAAAGGACTTTCTGTACCTTTCAGAAGCAGTAAACATGTTTCCGATCAAGCTTCGTTGTAAAAACACTGCAGTTACTTGCAAAAATGATAGAGATTAAACTTACCGAATAGAGCAGAGGTGAGAAAAAATGGCAAACCAATGTGCACGCGCAACTTGCCGGATGAGTCTATGACGTACGCGTAAGGAGAAAAACGTGCGCGCGCACCTTGCCGGAAGAGGCTATGACGTATTTCCGGTACTTGACCCACCCACAAAATCGAGTTTCTCTCTCCTTAATGTTCGTGCCCAGGCCTCTCGCTTGTTGAGTTTAGGTTGGGTTCTCCTAACGCCGAACGCAACAAAGAAATTTTTTAACAGTGTCAACCTACCGTGTTAAAATACAAAGCTCTACCGTGTCGAACCATGTTAACAAAATGCAGACAAAGGCCACAAGCACGTTACTTGAAATCAATTATTTTAGTTTGTATATCGACGATAAGCGTGTTGTGTCAGAAGCGTGCGAAGCGTTCACTGTTTTCCTGTGGAGGGTCACATATATGAGTTTAGAGAGGCCCAACGTCTTAACAATATTAATTCTTCCCAGGAGTGTTAACTTTCTTCTTTTCCATGAATTTAGAATTTTTTGAAGGTCTTCTAGTTTCTTTTCAAAGTTGAGTTTATCGTTTATGCATTTATCGTTAGAAAAGTGAATTCCTAAAGCATACACAGAGTTTTCTGGGCAGTGGAAACCAAACGGTGTATCTTTCCTGTCTGCCCACGAGCCGAGCCACATGGCTTCCGTTTTGGATTTATTTAGCTCCAAACAGGAACAATTTTTGAAATTTTCTAAAGTGTCAAGTGGCGCTGTTACCGAGCTTAGATCTTTGACAAAGATAGTAGTGTCATCTGCGTATAAGGTAATTTTAATTTGTTTCTTTCCGACATTAAACCCTTTAATATCAGGATTCGCTTGGATGGCCAGGTTTAGCATTTCTATTCCTAACACAAAAAGTAACCCTGATAAAGGGCAACTTTGTCTTACTCCACGATTGAGGTTAAAAAAGGGAGAAGCGAAGCCATCGTTTATTACGCAGCTTGATATGTCTGTATAGAAAACCCGTATCCACTTCTTGAAGTCATCTTTGAAATTAAAGACGTTCAGTATTTTATTTAGGTAGTCCCATTCTATTGAGTCAAACGCTTTTTTGAAATCTATAAAAACGGCTATTCCAGGTAATTTATTTAGTTTTGCATAATTAATAATATCAGCGATGAGTCTGACATTTTCACCAATGTACCTCTTCTTTACATATCCAGTCTGATTTGGACTTATGATGTCAGGCAGGACCTTTGCTAATCGATTGGCTATTACTTACATTGCAATTTTATAGTCGATATTTAAAAGAGTAATTGGTCTTAAATTGTTTAGTACGTTAGTCGGTTTATCTTTTTTTGGTAAGAGGGTTATGACGCCTCTTTTTTTTTGGCATATTGACAATTCTTTTTCACTTACGAACCAGTACAATATTTACAAAAACGATGCTTACACTACTTACACTGCAATACTTATACAACTTCCAATTATAGTACTTTCGCTATTTTTTTTTTGTTGAACATACCCACGTACAGTTAACATTCACAAAAGACAATTTGCAACAAAACAAAAACTACGACTTGAAGCTGACAAAAAGGAAACATAACACAGTAAAAACATTAGTGGTAACTAAAATTAAATGGGAGCGCAATCAGTCAAGTAAACAGAATTTTATACCATATTTAAAAGAGACGAGAAAACAGACCATTTTGTTCTAAAATCATTTTCACGACCAGTCATACAAGAAATATATTTTTCTAGACAAATTTTATCACGAGCTAGGAAAACAAATTCATTAAAGATGTAAAGTTTACTGTTAAGAGCTTTTACGTAAAGAAAATTAATACTTTCCTATAATGACTAAATGATTGAGGGCTAAACAGAATTTAGAATCATTATTAATAATGCCAAACATAATTTCTTTTATTAAAAGCGATAATTTTGAGTTCACCATGCGTGAAGCCCAATCCAGAAACTCCTTCCAGAACAAAGTGGCTTGCGTGCACTCAGTGAAAAGATGAATGACGGTGTGATCTGCTGGACAAAAAGGGCAGCGTGGGGAGTCTTCTTTTTTTCATTTTAAATAATAAGCTCTTAGTGCACAGAATATTGTGAATAATGTTGTACTGGAACATTGATAGCTTTACTTCTTTTGTTACTTCAAAAGGTAATAGATATAATTTTCTCAAATCATCCTTCTGGTAGCCAAGATTTAAGAGTCTTTTCTCACAAGTCGGCGGAGGCATTGATCGAAGAGAGAGCAGCTTAGTATAAATTTTTTTGCAAGTCATTTCCTCTATTAATATTTGCGGTGTTAAGCTTTGTTCGAGGGAGCAGTTTAGGAGTTTTTTCCAATTTTGAGGGATGGCGTTAACAAGGTTAAAGTACTGTAAGAAATTGCATTTTACGTTAAATTTATTACGAAAAGCGTCAAAGGACAGAAAGCAGTTCTGCTGTGTATCAAAGAGGTCGTTAATTTTGAGAATTCCTGCATAGCGCCAGTGCTGCAAGTACATAGATTTTTTATCAGACTAAATAAACTTATTATTCCAAACTATCTGTTCAAGAACATCATTTCTGCTTTTTGGGTTGGAAGCTATTACGTCTTGCCAGAGTGTGATTATTTCATGATAAAACGCTGGAAGGCATTTGTTCAGATTAAGGTGACTGATGTCATAGTTACACTTGAAAAGCTCTGGACCCCCAACATTCACTAGGAGGGACTTCGGGATGTACTGCCACGGAGTGTCTGAATTTGAGCAGAGTCGCTTAACCCAATTTAACTTTAAAGCCTTGTTAAATAAAGCAAAGTCTTTCATCTCTAAGCCTCCTTCTTGCCTTGTTTTGATGAGTGTAGTGTATTTTATCTTGGGTGGTTTGTGGCTCCAAATAAAATCTAAGACTATTTTGTTTACTTCATCAACAAAAAATTTTGGAGTTTTCATTACACTGCAGATAAATACCAGTTTGGAGAGCGCAAGGGATCTCACTAGATATATTTTGCCGTAAACAGAGATGTCTCTTTGAGACCATATGTTTAATAGTTTTTTTAAGGAATTTAACTTATCCCAGAAGTTCCGCTGTAGAACTGTGTCACTTTCGTACGCAAAATGAACACCTAGCGCGTAGACAGGCACCTCACTTATTTGTAGATTTAGAATTTTATCTTTTCTATGGCGCCATGAACCAAGCCATAACAATTCCGATTTTGATTCGTTTATTTTAAGGCCAGAACATCTTTCAAAAAGGCCTAACAACTCAAATAGCTGCATGACGGACTCACTATCACTCAAGAGCGCTGTCGTGTCATCCGCATACTGAGATAATTTTATTTCTTGAGATCCATTGTACACAATTTCAATTCCTTTGATCGTGTTGGAGCGTCTTATCTTTTGCGCAAGGACCTCAATAGCTATGACAAACAACACACCTGATAGTGGGCACCCCTGTCAAACACCTCTTTCAAGTAAGAAGGGTTCCGACGTGTGACCATTATTCAACACACAACTGGAAATATTATGATAAAAAACATAAACCCACTGGCGAAGATGAGGGCCAAAATTAGTTGCTTCTAAACATTTCTGAATATAGTTCCATTCCACCGAATCGAAGGCTTTCTCAAAATCTAAGAAGACGGCCACGCCTGGAATATCCTTATGCTTAGTGTATTCCATTATATCTAAAATCAATCTGATACTTTCGCCTATGAACCTTCCTTTTACGTAACCTGTGTGAGTGGGATTGATCAAAAGCGGAAGTACCTTTTCAATACGGAGAGCAATGGTTTGGTTGCAATTTTATAATCTACGTTAAGTAAAGTCACAGGTCTCCAGTTTTTTAAATACTGAGTATCCTTTTTTTTCTTTGGAATCAAAGATATAATCCCTTGTCGTTGAGAAATAGATAAATTTCCAGTATTGAAGGCGTAGTTAAAGCTGTTGACAACATAGGTGCTAATAATGTCCCAGAAAGCTCGATAAAATTCTGTTGTTAGCCCGTCAGAGCCCAGAGTTTTGTTATTTTGCATTAATGCTTTTGTACATTCAGCTAAAGTTATCTCTGCTTCACAAGTGCTGGCCATCTCTTCAGGTAGTTGAAAATCTACATTAAAAAAATCACTAAACTCCTCACTATTAGGATCCACATTCCTAGAGGAGTATAATTCTTTAAAGAAGTTCCGCTCTTCATTAAGAATTTCTTTTGGATCTTTAATCCTAGTGCCGTTGTGGTTAATCAAAGATGTTATATGTTTTCGCCGGTGGTTTAATTTTTCTAAATTAAGAAAATATTTGCTGTTTTTTTCTCCCTGCTCATACCAGCGGGCTCTTCTTCTTATAATAGCACCACATGTTTTTACAGATTGAAAACCAGAAAGTTTTATTTTGATTTGCTTAAGTTTGGCTTTGTCATCTTCACTGTATGTTGTCTGAAGTTTAGTGCTCAGTTGAGCAAACCTAGATGTAAGGAGTTTCTCTTCATCGCAGTTACGCTTTGCTTTCATTTTGGAAAACCGAACTGTCAAGCCTCTGATCTCCATCTTGACCATTTCCCAAAACAAACCTTTGTCTTCGACCTCTTTGTACTTTTCAATGAATTCTGGAATTTTGGAGCGTAATTCCTCGCGAAGCGAGGGCCGAAGGCCCGAGTGTAGCGAGGTTAATAAATTTGGCGGCCGAAGGCCTCTCGGGTCTCGGGAGCTGAGCCGGGCGAATTCGAGCGAAAAATATATTTATATTCATATATATATATAATATATATAATATATATATATATACCTGAATATATATATATATATATATACCTGAATATATATATATATATATATAGCTGAAGACGTCCGGCAGTTGCCTGGCAACAAAAATCGCGACCGCTGACAATGGCGTATTATGTTTATTCATGGCGACCGCGCCGGCGGCCGTTTAACCTTACTCACAGTCTGTCAAAAAATGTTTACTCTCGATGAAACACAACCAATTTCTGATGCAAATGAGAAAGAACAGCAAAGACAACAACGCCGGATTCCAGAAGTTGCTGGAAATCCTTGTCCGTGAAAATTAACTACCGAAACTCCGCTGAACGGTGACTTGAAATTCAGTTAGCGCGATCGCGATCGAGCAACAAAGACGAACAACAAGAGCATACATTACAAGACTTCGAACAGCCTTGGCACACCGTTTGACTAGGTTAAAACGCCTTGACAAAATGCCGCCATTAGAATTCTGGACGAAAACCGATCAGGAGAGGCGACACCGACTGGAAGTGTTGGACAAAATGATTCTGTTTGTAGACGCAACGAGAGGCGGCAAGAATTACACGATCAGCTAAATACTCATGACGAATATCTTTCATACCTGATACGGTACGTAAGGAAAAGCAAACACTGATTACATGAAGGCTCAGAGAAGAAGAGCGATTAAGAAATGTAGCTCAAATCACCGGCTAAACTACTGAGAAGATAATCAAACACTGAAAAATAATTCTCTTACTACACACTGTAATTTGATGTTTATTGATATTCTCACTAACGTCACTAAGGAACTTTTTAAATGATCAAAACTACAGATAAATGATCAAAACTACAGATCACACAGGTGGAAATTATTTCCCAAATATACAACATTTACATGATGTAGCATTGTTTGTGAATGAAACAGTGATCGAGTTGTATACGTATACGGTATCTTGAGTTTAAAGAATTCATAAAATAGTTCAATAAGAAATAAGTAACAAGAATTTCTGTTTAAAATTGGGATAAAAACATTTTGTTAAGAAAAAATAATTTTCTGTTAGCAATCATGACCAGCTAATGACTGTAATGTCAATGTGTAGCAACCGTATACATGTACAGTACCGCTCAAAGGTAAGTTACCACCGTCTCGCGAGACGAGATTCTCGTATCGCGAGACGCGATTCTCGTATCGAGAGACGAGACACTCGTATCACGAGAAGCTTTAAAAACTGTAAGTTTCACTGTCTTAACTTCTCGCAAGATTTTAATAGCCTATTGTAAAACACCCTGTAGCAACATGAACGCGATGAAACTCCGCTTTGACTATGCTGCATTTGCCGAACTCTGTTGCGTAGTGCGTGCATAATTAAGATTATAGTCTTCAAATTTTCAAATCTACGAGGCCTCAAAAATCGTATTCATACGAATGGTGTTACAGATGTAAGTTTTATGTTTTAAATCGAAAACATAACGTTCATGGCTTTCAGCGTCTTCAAACATGCCAGTTACATGTATATTAAAATTTGCCGATCGCTACCCGGCGTCGCCAGCTGTACGGGCCGATCAGTTCGCTTCCCGAACTCTGCGCTTGTCATTGATTGTAACACTGCCGTTCGGAGTAGGTGACGCTTTTGACCGCTATTATGTATCTTTGGAAGTAAAAGGCACAATCTTTAATGATAAAAATTTCCATGATGTGCCGAGTATTTCTCGTTTACTTAGTGCGAGCAAATTTTCATTTTAGTAAACATACATGTAGAAGCGGGCGCCAATTTGTCGGCGTGGCCGCATTGATTTGCATTGAATATCGTGGATTCCACAACACTTATAAAGTTACAATTGAAACAGTAAAATACTCTGCCTTCGACAGTTGTCATTAATTATGATATCAGTAGACTTTGAAGTTGTGAGTTTTTTCGGCATGATTCTAGACCTTGCTTTCTTTCAAATTCTTTGCAACACGCTTAGCGGTGCTGCTAAGTCGCAAGTCACAAGTTGTGTCACGTTGTCAAAGGCACGAGTATCAAATTTCGTTTGTTTGCGTTTCGACTTTCACCGACTAAATTCATCACGTGAATAACGTGTTTCTTATCAAAAGTTTTTTCCCGGAAAAAATGAACATGGCGAATGAAGATGAGGGCGGTGAAAGAGAAAAATTATCCCGCTTTTTAAAAGCGAGAATAATCTCAGACTTGGAATGAGCCGACAGTGCATTCCCACGGGACATCTTTGGACTTCCAAAAGCGCTCATATTTGCATACTGTCAAAGGTCGAAACATTTTCGGGAAACTTGTTGAATAAAACTTAGTTTAGTTTAACTTTTAGTTTCATTGTTGAATAAAACTGTAGTTTTGAATAAAACGTGTGTTGATAATCGATAATCGAATGCTATGAAAGTGAAGATGGCCAAGGAGCAAAAGAGAACCGTGACTAATTCATGACGGTGTTTGTAAACAACGCACATTTACAAAGTTCGATCGATCGCAGCGGGGTTTGTTGCTATATTTATAAAGCCGTGCAAATCAAGCGCTTTCACTAACGTCGTGTTTTCCGATTTTTAACATAACTTCCATTCAAGTTCTCCATTTGTGATGGCAGTTTTTGGATTCAAAAGCCTACCAAGTTCAATTCACTCACACGCACAAAACATGCAAATTCAATGCGCTTTGAACTAAAAATAATCTGGGATTAAAGTGTGCAATTTTAAGCAAGTGCTTGCACTAACTTTGTCGTTTTCTCGCGAGATAATTGATCGTAATGTATTCCAAAATATCCGCTTCACTGATTCTCTCGAGACGCGATTCTCGTATCGCGAGACGAGATTCTCGTATCGCGAGACGAGAATCTCGTCTCGCGAGAAACGAGACGAGAGGTGGTAACTTACATTTGAGTGGTACTGTAGCTAAACACATGATACATCAACATTACTGCTTCACATTTATTATTGGAACGGTGATCAGTATCTTAAATCTCCTAACAATATCAGTGTACGAGCAATTACATAGATAATACAAATTAAGAACCTGATCACCTTCAACATAAGTTGTCTGTGGAAATTGAATACAAATTCACTGTAGCTATATGGCTATGTGAACTGCATTGACACCAGTACTAAGGAGAATGTACATCAACAAATTAATTTTGATTTCAAGATTTTTAAAGGCGCTAACTGGTCATGAAGACCTAAGTCCTGGTCTTAACCTACAAATTCTCCATCCATCCATACATTGCTTATGGTATTTGCAGAGAATCTGTTGCTTCATCTTGAATATTCATGTTTTGTAATCAATTTTGTAATTCCCATGACCTGTATCCAAAATATAGTATTGTTACTGCTGGAAGAATCTCATGCCACTTTCACCATTGACTTATAATTTTTTGGACAACATCACTTTTCAGCAGCAGTAACCTCCTGTGATCTCAACCATTCAAACGAATAGAGAGTTGCATTACCAATTCTTTGATTCCCAGTATATAGAACAAAAACTATAGCACTATGTAAAGGGAACAGCAGATAGCACTAGCTCACAAGTTTTAAAAATGGAATTTAATTAAGACAATCAAAATGAACAGAACACCACTTCATATTGTCCTGGACCGAAGATGGGGGGGGGGGGGGGGGCAGTCCCATGGCAGTCCCATGGCAGTCCCATGGCAGTTACAGCGACCCACAGCTCAAAACCCAACACTGACCAACACCAGCTCTCCAGGAAGACAGAGCACAAAGTACAAGTTAAATTGAAGAGACTGAGAACGAAAATGTCTCAACTTTAAATGAGGTCATTGCCATCAAGCAACCCAACCTCTCCATTTAATTCAGAAATTCCATCTCTCCTTCCCACATCGCTAAAATTTTGCAGTGCATCCTCCCCCGAGCTTCGCGAGGTTCTGCGAGACACGTATTTCTAGTAAAGCTACGTAATCATTGTCAGATAACAAAGAATTATTAAACCGCCAAAAGCCTGGGCAATTCTCCTTTGTCGTAGACGTGGTTGATGCTTTGTACTACATCCTCGCCAATTTCATCCCAAAAAGCTTTGTAAAACTCGGAAGTAAAACCGTCTGACCCTGGTGACTTGCCATTTTGCATTTCCTTCAGAACTTGTCGGCACTCTTCTTTAGTTATTTTGCCTTCGCATATATCCGCTTTTTCAGAGCTTAGTGGCCTAATTAGTTTATTTTTAAAAAAAGCTTCACTTTCTGGACTTTCTGTGTTATTATTTCCTGACTTATAAAGAGACTTGTAAAAGTTCTCCGCCTCTTTTAATATGACATCTCGGTCTTCTGTTTCGGAACCATCGTCTTTTTTTAACTTAACGATCCTTTTCTTTTCGGCTTTTCTTTTTTCTAGATTGAGAAAGTATCTAGTATTTTTTTCGCCATGTTCAACCCACCTTGCTTTGCTTCGTATCGCGCCTTTTACTTTTTGTTGTTATTCGTTTTAAACGCGTTTGTAAAATTTGTATATTTGTTCTGAGCACAGGGTTGTTTTTACACTGTTCAGCCTGTGTCAAAAGGTCATTTAATTGTTCTTGTAGCTCTCTTTCTGTGTCTCTGTTCTTTTTGGCTTTCTCTTTAGTGTAGGCAATCGTGAAGCCACGCAGTTCCATTTTTTATAAGGTCCCACTTCAAACTTTTATCTGCCAAATAATCATATTTGTCTCTATAGGTTTTAATGTTGTTTTTAATCTCCTTAGTATACACTTCGTCCTCAAGAAGCGAACCGTTAAACTTCCAGAAGCCAGGCCCAGGTTTTTTGTTTAGAACTTCGGATTGGGTAAATAGCTTAACTGCGCAGTGATCAGAACTTGGTGCATGAATGATATCGCAATTTCGAGTGATATTAGTAAGGTTTTTAGATGTTAAAAAGTAGTCTAGTCTGTACTGCACTTTGTATGCCTTGTCCCTCCAGGTAAATTGCTTCTTACTGGCATTCATTTCACACCATACGTCTTGTAACGAATAGAGGGAGGAGAGATTTGCAATTTTGTCAATGACGCATTTTTTATTTTCTATTGGTCTGCCACCTACTTTGTCTGAGGCAGTTAAAGCGCAGTAAAAATCGATTTGCTATTCGTACGGGAGTCAGAATATTTCACCGACTTTCTATGTATTTGCTGATTCTTGCCAATCCAAAATATTATATTTACCTCTTTGAACAGTGAAATACTGCATTTCTAAAGGCAAAATGTTTTCTGAAACTATTGAGCTATTTCTTTACAAGAAAAAATTAACAAAGCTCTGTTCTCATCTAAATTACTAAACAGGCGCCAATTTGCATCAGGGGTTAAGCTTAATTTGTCCCGTCACAACAAACATGAAAAAGTGATTTTTCCGGTTCTATTAAGTGCAAAGAAGTGATTTAACGGTAAAATACAATGTCTTTAAAGGCAAATTCATGAATCGAATTCTATGATGCGCCGAATACTATTGAGTTATTTCTTTGCAAGTGAAAGTTCACAAGTTTTGTTTGTTTTACCTGTTTTATGTATCATCACGGTAGAAAAAAGCGTTAAGCGTAAGGGCTCCATTTTCGTCCGCTTTTCATAAAACCGGACACAGTGAGCATCAGGTAAGAAAATAAGTTTACAGGTATTTATATCTTGGTTCATTGAGTCGAGAAAATATATAGCGGTTTCTGGTAAATAATTAGGCCCATATTTTTTATTTACTAGCGCCGGTACCGTCACAAAACAGTTTTTGTCCACAAAAGGACCGATAAAGAATCAAGAGCAACGTAATCTTTTACTAAATTCATCTCAAAGCTACTTGTCAGGCCATTCAAAATAACAATGAAATGCCAACAATAGGAAATCAATGATCTAGCTCTCATACATACTGAGCTTGCTGAATGCGCGCATTTCGTGCGACGTAATCCACAGACGCATGTGCGCGCATTTATCCGATGCGTTATGCGCGAACATTTTGGTTCGCTTATATCTGAGCTGCACTGTAGGTGTAAAAAAATCTGTGAAAATTAATCGGAAACCAGAAAAAAAAAAGGGGGAAATCGGTCAGTATTCTAAAAGTACAGTGTAGTGATATAGTCTACAGTACCTCTCAAAAGTTACCTGTCGCATAGCGTTTCGCGCGCTACACGATTCGCGTAGCGCAGGACGCGAATCGCGTAGCGCGAGAGTCACCGAAGCGGCAATAATTACACTGTACGAAAAGCTTATCTTGCGCAAAACCGATTAATTTCGCGCAAAGGTCAGCATCTAACTGCAACTGGATGGTTGTCAGGAAAACGGAAGGCAAAAAGTATCACGGGATTCAATGCATTTCGTGTTTTCCTCGACGGAAATGTTTCAGTCTGTCCTCAACAAATCATGCGAATTAAATCGGTTTCGAAAGTGTTTGTACTTGTAGTTTTCGTTAATTTTTTACGCAAGCGACACGTTATGTGAAATTACTTTGTATTTGTCATCGACAGACATTGTGGTTTGGATGGCCGAGTATTTCACGAGCAAGGTATTTTTCCTTTTAGTTCACCACAAACAAAACAATTGTGTTTGTTAGTTTTTGTTTATTACAGCGACTAGATTCTAAACTAAACATGTAAATCAAATGGCGTTTTTTTGTTTGCGAGCGACATTTAACCGTAAAGATATCGATTGCGAATGTGTTTTGAAGTTTTTCGTTTGATGCAAGCGCTACGCTATATCTATAATTTCTTCGACATTCAGGGAACGCAACACTTTTAGCGCTTTTCAAGCAAGGTTTTGACTTAAAGGCCAGGAATGATAAACGTGATTTCTTTTATCAGACGGATCTGGGGAAGATGCGAGCAGAAAAATGCGAGCAGTGAGCTAACAAGTAAATTGATCCGAAAATAAAGTTTTTAAGACGGGGCCCTAAACTATAATAACGGTAAAACCACAACAACAAACCAATGGAGAAAGAGTACCGGATCTATCGTAGACCGGGGGGAGGAGCGTTGCGTGACGAGTCCTAATAACGGCAAACTGATCCTTAAACAGGAAGAAGAAAAGATAGTGACAGAAGTGAAAAAAAAAAATAATAAACATAATAATCAACTGTTTATTATTTTTTAATTTCACTTCTGTCTCTATCTTTTCTTCTTGCTGTTAGGATCAGTTTGCTGTAATTCCTCCTAGATTGAGATAATAATGAAAATAGGTATAAAATTACAGTCAAACCGAATGTTCCTTTGACGGCAACTTTGCAAACTTCCGCCGCAACATTGGTATTTTGATTGACAGTTTGCTTCGAGCAAATGCTCATCATTGAGTGAAGACTTACGTGGTAAATAAATAAATAGTTCGAAGTTGTGCGAGTAAGTTGCAACTTTCGCGAGCAAGTTCTTATTTCAATCTTGCTGTCAGTTGCCGGATTTCTGAATTGAAAGTACTTGGTTTGGTTACCTTGCAGTATTCCACAAACTCTACGATGTCAGAACAAAACATTAATTCTTTTGTCGCTGCTTGCTCACGGAATGTAAACAAGCGGCCCAGAGTCCCAATTGCAGTAGTCACGCAAAATTCATGTGTAAAATTATTTCTGCACTTCATGTTTACTTATTATTAAAATAAATCTTGAATGGAACTAAAAATTATAATCGAAATAAAAGACGGTAGGGAAAGTTTGGTAGCAAAATAAAAATTAAACCCTTTGAAGTTTGTTTGTCGGTAAAAAAGTGCTTGGCGGTCCCTTGGGAAAAGTGGTAAAAGTGCACCGAATTTGCATATGTCAAAACGGTAATTTCAAACCTGAAAACACGCTGGCACAAGCGAAAGTCACAAGTATTTATATAAACTTCTACAAATTCTCTGTTTTCTTTCTTCATTTCTAAGTATTCCACCGCGCTAAAACATCACAGAAAGTTTGGAGTGTCTTCTGGCTGAGAATAAACATAAGCCGCATTTGGTTTCGCGAGCGTTTTATCGATCCATCCACGTGATCTCCGTCTAAGCGAGAAAAACATTCGTCGCTTGATCCTTGCTCGTTTTAAGAGCGGGACTGTTGTCTGGCTTGAATCTCGCTCGTGTTTGGCCAAACAGATGCTCGATGACATTTCTGGGAGAGAAAAACTAGCTGTTTTATTATGGAAGACCATCAGCGCAATTATTTCCTGAGTCGGCAAAATGTTTCCAAAGACTTGTTTACGCGACGTGAAATCGGGGGAAGATATTTATCACGTGCTTGGCAACGGCAAGAAAAAGCCGTAAAAAGATGCTTAAACCAAGCAAATGGAAACAAAGTTCGTGATAAACTTTGCAATGGATAATTGTTCGCTGTGTTCGCGATCTGTTTTAAAATATACAGAGTTCAGCAAACACCATCTATCGAACCAAAGTTTGGTCGCCTTGCATGCGCTTAGCGCGATCGGTGGTTCACTTGGTCGCATCTTCATCTTCAAACGCCCCAGGAAATCAGATATTTTTAAATTGGAATCGCGCAAGAAGTTGTACAAGCTGTTTAAGCTTCGCGTGCGATTCGCGTAGTGCAGGACGCGATTCGCGTAGCGCAGGACCCGAATCGCGTAGTGCGCGACGACGGTAACTTACTTTTGAGAGGTACTGTAAATAATTCCTCCCCATCCGCAAATTTCTAACAAATAAAATCAATTTTTGACAATTAAATAAGCCTGTTTTTGACAGGAATGTTTTAAAAATAGGAAGAGGCCCCTATTGGAGTACTGGAGTATTAATAAAATACACAACTCCTATCCACTCCACTAAATTATTTTAAATTAGAGCAAGAGGCTTTCACAAAAAATGTTTTCTCCTAAGATTGTCAAGAGAGTCAGCTCTGAGTCTGCTCCTGGCTATGAGTTCGCCGTGATGTGCTAATATAACAATGTACATATACATACGGCAAATCAAAAATGATGTCTCAAATTCTAATACCGAGAATTAAAGGCCACTGCGTTGGCTTTTTTCTTTCCTGTTTTTTTGGCTATCTTATCTAAGAAAGTTAAAAATATCACACTCAATTGGTATCCGAATCGTCTCTCATCATGGAATACAATATTTTCATTTATTTATTTAGTTGCATGCAAATGGTAATGCAAAAGGTTTACAGCAAAAAAATATATACATGTATAAAGAAAAAATAAAGAAAAATACAACAAAACAGGCAGATAAATGTGATGCACACACAAGCAGCTATAATTCCTGTAACTTACAGTGTGGTTCATTTTGCTCTAAATTTTGACATGTCATTATTCTTGATTATTTTTTTTTATTTTATTTTATTAGACTTCGCCATCAAATAAATAACAAACAAAATGACAAAAAAAAACCAACTACTGAGTTACAGTACCTCTCAAAAGTAAGTTACCGTCGTCGCGCGCTACGCGATTCGCGTCCTGCGCTACGCGATTCGCGTCCTGCGCTACGCGAATCGCGTCCTGCGCTACGCGAATCGCGTAGCGCGCGAAGCTTAAACAGCTTGTACAACTTCTTGCGCGATTCCAATTAAAAAATATCTGATTTCCTGGGGCGTTTGAAGATGAAGATGCGACCAAGTGAACCACCGATCGCGCTAAGCGCATGCAAGGCGACCAAACTTTGGTTAGACGGTGTTTGCTGAACTCTGTATATTTTAAAACAGATCGCGAACACAGCGAACAATTATCCATTGCAAAGTTTATCACGAACTTTGCTTCCATTTGCTTGGTTTAAGCATCTTTTTACGGCTTTTTCTTGCCGTTGCCAAGCACGTGATGAATATCTTCCCCCGGTCAAATTTCACGTCGCGTAACAAGTATTTGGAAACATTTTGCCGACTCAGGAAATAATTGCGCTGGACGATCTTCCATAATAAAACAGCTAGTTTTTCTCTCCCAGAAATGTCATCGAGCATCTGTTTGGCCAAACACGAGCGAGATTCAAGCCAGACAACAGTCCTGCTCTTAAAACGAGCAAGAATCAAGCGACGAATGTTTTTCTCACTTAGACGGAGATCACGTGGATGGATCGATGAAACGCTCGCGAAACCAAGTGCGGCTTATGTTTATTCCCAGCCTGAAGACACTCCAAACTTTCTGTGATGTTTTAGCGCGCTGGAATACTTGGAAATGACGAAAGAAAACAGAGAATTTGTAGAAGTTTATATACTTGTTAATACTTGTGACTTCGCTTGTGCCAGCGTGTTTTCAGGTTTCAAATTACCGTTTTGACATATGCAAATTCGGTGCACTTTTACCTCCCAAGGGACCGCCAAGCACTTTTTTTACCGACAACTACAACAAACTTCAAAGGGTTTAATTTTTATTTTGCTACCAAACTTTCCCTACCGTCTTTAATTTCGATTATAATTTTTAGTTCCATTCAAGATTTATTTTAATAATAAGTAAACATGAAGTGCAGAAACGATTTTACACATGAATTTTGCGTGACTACTGTACTTGGGACTCCGGGCCGCTTGTTTACATTCCGCGAGCAAGCAGCGACAAAAGAATTAATGTTTTGCAGTCTGATAAAATAAATCACGTTTATCATTCCCTGGCCTTGAAGTCAAAACCTTGCTCGATTCAAATAAATGGTAAAACGAGCGTGACTGGTACTATTACTTTGTCTTCTCGCGGACTGCTGGCGTAGTCTTCAGCCATTCACCGCGAGCCGTTCGAAAGAATTATTTTGCCGTTCGATAATGAATGTATCAGTGAAAGCGACTCTTCGTAGACTGTTTATAATTATGGATTATTGGACGAAACTTCGCTCCGCTTTCAACGGGATGTTAGATTTATACCATGGAAATAGTAAGTGAAGGTTGCCGTCACTGAATTAATGCCAAAAGCTAAGCAAACGAAAAGCGCTAAAAGTGTTGCGTTTCCTCAGTTTCCTGAATCTCGAAGAAATTATAGCGTAGCGCTTGCATCAAACGAAAAACTTCAAAACACATTCGCAATCGATGACCATCGATCTCTTTACGGTTAAATGTCGCTCGCAAACAAAAAAACGCCATTTGATTCAAACACAATTGTTTTGTTTGTGGTGAACTAAAAGGAAAAATACCTTGCTCGTGAAATACTCGGCCATCCAAACCACAATGTCTGTCCACATGTCGATGACAAATACATAGTAATTTCGCATAACGTGTCGCTTGCGCAAAAATTAACGAAAACGACAAGTACAAACACTTTCGAAACCGATCTGTTTTAGAAAACTTAGCCATTTAATTCGCATGATTTGTTGAGGACAGACTGAAACATTTCCGTCGAGGAAAACACGAAACGCATCGAATCCCGAGATACTTTTTGCCTTCCGACAACCATCCAGTTGCAGTTACAGACTGTAGATGCCGACCTTTGCGCGAAATTAATCGGTTTCGCGCAAGATAAACTTTTCGTACAGTGTAATTATTGCCGCTTCGGTGACTCTCGCGCTACGCGATTCGCGTCCTGCGCTACGCGAATCGCGTAGCGCAGGACGCGAATCGCGTAGCGCGCGAAACGCTACGCGACAGGTAACTTACTTTTGAGAGGTACTGTATGGCAGGGTGACCACAACAGCTGCCTGACATGACAAAGAGAGAATAGTTTATTATCATTAAGTACTGAATAAGAAATATTTCGTAGGCAACTTGCCAAAGAGGTCGTTATTTAACTATGAAAAACAAAACATAATAATTAGATAGAAAATCCAGCATTTACTCGAATAAAAAAAAATGGAATACAGTGTACAATGTTGTTTGTCTCTCAAAAGATGCTTAATGTTTAAAATTGCTTTTGTTCATTCCTTCATTTAATTTTCTTATATTGTTTCTTTCTTAAACCCACGACACACAACTTTTTACCCACGACTTTTAATCCACGACCCGCAACTTTTTACCCACGACTATTTTTACCCATGACTTTTTACCCACGACCCACAATATTTTTCCCATGACCATTAGCTACTCCCATTTGAGAGCCTGCCCATATAAAGGCGGGCTATGTTTTAGCCCGGCTGGGAGGGTGACCCTGGTACCCGGGTCACCCTCCCCCTTGTAAACAGGCCCTTAGATGCATCACAGTTGCACAGGTGACAGGAGGATAACACATTTTGACATGCAATCAAAAAATAGAACTCTCAAAAGAAGAATGTTAACATTAATATTCAAAACAGAGAAAGGTATTATTCCTTCTTTCTTCTAACGAATAATTCACTGCAGTTTGCTCCCGATTTTTCAACTTAACAGCAAAAGTCGCATGGACAAAATAGCAATTTTCTTAGAAATAACTGCGAACTGTCCGTACGGATCTACTCATTTATCTGGTTGTGTTTACTGTTATCCAGCAACCGCACACTGAAAGCAGGTATTTTACTTTTTAAACAAAATGTTCAATATTTCATGTATAATAAAAATTATTTCATGTATAATAATGTATAATATTTCATACATGTATGCAAAAAAAAATACATCTAGGTTAACTAATAGTTCAATGTTTCAAGTGAATGTGAAAACAGACCAACATTGAGCAGACCACTACATGGTGTGTGCAGTTTAAAATATTAAAGTGGGACTACCATGAAAATAGTCATAGACATGTTTCTCTACAATTTAGGACCAGGTATTGATCCTCACAACGTTTTTGTCTGTGTGTAAACATATTACAGTACTGTTCAAATGTAAGTTGACAGTCTCTTTCAAGTCGAGGATTGAGCCGTGCTTGGAGTCTTTCGAGTCGAGAATCGAGACTTGCGAGAATCCAGAAAGTAACGAGCTTGTCGCTTGACTGAGCATTGAGGATCGAGAACTGCAGTGTAATGAGCTTTTCACTTGGCCGATTTTCGAGAAAGCAATCAAACAAATGGACCGTACTTGAGTTAAGAAAACGTGGTAATTTGACCGCTCTGGGTCAAAGCACAATGGCTTGGTTGATTTTTTTTCAGACAACTTTGGGTCAGAGTAATCGGTTGATTTGCTTTTGTTCAGCAAACTCCAGGACATCAATTCAAAGTAGGAAAGCAGCGAAGGTTTGTTGTAGTTGGGATGCCGAGACTCGATCCTCGATTATCGCGAGAATCGAGTGTCAACTTATATTTGAACAGTACTGTACAGTCCTTGTAACCACGGGCAATGTCATAAAAAAAATAATCAATAGCCCATTTCCGATTTGCTCTTAGCCTCCTTTTCAAACCAAGGCCAAGTGCAAAACCATTGATCTGGATTTATTTGCATGCAGTATGTCTTGAAAGAAAAACCAGTATCCCCGGTTTGAAAAGGAGACTAAGAGCAACTTGGACATGGGCTATTTCCCTTGTAGATCCAATTTTTATGCACAATCATCCCACGAAGAAAAACACACCGAAAAAGGAATTTCGCAGAAACTTCTTTATAACAAATAAGCTTAACTTAAGGTGGCTGAACACAGTTTGCATGCGCTCTTTAATTTCAGCTGCTTACATGAGTCAGCACGTGCAGAGTTTTGAGAAAAACAATCGCGGCACCCATTCAGCGAACATTTTATTTTGCTCAGCGTGGATCGCGAAAGTGTTGTTTTTTGCCTTAAAATCAAACAATTTGTCCATAAAAATGTTTGTTAAATCAATAGATAATTGATAGAACCATTGAAGAAATGCACTGCCTTTTTGGTTGTTTTTGTCTTTGGATCAAGAACCCAGTCAAATGCAACACATCCACAGTTGACCAAAAAATTGTGACTGGATAGTTTAGTGACTTTCCTCAGAAATGTGCTGATTTCTACGGAACCACTCATTAGAATTTCATCAAATTTGGCACAATAATAGTTCCAAATATACCGAACTCACCTGCCATCAGAAATTTGAAATCTAACAGAGGAGATTTTTACAAAACGCAAACACATTAAACCACAAATTACGGAAGATCCCTCTGTTAAAATTACACGAGACCAGTCAACATGCAAATATTTTTACGAGTTTACTGGAGACAAATGATGGACAAAATCTAACGACTAGATTTTCTGAAAAAAAACGAAACCAAAATTAATATTGCAGACTGATAAACAATCCACCGTGTTGCCATGGCAACAACCTAAGAGCTCAACAACAATATCAAAATATATAGCTTGTTGCTTAACTTCATATGCCTCACCAATTTTGGGCGCCCAGACGTTAGTAGTTTTAAAATGACAATGAATGATGCATAGGTACAGTGAAACTGTGTTAAGCCACCTTAATTTAAAAAAAGCTCTCCATAACGCTTGGCAATAAAAACGAACGGCGAGGGGAAAAACAGCTATGGAGAGAAGAGATATCTTCAAAACAGTATCACAGCAAGAGATAAAGAGGCTGACACTTCAGAACGAGTCGGTCATGATAATTTGTGCAATAAAAAAAATCAACAGAACTCCTTTCTGCATAAGGCTAAAATACGACAAGTTAACCCGTAAAACGCCAAATGACTGAATGCGTTAATAGATTAATACTTACCGATTTAACATCGCTTCACTGGGATATTGCAAATTTCCACCGCAAAAGAATCTACGGGCATACATTTCCATTGAGATGATCTGTAGTTAATCTGATGCCAACAGATTACAAAACGTAGTTTGGATTCTCGGTCCATCTTTCAAAGCACGCTTCGCAGCCCATCGAAGCCATCTCGAAAATAGTGACGTCATGAATCGCAATCCCATAAAACAGTGCGCCCCAACCTCGTCCCCAGGACCTTCTAAGCTTTAACAGATTTTCTCGATGAACGCCGGGCCCCGAATAAACGCCGGGTATAATAGAGGAAGTTGTAAGTAAGCCCCTCAAACGTTTATTTGTGGTATAATAAACTTAAGATTTAATGGCAAGGTACACGGCTGGCAAGAAAAACGAATAATAACCCTTTCTTAAAAAACGGCGGGCGAGAAAAAACTGCTGATTCAAAGAAACGCCGGGTCCACTTGGCCAAGTTTGAAATTATTACTTAGAAGTAAACTGCAGGAGACCGCAAACGATGATGCTGCTAATGATACGTAGGATCTACGAGAGACCTAACCAGCCCGAAAAAATGAATGAACAGAAACAATGAACTGCAAGGCTGATCTGACCACGTAAAAAAGTAAAATTACTTTTTTACGTGGTCAGATCAGCCTTGCAGTTCATTGTTTTTATTATTACTTACAACATAAACGATCCTGTCACTACGGTACTCAAAAGAGATGCTGTTTTGTCATGTTGCATGTTTATAACCGCAGTGACTGCTTGTACCGTATTTTCTCAATTAAACGCCCCCCGGCGTTTATACTCCGGGGTAGCCATTGCGTGACAAAAGATTCTTCAGATCATCCAGGGCAGACTGCAACAAAGGGGGTGAGGAACAGATGCGGAGACAGCGATAAGTGAGTGTTCGGATGAGGTTAATCTTGTACTTTCGAGGTGTGAATGAGTCCCATTTAGTATAAAGTCCAGTGAAAGTTTTCTTGCGGCAGATGAATGTTGAAAAGGAATTGTCATGGCGTTGGATAGAGACATCAAGGAATGGAATTTCTTGGTTCTGTTCCCTTCCCTCCTCTTCCCCAGAGCTCCCTCGGTTCGCATTACTTTTCGCTCGCTAGCTCGCTCGCTCGACAATCCAGCGAGGAACTACCAGCAGTCTATAGCCAGCGAAGCTCTATTAATCCATGCCAGGCTTAGAATATTATAAAAGCAATTATGATTTCTCTAAATTAATATTGGCCCTATATATAGTGCCACAGTTCATAACTGATGACATTATTTAAAAATGGCGCCCCATAACCTAAGATCGTCGATTTCTCTGTATTTATTGTGCATAGATTCAGCTTTATTGTCTCAGAATTACTGGTATCACGTTACCTCGACTCTCTAAAAGCCGGACACCTCTTTAAGACGGACAGTTGGGGCCGATCCCGACGGTGTCCGTCTTTAATAGAGAGAGTTGACTGTACTACCTTTTGTTCGTTTTTTTTTTTTCAAATTGGGTGTTGTGCGTCATGATTACTAGGTCAGACAACGGGCTGCTACTTGGCGGGTATCAACACCTTTTCAACTTGTTATTTTAGCCGTTTCTAAAATTATTTTGTAATTTTTCCCACTACGGGTCACTACGGTAGCCTTGTAGTATATTATTTTGAGTTATTTGGTGCCTGTCGAGGTAGTCAGACATTGGACTTCTGCTTGCAGTCAATCCTCTATTGAGCGGTCGCTCTCAATTGAACGGATGCGGTCACTGTTTGGACTTCCCAATAGGCATTTTGACACAACGATAAGCGAAGCACCTCCAGACAACCAAACTGATTTTTATGTCAGTCATAAGTTTGATGTTGAATGTGATGGGTAAACTGATGACAATAGACGCTTCAACATTATTACTTCCTTGAATATGCAATTACATGCAATAACATGCAATAACTTTGCATTCTAGTTCCTTTTTTGCCACAGTACACGCTAACTTTTAGAAGACCTCTATAAAGCGGCCAGTTGACTATTTCCCGAGGGTGACCGCTTAATAGAGGTTTGACTGTTTTTTTTTTTTGTATATACTGTTATGTTATTTGGTGCGAGCAGTCAGACGAGGGTTGTTATATTGCTGTTTTTATAACTTTCAATGACTGTACAGACACAGGCTGTGATTTATTATTGTCCAAATATTGATTTACATTGGTATGAAATCGATTTAAACACGCGTACGAGCTCAAGTTTGCCGCTCTTTTAGGGGCTTCAGCCACATTGGTGTGGCTTGTGGCGGATTTTTGTCGCCCCATTTTTATTCAAAAGCTTGAGTTTAGCGCTGTTGTGAATTTTAGCTCACCGATTTCATTCAACCCGCCACAAACGTGGCCAGATTTATCTAACACAGTTTGCTATACTCAATAACCTAAGAAGGCACTTGCGTCGATATAAAAGCAGACATATGGACAATTAAACATAAAGTCATTTATGTCGAGGCATGCTGTCCACTTGATAATCAATGGGGGTTTCATTGTACCCATTACGATGAGTACAATTAAATTTAACCAATGAAGTTAGAGGGCTGTTCCAAGCTCGGATATATGCACGGTTTCCTTGTCTGAAGTGTTAGACGCTTTCTCGCCCTTAGCTACCCCCACATGGGGAAGTCTGACACTTCAGACTACGGCCTCCAAACTATTCTTCCATCTTCCCCTCCTCCTTCCCTTTTTCACCAGCCAACGAATTATTGCTTCTTATTCAGTTGTTTTATTACCATAATGGCCGATTGTTTTCGCGCCATTTTTATTCAAGAGCTTAGCAACGCATTGATTTCACTCCATTGATTTCACTAAACCTGCCACAAACGTGGTCAGATTTATCCAACACAATTTTCTGTGTTCTGGGTTTCTCGTTCCTCGGCAGACTACTGAGAATTAAAGCAAAGCTCATGCTTAAGAGTTGGCCTTTATATTTTAAAAGGGCACTTGCGTCGATATAAATAAATTTTATTTTCGCGGGGACCGGTGAGCCAGTAGTAGCGCCGCGAAGATCGCCTGTTTTCTTAGGCTTAAAGGGAACATGTCAGAAATCTAATATCCTCTCAGTGTCTGTGTGGCACACGAGGCCTTCACAATGTTCTGACAGGAAACTCTGTCCTGAGCTGTTATCGCTAATCTTCCGGGTTTTCCCACGTGAATGACTAATACATCGAGTGTATAAATTCTGACGAAAAAAAAGGGAGTTTCCATGCAGAAGATAGAAGGTAAATCACGAATCACGGAGATAAAAGTTGCTTCCGAAACAATATTAATGATCAGTATCGCTGTTCTCCAGTGATGGATGGAAATGCTAGTAATGTATGGAAATCCAGTAATGGATGGAAATGCTACCAGATCTCTTGTGTTGTGAGTTTGCGTCACACATTCCAAGGTCTATCACAACCCTTGTTTGCGCTGCCTCAGTTCGTGCGCTTTTTGGGAAGACATTAAACGGGTTGTGAACGGGTCCCAACTAGAACAACTGTTTACAGGTTAAGAAGACATGCATGATTTAGATATTCCACGTAAACTGAAGGTCTGGTCCTCGTAAAGTAGGTGTGTAAACACAGTGCCTGGATAGTTAACACAGCCTAGCAGGCTCATGTAGCACATCATGTGGTTAGTTTGACAAAATAAGGGAACGGTTTGGATTTTCTATTGGAAACGTGTCATATGACCGGTTGGTCTTCGCAATGTTGGTGTGGAACCAACCTGAGAGGTTGGTTTTTTTGGTCCTCGTAAACCAGTGTGTTATAACACCAAATTTTAAAAATGGCGTTGTCCCCGATATTACAGTAAAATTTGAATGGTTAGTGCCCAGTGTACAAGCAGACACAAGAGTGACCCAGTAGCATAAGTATTTCGGGTGGTCCCCATAACTTCGGTTCTAGGACCGGTCCCCACAAACCACCTTAGGTGGGTATGTGTGTGTATGTGTGTGTGTGTGTGTGTGTGTGTGTGTGTGTGTGTGTGTGTGTGTGTATGTGTGTGTGTGTGTGTGTGTGTGTGTGTGTGTGTGTGTGTGTGTGTGTGTGTGTGTGTGTGTGTGTGTGTGTGTGTGTGTGTGTGTGTGTGTGTGTGTGTGTGTGTGTGTGTGTGTGTGTGTGTGTGTGTGTGTGTGTGTGTGTGTGTGTGTGTGTGTGTGTGGGGGGGAGAGGGGGAGCGAAAGTAAGTGAGCGATCCTCATGGGCGCCTTCTCGAAATCACACGCAATATTGTAATATAATTGTAATCCGAGAAAATAGTGCAAATGTAGCTTGCGAAAAGGCTCACGTTTCCGATCTCACGCAAGCATGAGAGGGGGGTTAACGCTCTCCCCTCCCTTTTTCAACCTGTGACACTGATGACTTTTTTGGTCTCTTCTTTAATTGCTGTAGGATCGAAACTTGGAACGAAAATCTGAAAGGATTAAAGTGGCTCTTTACAATATAACCACTGACGCTAATGAGCGCAACGACCTAAGCAGCAAGTACCCGGATATTGTTAAGAAACTGAAGGAGAGAATGGAGTATTACATAAGCAGCACAGTCACACCACTCAATCAGCCACGTGACCCCCGAGCAAGAGAAGCCGCTAAAAAGAACCGCGGTTGGGGACCTTGGAAAGACTGAAAAAATAAGCGATCGTGCACTTCGGCTAAACTTGACGAGGAACGATTAAACAGTAACTGTAAAATTAAAGTTTAAAGTTTAATCATTGAATAAATAGTGGAATCAAACAAAAGGGAAATCGGAGAAGTTTAAGAGGGGAGTATAGAAATTGCAGTATCCAAAAACTCATAAAAAACATAAACGCCGAAGCGCTTTAATCGTGGTTGCAATCTAAGAATTGTAATATTAAAAATTGGAAGAATCGGATTTTAATAGGATCTTCAATAATACTATTATAATTTTTAGCCTTTATCTCCTTTCAATTTCTGTGTTGCATTGTTGTTGTGGGAGAAAGAAAGAAAGACTGAGCTGATAACATTTTGAGTTACCATCTAAACAGACCACACAGGACCCACACAGACTGTGTGACCGTTTCCTTTTTTTAAAATTTAAATGAAAAGTAGGAGAATACCCATACATATGTCCAGGTAAACGAACAATGCAAAACCCTTCATCATCTCATAACAATATTTTACTCCGAACATTTTGGTATTCCGATACAATTCCCTTAAATTTTAAAAATAGAAACGCTCAAACAGTTTGTGTGGGCTCCCTGTGAACAGACACTCCTGAGGCAGGTTTTAGGAGCAGGAAGTTTATTTCTTATTCCTCACTCGTTCTTTTTTGTCATACCATACATCAAACAGCTACGCTAAAATAATCAATTATTGGTGTTAGATACAATGAAACTAACTTCCCATACAATGAGGAAGAGTTGAAAATTTACATAGCTAAATCATCAAAAAGACCTGCACTGTAAAGGCCAGTTTACATGATTTTTCTCACATACATGTTCTGCGAAGATAGTAAAAATTTCGAGACAGCCACAATAATAGTTGAGTAAGCGCTTCTTTCAAATTGTTAAAAATGCTAGTTTTTACTAGCGCTAACTAGACAAAGTGGACACAAGTTCAAATGTACACAGCGAGTATACATAAAATTACTTACATAATTCAAAAACGGCCATGCCATATAATATATAAATGCTATCATTGAACACGACCTGTATTTGAGTACACAATGAAATGTATATAGAACAAGCTGGGGCGCGTGATTTCTACATTTTTCTTGTCTTCTCAAATGAGAGGTGTTTTATTAAAATATAACACATTGTTTACTCTCTTTATATGCCTTGTAATAAAGCATTTAAGGTAAACGAAACTGAATTACTTTTTTCATAAAATTCACTCATCATCTAAAAAATTATTCCACAGAGTTATACGTCAAAATCGTTGCTTTCCATCTAAGAAACACATTTACCTAAACAAAAAGATACACTTTTCTCTATACTGCCCTGATAACAGAAACTGTTTTTTCTTTTACAAATCAGAGCGCGCAAAGCTTCTAATTTATTGTGCATTACTAAATGACCAAGCAATACTCTAAACTGACCTCCGTTTGTATTTGTTTTGTCCTCTAGTTTCTAAGTTTACTGCCCGTTAAGTAAACAGGTGTTGTATTATGGAGGTATCCGTAAGGAGAGGTTCAACTGCACCAAGTAGTCTTAGCATTGGACTGGTTAAACAGGCTAAGACTCAGAATCAAGTTTTAGATCTTGTTTTTCAATACAGATATTACGAAATCCTTCGAGCCACAATGCGATAAACTTGAAAAAAAAAATGGGCCAATTTTTTCAAGTTTCCGAATTCATCTCCATCCTGGCCATCTGGCCAAGACACTTGTGTTTTCTCTTTGAACACTGGTAGATTGATTTTGAACAAAACTGGACCATCATTTGTGAGTTTCCACTGATTCATAGATGCCTTTCGGCTTTTTAAAGTAACACTAAAAATGGCGACAGCTCCTTTAAGCCCGAGAACGCGAAGTTGGTGAGACTTCAATTCTTTGAGGAAAACGATCATCAGTTTCGTGGCCACTCTCGTTTTAATTTGACGAAGATGCCAGGAGGGGGTACGCTGTATATTTTTGGGTGGCGGTGTGCCGCCGGGACTCTGAAAATCCTTACCCCATAGCAGACCATGTTCAGCTGTATTTTGCAACCCTATTCAAGACTAGACACCATAAATTACTACCCTATTCCAGACTCGCCATTGCTCAAAAACACTATTTCCATACCACTGATCAGTTTCCCAGGAAATGATACCTTATTCTAGACCTTATTCTAGACCAAAACTCGCTGATTTCTATACCCTAGAATTTAAACTGACAAATGAAAACTGAAGACCTCTATTCAGAGTCTCGTGAAACCGCGTCCGTGTAAAGCTGCCTGAATCGGTAAAAAAGGTAATCTACACGCTTTAAGTTGTTGTCTCGTAAAACACTTCAATGTCACTGGGAGTGAATTTGTAGCTTCCTGCATAAAATCTACAGGAAGAACAACATGCAGAGTACCCAGGGGGGAGGGGGTAGGTGTTGCCACAATAGGTGTAAGAATGTTGGTTGCTTGCAGCGTTGTTGTATATGCGCAGGTCATGTGCCCCACCAAACGCTGGTCCGTAACCAGAACATGTGAATATAGCGCTAATGTATCGACTTGACTTGATCTTCAGCTTAACAGGAGCGTAGCCATTTATATTGTACAAAGAGAACAGGAACGATTTACTGGATGAGACATAACGACAAGAACCTGAAAAAAAAAATACATTTTACATAATAATTTACTGGATTGAACCAACGACAAGAACCGGGAAAAAAATGCATAACAACTAAATAATTACATGTTTACATAATGACAGGCTTAACTGGTTGAAAAAATTGCAACGAAGATAAAAACGAACAAATTAAACAATATTGACTGAATATATAGTTATTCAGATAAAAGCAACGTTATTTTGATAACGATTTAAAATAATTAAAGAGAACACCATGCAAAAGAAAATGTTAATTTGTTTTCTTAAGGATAATCTTGTTCACCCGATTCGCGTATAATTAGCCGCATATAAGCGGGTCTAATTAACATCAAATTACCGCATGCAAGCGGTTAAAGTAGGCCCTATTTAACTACTGAGAAATATTCTTTATATTACTGACGTACACGAGAACAGAACCCCAGAAATAAGAGAAACGAGCTCCAGTTTAGCACTGATCTGCAGTGTTTAGGGCTAAGCACTGATTTGAAAACGGTTAGCTTTCATATATGGTTATGGGTAACTCTATAAATATGTTAAAATTTACAGTTCCTCTCAGCTAGCCCTCCTTGGTGTAGTGGATATGGGTATTAGTTATGAAGCAAACGACTCGGGTTCGAGGCATACACCCTTCTGATATTTTTCTTTCTTTTACTCCAAAATAGTAGTTTTACTTGATGTAAAATGTTCAAGTGAAAGACAAAAGCCAGTTTGAGATCAGCTCTATTTTCGTTATTTCTCAGTAGGTAAATAGGGCCTACTTTAACCGCTTGCATGCGGTAATTTGATGTTAATTAGACTCGCTTATATGCGGTTAATTATGCGCGAATTGGCTGTCTTGTTACAGAACTAAAGACTGGGTCGGGAGTGTTTGTATCTTTCTCTACCCAGTCTCCCTCGTGTCTCGCTAGCGCTGCTCGTCGTCTCGATTACCCCGCCGCTCGTAGGCGATCGGAAACAAGTGAATCTGCCGTGTTATTACTTTAGTATACCATTATCTATTGCGAATCTGCAAATGTCAATGAGAGTTTCAATATTTCCTAGCTGAAAACCTGAGCAACTCGATTGTCATTAGTTGAGACCAGGGCGCTAAAAAGAATGGGCGGTGCAACGCGCCCACAGCGCTTGGGCGATGTGTGATGCGGAGCGAGACTGGGCCGAGCGCCCTCGAGAGAGCCGGAGTTAAATCAAAGGGCTCTTAAAGCCATCTCGTTAATGCGTTAGATTACAGCTAGATTTTTTTTTAAGGTGCAAGAAACGAGAAGATTTAGAGAACGCGTGTTATATTTTTGAAAAAAAAAAGAGCTGTCAATTCATTGTGGAATTGAGACTAGAGGATAAGATTTTTCTGTGTTTTTGAATAAATTAGCTGAAAAATATGCTCTTGTTGTTATGTAGTATCAAGGGATTTGGTAAGTGAATTTAAGGAGTTGTCGTATGTTAATTCGTTCTCTTGGTGCTCTTCGCTGGAGGCGGTTGACTTTTATTTATTTATTTAGTTAGTTATTTATTTATATTTATTTATTTTATTTACTTTATTTCAATTCAGGATTTGTTTTGTGTCGACCCAGAGAGAGGCCAATTGCGCACAATCACTAAGGGACCGTCCGTGCGCAGAGAGTGTGGGACCATAAACAGTAAAGGACCATCTGTGCCCATTAAAAAAAAAGAAAATTCAAGCACATTTTTGTGTTGAGTTTGTCAGGGACCATCTGTACCCAGTCAGTAAGGGACCATCTGTGCCTTGTGTCTAGTCTGTTAGGGACCATCAGTGCCTATATATAAAGAAAAAAGAAAAGAAAATTCAAGGACATATTATAGTTTGAATCTTAGGGACGAAATGTGCACGAGGAGTTTTCGAATGCAATATTTTATGTTTTTGTTAGTGCTTTTCTGTTTGCAGATGTATGTCGCTCTGAGATGTGGAGGGCGTTTTTCGCCTCAGTTCCTCTACATTTTTCAGCCGTTGCCGGCGAGCTTGGTTCGAGGAACCGTTCACGCTTCTAGAGCGGACCACTGTGTGTTCTTACCTAGGAGGTTTGAAAAGATGGAAACAGTGGGCTTGGTCTAATCACATTTGTTACCTGCCTGTCAACCCTTTTCAATTTGCAGTTTAGTTGCAGTGCCTGCTTAATGCAGTCAGTTCCTCTTCTTCGGTGCTTAATGTCCTCTACAGGGTTTTGGCGGGTTTTTCCGTTTCACTGAGTTATGCGTTCTGAAAGCTTGTGATACTAAGTTTTTCCTCTTATGTTTCCATATTTTTAGAATCGTCAAAGACTGACCAGTTTCGTGATGGGGCGTGGATTGCGATTGTAACGACAGCCATTCCTATTTGTCCTGTGAAGGCCTTGGAGCAATACATCGCAGCTGCGTATATTGATCTCTCTGAAGATTTACCGCTGTTCAGAGCCATTGCCAGGGGATTTACTACATAAGAACGAGGGAGTTTATCATGGACGGTTTTAGAGAGTTTATAGACGTTTTCATTACCAGTGTTCATAGACTTTGAGCCGGAGGGTCCACTGCTGCAGCGAACGCTGGCATTCAAGATAGATTTTTTAAGCGTCGCGGTCGATGGGCGAGTTAAAATGTAGCCTGCGTAGCAAGCGTTCCCGTACGAACGAATTTTTCTGCATTCTGGCCGCGCGAAAATTGGGGCGAGAGCAAAAAATCGGAGGACGGGGGTGGGAGTGGGGAGATGAGGGAACGCTTGCCTGCAAACCCCACGATTTTGAAAAACGCCGTTCGTCCACGAACGGGGCTCCTGATTGGTGCGGTTTGGTCACCTTGAGTGACAGGTTTGACAAGTAGCTATCAAATTTTCACGCAAATATTTTGAGCGTGACTTGTGATCAAAGGATGAAAGATCAAAACATCTGAAAGATTTTGAAACGTGTTTGAACAAAGTTTTGTCGGAGCTGAGCGAAGCGGGGCTTGCTTTTACTTTGAAAACGGAACAAGAAAGGGCAATGCGCCATCCTTTTAACGGCAACGATTTAATGGTCGTATTGCCAACAGGATTCGGCAAGAGTAATTTTTCAGTTGTTTGTTATGATGTGCGGAGTGCGAAGTAAAAGGCAAGGAGGTACAGGCTACTCCAGTATTATTCAGTGTTATTTCTCCATTGCAAAGCATAATTCGGGATCCAGTCGAAGAGGTAAATTGTATGGGGATGACGGCGTGCGATTTAAATGAAAAACTGGACTGCTTGGACGATATACACAATTGGAAATTTGGAAGAACGCACGTATTTAATAAGTCAAAGTTACACAAGGATTCCTCGCTTAAATGTGAAGGCAAAAAAAATTAGAAAGAAAACAATACGTACCTTATTCCTATTAATAATAGACCAGGAAATGTTTAGACTTGAGTAGACCCGTTGAAAAAAGTTATCGTGGTTTAGTTTGACTGTTGCCGTCCATGTCTGTCTGTAGTAATCGGTAATGCCTATTTTAAATTGGTTGGATCGATACAAAAAAGGCGAGTCAAAAGCCAAATAATACCCAAATCCAGTCATTACGGTTTAGACTTTCTCAAAAACCTAATTGACTCCAATTGACACCACGATTTCATCCCAAATTTTAAAGTTGAAAGTGATCTATTTCGGCGGCTGTTTGTTTTTATCGGCGTTGAATTGAAAGTGGCAAGTGTGGGAAGATCTATTTGCATTTGTGGACCGATTCGAGTTTTATTTTGGTCACAGCAAAATATAAGATGAAATGAAGCTGAATGATTAGTGCTCGTACCAAAGAAAAGTCAGAAAATAGCGAGGAAAGCGAAGATTGATTTTGAACTAGAAACAAGAGGCTACTATTGTAGCCTACACTCATGCGCTTGCGTAAGCAAGTTTTATGGTTTGTTTTGAACGGGTCACGCACCCCTTCCCCCCTCAACGAATTTTGCGTGACACACTAAAGAACACGCTAAAACACGTTTTTAAGTCGTGAATATAGTGCATGAGCCAGGGGGGGGGGGGTTGTCAGTACCACCTGGGGGGACAAAGGCTAACACTACTTTTTGAAAAGTAAATTACCTGTAGTTAACAAATATATGTGATAGCAATCTGTTACTCTCAGCTATGCCGAGATTTTAAGGTTGGAGGGGTGAGTAGTGAAATTTGTCAAATTTCTCAATTTTTTTACAATCACTTTAAAAACGTGTCAGCTTTTTGCTTTAAAGAACCAGAAATCACTTGAAAATATTTTAATATGATAAAGAAAGTATTTTAATGCTGTGCTATGCAAAAATATGCCAGAGCGTGCGCTAATGGTAGCATCCGCTGACCATCTGATAACATGCTTCTGTGGAAAGCCACGAGGCAAAAACTAATGAATTATTTGCAATTTTGTACTGTTATTGATGAGAAAAACAAGTCTAAAATATGTCTTTTAAAAGAATTTGCACTTTAGAAGAGAACTGTTGAGATGATATAACCAAAAATCACTTTATTTTACAGATAATTCTTCTCTGTTTTCACTGTAAGTTTTCAAGATGGCGGCTAGCTAAATATTTGTTTTTGACAGTTGAAAAGGTAGGAGTTGCATAGCATATCTTTACTTATTTCTAATATATTGGTGTCTTTGAAGTTATAAATGAAATAAGTGTACCATAAAAACTCTATCTGAAACACAAACAGCATGTAATATTTACAGAATATGCTATGATAGAATTATGGATAAGAAACACTCGAAGGATTACAAATATATTGCTTCATTTTGTAACAGTTTTTGATTGAGTCTACAATTGATGTAAGTTTGAGGTATCAAAAGTATTCAGGAATTGACGTCGTTGCTTTAAGGTTACTTTTATTCAATTCTATGGCTTTGATACAATAGTGAAGCCATGATGAAAACACATGTATATAGACTTAAGACTTTTTAGCATCTTTTTTGCATCAAGAACTAAAACATGTTTTTATTAACTGTTTTCAGTCTTTATTGAACCTCTATGGCTAGCAAACCAGGCAACCATATACATGTATCCTTCATTCGAAAAGTGTTGCAACTGACCCGGACGATCATCTCATCAGCCCCCAAAGTTATGAATCATGGTTGACACTATTCGAGGCTGCAAAAATTCGTAAGTTTACACCTGTGCTAGATGTCGCACAAAATATGGAAGAGCACGAGGTCCCTTCAATATTTTACCATAGGAAATGTCAAAGTATATTCACCATGAAAAGAGACTTGGAAACAGTAAAGAGAAAAAATCAGAACCCCCACGACGAAGAGGATGAAGATTTCAAACCAGCAGCAAAGAAAAGAAATGTAACAACACCAACACGAGTATACAGCGAAGATTGTATTTTCTGCGAAAATGTGAAGTACATCCGCTCAACCTCTTCTCGAGAGCCCCTAATTAAGGCTGCTCAACTCAGAGTCGACAAGACGCTAAGAGAGAAAGCCCTTGCCAAATGTGACCAGGAGATTTTAGCTGTTACCAGCAGGGATATAGTTGCTGCAGAAGCGCACTACCACCGATCATGTTACAGAGAATATACAAGACCCGAAAAACCTAGCTCAAGTTCTTCCTCTACAGACGAAGTAAGGGATGATGCCGAGGAAAAGGCTTTTAGTGATCTATTCAAATACATCCGGTTAGAAGTCATTGGAAAAAAAATCAGTTGTTACAATGACAGAGCTTACCTCAAAGCTTGAAGTATTAGCGCAAGCTCGAGGAACAGAGAAATTGAGTGAGGCAACCAGAAAGCATATAAGGAGAAAAATAGAGGCGGAGTTTGGCTCTATTTTATTAATATTTCCAGATGACAAGGGCAAGCTTATTGTTGTTCCAGATAATTTGAGTGTGGAGGACATCGTGAAGATGAATTTGACCATGAAGAAAGAGCTTGACATTCTGAAACATCATTCGAGCGATATTGATAAGATAATCGACCAGAGTTCCACTTACATCCGCAAGTCCATCTTGGACATGAAATGGAAGTCACCATGGCCAATACATCCATCTGACGTAGAAGATATCCAGTCATTTCCAGTCCCAGAGAGTCTGAAGCGTTTGTTGATGAGTGTGCTTACAGCTGATGTCAGTAATCCATCACAACGAATCGTGAATCTTGTCTGCTCTTTTAGTCAAGACATCGTCTATGCTGTAACATGTGGTAAAACAAAGCCCCCAAAGCAAGTTCTTTTATCGTATGGTGTGAAGACCCTGACAGGCAATGTTGAACTTTTGCAAATACTGAACAGGTTCGGACATGGTATATCATACCACCAGCTTGAGGAAAACGACACAGCACTTTGTATAGGGGAAATTGCTAGTAATCTAAACCAAAGCCCAATTATTCCCAAAGCTATTCAAGGCAACCTTTTTACGAACTTAGCATGGGATAATATTGACCGTTTAGAGGAGACGCTAACAGGAGAAGGAACGACTCATCGTGTAAACGGTATCATAGTCCAGCCTCAAGTGTATGGTCCACACCTTCCTACTGCAGCAGCACCAGTTATTGAGAAACGAAAACAGAGAACAATCACACAGGAACTTCAACCTATCAACCCTTACATATCAGGTGGAAGAGTGGGACCACAATCACTTACGACTAGTGGCGCAACTGAAGACGGAAAGACCAAAGTAAACTTGCGCTCAAGAAGAGTTTTCTTTAGCTGCTTTCACGAAATACCAACTGTGTCAACCAGAAGATACCGGGATTGACTGGTTTCAACACACTAAGGTGCAGGATTGCGGTTTATCAAAATATCATGATAGAATATTATTAGTTTGATAATTGATATTTTGATATCTCAGTGATATTTGGGTGATAACAGAATGATAAAAGCAAAAAATAATTTTCCATTTTAAATATCAAAAATATCATTATCATATCGTATTTACATGATAGTTGCTAGAAGAATTTTCGCTATCAAATTTTCGAATTATCATTATCAAGGTATCACTATCAAGTTAGAATCATATCATGTATGACTATCATTCTCAAATCTCACTCAAGTGATTTCACCATTTTACCAAGCATAACAGACACAATGATATTGTGATATATCATGATAATATCAAAATTGTCCACCTACCTAGGAGCATAGAAAGTTTTCTTGAAATAAAGCAAGTTATCATATCATGTATCACTATCACTCTCAAATCTCACTCTAGTGATTTAAGAAAGAAGACAAGACACAGTGATAGTTTGATATATCATGATAAGATCAATTCGTCCATGTATTTACAGAAGTACATTGCCTTTTTCTTTTCTCATAATACACTTACATTAAATCGGCTTACATTAGTTTGCGCCTTTTTAGTTCACTTTCTAGATCTGTGTTAAATCTGTTATTAACAAACCAAAAAAGAATATTCCGTTTGTATTGAGTCATTTTGCATGTAACTTCGAAGTACTGGTTGAGACGACGAAATCCCTGTTCGCAGGATTCAGTGTTGACGCCTTTGATGGTAGAAAACTGGGGAAGGTGCGGGTGAAATTCACATTTGGGATTGTCCGGGGGCATACAAACAGCTTCCGTATGTTTCGAAACATGAAAAATGTCAACTAAAAATTTGACGTGTTCAAGAAGAAGTATCGCGCCTGAACTGCCGTTTTTCGCAGAAATTAAACAAGAAAACAGTATAGTGTAAAAGTAATTGAAATAAAAAAGAAGGCTAGCTGCTATTAAGGAATAAAAGACACAAATTAGTCACAGAGTATTGTCTATTGCACTTGGCGAGGGCAGGTGTAAGGGTTAGGGTTACTTTACGGTGTTAGGGTTAGTGTTAGGGTTAGGGTTTTAGGGTTAGGGTTTAGGGTTACGGTTAGGGTTAGGGTAGGGGTTAGGGTTAGGGTTTAGAGTCGAGGGGAACAGTAGTATTCTGAGATCATGATTTTTCACTCTATCACTGGGAGAAGAACAAATTCTACTGAATTAAATATTCTGATAATATCATGATTTATCACTCTATCACTGGTAGTACAGGTAAAGTTCCTTCATTAAGTATTCTGATAAAATCATGATTTATCACTCTATCACTGGTAGTAGAAGTAAAGTTACCTCATTAAATATTCTGATAATATCATGATTTATCACTCTATCACTGGTAGTAGAGGTTAAAGTTCCTTCATTAAATATTATGATATCTACTTAATTAAATATATTCTGATAATATCATGATAAATCACTGTATCACTGGGAGGAGAACAAATTCTACTTAATTAAATATTCTGATAATATCATGATAAA